>CAKMXK010000034.1:0-18371 GCA_928724755.1 Sporisorium exsertum | reverse complement strand
CCCGAGCGGTCGTATCAAACAGCAATCTTGCTAATCCATCTCGTTCCATATCATTAAATAAGACATTCTAGCGTGAAAGTAAGAGATACATTAGGCTTTAGCTGTAGGCTCGAGCGGGGGTCCTCCTCAACGAGCTCGGGCATAGGGAAGGAAACAGGTAGCGACATCCTCCGTGAAGGCAGACAGGACGCGGAAGCTCTGGACAAGCTACCAGCACTCGCGGCGGCCTTTGGCTCCGCTACCGATGAAAACGGCGAGCTTGCAGGCTGCTGCCGACGAGCACCTCGAGCGGATCGCAAACGTCCCAGCTAACCTGTGGGGAGAAGCTGCCGATGCCGGCGCGCGACACCTGCTGCGCCTGCGCCTGCTCAGCCTTCTCCATCTGGCACCTGATGCAGTTTTCGGCGACGAGCATGCTTCGGACGGCCAACACGGGATGAGGGCAAATGCAATCGGACTCGGAATGTGGCTCAACACCGAGTCGTTGACGGTGAGCTCGACGACGAAGCACGTGAGGTTGATGGAGAAGGCAATGCCAAAGTAGGCGATGTTGGGTGAAGTAGGTATTGTTTGGTGATCGAGCCGCGAGTGGTGGTGCATGGGGTGAAGGGGAGCGCGCATTCCAGGTCGAACTTGCCTCATCCGAAGGACTAGTCGAGCGGCGCCGCCTGAAGGGCTGTTCGACTTTATGCTGCGTCCACTGCGAAGCTTGATCAGGGTTGCAGTGAGAACCGAGAGGTCAAAGACGAGGCAAAGACCCCAGCAGAAACGCGGAACTTGGTGTCGGGTGCTGGCACACACCACGAGTCTGGCCATGCGATCGAGTGTTCGGTGTACGCCTTGTAGGACGTCACGTCGTACGCCCAACCTGCGAGCGTGGCGATCAAGAGTAGCAAGGAAGAAGGCGAGCACGCGACGGCTTCGGTCCCAGATAATGTAGACGCGAATCAGGAAGATGGCCGAGCCAAACGCCCCAGCACGCAGCAAAAACGGCCCAAAGCGCGGTGAAGATCGAGCTGCAGTCCGAGGGTCGACCAAGATAGTTTGTAAAGCTAAGCGCAGTGCACACGAGAAGCGTGTAGCGCACGAGGATGACGAGCAACTTGCCAAGAGGCGGCGGGCGCTGCTTAGCTGAGGTGGCGGACTGACAAGCATCTGCGCTGTTGACCAGGGTAGCATTGCTGGTGCGACGACTGTACAGGCGCCGCGTAGCTGTCTTGTCGTTCGAATCGTTCCCAGGCGGCGAAGACAGCTCGGCAGCTGATCTGGTGAGGTTTCTGCGAACAACATGCTGAGCGTAGGCGTAGAGATCGCGCCAGATGCGAAACTCGTTGCCCAGCCAAATAAGATGCTCCCAGAAACAGATGACCGTCCAAGAGACGATAACATAGCGTAGGATGGTGATTTTGTACTCGTTACTGAGTTCCGTCATCTTGAACGCAAATGGGCGATTGTTCGCCGGACAAGAGTGACAAAGTCTGCGATCAAGCTGAAGGGCGATTGTCTAGTTACGCGAGGTGGGGCATAGATACAAGCTGGACGTCAAGATGGTAGTGCGGTTGTAGGTGCTGCGAAAAGAGGTGTGTTTTGTATCTGAGTCGCAACGTAGTTGGTCGTAGCGGTGCCATCAGTGGTCAACTCTGCCAAAGGCACCAAGGGCCAGCTGGGCAAAGCCGCTTCCATCGGGAAGGGTGTTTCGCATTAAACGAACTCTCAACGAGCGAACTTATGCAGCCGTAGAACATTGCCCTGCATCTTCCATGCAGAACGCACAGGAACACAGACTGGGCCGTGCACAGCTGAGTTGGCAATCATGCGATTAAGCAACAGACTAAAAAGCATATCATTATCTTGGTCAACCCCGCCTCACGCCTAATACCAGGCACGATATGGGCGTCGGACTTGGCTCATGACAGCGAGTACAACAAGCAGGTGGCTAAAGCAGCAAGGTGTGTCCTGTGCGAGACAGGTCCTCCTAATCACTTCGGCTAATCCTCGGAAACTCGACTAGCGGGCATATCGAATTTTGACTCGCAGTGAGGAACGGCTAGGGGATAAGCTCGAGGGCCAACAAGTTGATGTACGAAACGGGGTGCTAACGACTGCAGATTCTACCGAAATCCCGAATCACCGTGCGCACAAGGGCGCTGGTGCCGAAGCACTTCCGGAGTTTGAGCGTGGTAGGACCGGCGGGACCCATGTGCAATGCCCTGCTAGCGGATGTCGCTAAGTGGGAAACCGAATTTAGGTGTTTCGGATCTGCGGGGGAGGCATGCTTCGCCGACGGAAAGCCTGCAGAAGCAAGCGTCAAGGCAGAGCGGGCCTATCTTGGTTTCGGGCGACCTGGGCTTTGACCAGGCACAACCTCGCAGTGATTCCCACACTAGCACCTGTCCACGTCAGTTGCATGAACGCCACATCGAAGCTAATTTCGCCCCACGCTATACATGGGTGTGCGGGAATTGGGGGAATCATGCCCCCATTCGGCTACAATGCCTGCACATCGGTTTCGACTGCAAGGGAAAATTTCAGCTCAACACAGGCTGGCATTGGCGCTCGAGATGGGTCTGATTAAGTTTGCATCTGCAACATGTCTCGGAGCCGATGCTCATCCCTTGGAATCAGGCGTATGGCGAAAGGAATGGGTGTGCTGTTGGCAACCTCGAACAGAGCGAGTCAAGGGAGATGGGTCGATGAGCATAAGATCACCGCCCAAGAGCCGCAGCAGCATGGCAACACTCACCTGGAGAGGCTGTCGGTGTGGAAAGCCGTGTCGTCCAAAGGCGCTTCCTTGCCTGTGGATGGATCGATGGGTGCCCGAATATCGAACGCACTCAGTAGGCATGCAACTGTTAGAGTGAGAGTGCGCATCGCCAGTTGTCTGCTCAGAGGAGGCATGGTCAGCTCCGCTCCTCTCTGAAAACTTCGCAGGCATAATACTCACTCGCCGGGGCAAATTCGTCGTCGAAACCAAAGGAAAACATGTCGCGGCGTGATGGCAGAGCGTCACGATGAATCCATTGGCTGTCCTCGCTCAAGTATCGCTCAGCGACAAATCTCTACGTGTAAAGAAAGACGGACAGAATATTTTGGTCACCAAATTCTGCAGCCAAAGATGAGAACAAGCACCGAGACCTACCTGTGGCTGCTCGAAAAGACGCTGATCCTGGTGGATGGCCCACACATTGCCATACACGGTGGCACCTCGAGGATCTGCATTCCGTCGTACTCGTCTTGCTCGAGCACACGGTGAGGTGCGGCTGCGTGTGCAAAGGGCCGCCAGCGTAGCATCTCCTTGACCACAGCTTTGCTACGCGGAAGTGCGTCGAGATCCTCGTGGGTTGGCAGCCTGTCTTTGCCGACTACGTGATCGATCTCATCCTGGACCGGGCGCATGTCGTCGGCATGGTTGGCCGCTGCGAGGAAAAAGACACAGAGTGCTTGGAAAGTCGTGTCGACGCTTGCGCCGTACATGGTTCCGCAGAGATATGCCGCTTGATCGTCGGTCAGTCCCGATTCATGCCGCGTTGTATACACGTTTTGCGCAAGGCTTGGCTTGCGCGTGCTTTCAGTGGCGCTGGCTAGCATTTCCGAACGACTGTTGAGACGAATGAGAAAGTTGAGCAAAGTCGTCCAGACCTAGTCAGACATGATGATCACGGGCAACTTACAAGAGATGTAGTTCCTTTTGGAACCACGGCTCGCACATCTGCTTCCACGGGTTGATCCAAAACGGAAGACTTGCAAGAATGGGCATTCGATCGACGAGGAAACCGCCAGGCTTGTTCATCGCGAAGAAGTTTTCGTTGCACTGCTTGGCTGTGAGCACAAAAGTATCGGTATCCAGGTTCTCCACGCGGCGGCCGTAGGTGGTGTGCATGGTCTGGGAAGTGACAAAGCGATAGAGGTGTTGATACCAATCATGGTTTGAATCAGTCGATCGCGTCTGTGCAGAGTGGTGGGTCAGCGTTCGCAACAAGGCTAGCAGATCCGAGCGCACATTGTCATCGTATCGCGGAACAGAAGCACGCGCAAAGGCAGCTGTGAAAGCACGTCGATGACGACGGAAAAGATGGCCATACGGCGTGAACGGCGCGCTGAGGCCGTGGCTACGCAGCTGATTACCAGTCACTGCAGCCGGGCGATCCGAGTAGATAGCAGAGCGAATATCGAGCAGGTCTGACGCAGCTTTGGCATTGTTGATTACGATGGTTACTGAAGCAGGACGCGTGCAGGGTAGCAGCTGGAGCCATGACCACCATGAAGAGTCGCTAGAGCTCTCGAGTCGAAACACTCCTCTTCCCACCCAGGCTGGCTGAGAAAATTGCGGCGCCAGAAGGCGAGGCCTTACTTCTCGGCCAAAAGTTTGGTTGAAATCCAGGATGGGAGGCAGATCGGCCTCGTTCTTGACTTGGGCTCTGGACGTCTTGGCCCGGTTGCCAAGATTCAGCTCTACAACGACAGCCGCTATCGTCAACGTGGCCAAGAGCAGCACGTATGATTGCACATGTACGTCGACGTGGAGGATCGCCATCTTTGTAGCCAGTGTATTCGTGACGAGGGATGGTGTGTGCAAGTCAGGCTTCATAATGTTGTGACCATCCAACGTGGTATACCTCCTCATGGCGAAGCACGTGAGAGCCTCATGCATTTGCAGGGTGCCATAACAGGGGACTGGACCACCGCTCAGGTGGACACATTGTTCTGCAGACGACTCAAAGTGTGCAAGTTGCGTTGTTCGAGTGTCAGAACAAAGAGAAGATTCGCAGCCTTACTGCTTAGAAATTGATTTTTCTTTAAAACCTGGGTGCATGCACATCCTTTGGCGAATGCTGAGACTGGATGTCATTAGCACATAGAGCAAGTTGGAACTAGCGTGAAAGCACAGCTAATGCTTAGCGAGGTCATATGACGGTTGCGTTGGAATCTTGCGTATGCCACGGCAACGCCTCGAGCCAAGAGGAAAAGTTGCGTGCGTTGAGGTTCCTTCGCAAGTTGCCTTTGTGAGTGGTGAGCAACGTCAGCGGGGCGTCTGCCGTGTCTAGAATCACTTTGACAAAGGCGAGCGACTTGGGGTACGAATAAGCAGGGAGACAAAGCTGCTCTGCCGTCTCCTCAATGGCGCCCAGTATGGCCTGGTCGATCCGGTCTGTGCTGTTGTCCTTATCTGATGCAGAGCGTTCAAGCTGGATAACAGCCGCGGTTCCGGGCATGTTGGTACCAAACAGCTGTACGTCAGTCACTTTGTCGAAGCCGAGGCGCTGGCGCAGGTGCTGTAAAAGATAAGCCTCGACTTGGATCGCATTGGTTCGAGCCGTATTTGAGTGACGCAGTATGTCGGCATCTCGGCCTAGGTGCACATAGCCTTGAGCCGCCGGCTTGCCATGGGCTGGCGTCCGAGGAGCAGTCACACGGAACGAATCCGCCCAATTCACCGCAGGCTCCCCGTGATGCGGCCCTGGGCCTGGGTAAGGCTGCGCACGGACGACGCTCGGCAGCGATTGACCTGGCTTGAGGCGTGGCTCGTACTCGAGAACATGTACAAGACGAGGCCAAGCCGAGGCAAGAGACCACAGCTGCACGTGATGCTCGTCGAGCGGCAGGAAAAGATGATGATGCTGCGTTGGGTTGGCAAACAGAACGTGCAGAGGTGCGACGGGCGGACCTGGGCCTACGAGCATCCCTCCGACCTCAGAGACGCCAAAGATGTTGAGCGCTCGAATCGAATACTGCTCTACCAGCGAGGACAGGTGCACATCGACACCAGAGCCGCTGATGGCAAATTGATCCAAGGCGCGCAGGGTGTCAAGCCAGCCCTTGTCGGGATTAGCTCGCGCATGGAGAATCATCTGACGAGCTTGCTCGACGTTGGTGGCCACCTCGGCTGCTTTGGATTGCTGCAATGCTACGAGCACTTCTGTCACAGAAGGTGTCAGCCCATCGATCGGGTGCATCAGTGCAAGTGGGCGTGCGGATATGAGGTGAAGGACGATGAACCCGACATAAGTGTTGTAGAAGGGCCTTGCAAGCAGTAGACGTGGTCGAAGAGCGGTCGCCTGCTTTTGATCTTGCGCGAGTACCTCCGTGGCATGGCGAGCAATGTCGTAACACCAATAACGTGTACTATAGGCAATCAGCTTGGGCTCGCCTGTGGATGCAGACGAGTGCGAGACGATGGATGGGTCCGGAATGCGCGTATACAGGCCGAATGCTGGCCTACTTGGCTGGGCAAGTTGAAGTTGCTGGTTGTTGATGGCGAGACGAGCGAGGTGCAAGGCGGTTTCTTGTGCACTGAGCTCGAGGAGAGGGAAGTGGTGTGTAGAAGAGATGCTCTCTAGCCATGCTTTTGACCTTGTTGTCCAAGCCGGTGTGGACAACGAGATCAGAGCGGGCGCCATATATCAACGCTTCGAGAGTGTCTCGCCCTAGTTCATGGTTGACGTACTGAACGGTGACTCCAATCGCCCACAGCGCAAAGAGATGGAAAAAGGTATGCTGCGTGGGCAGACTGAGCAACGTAACCGTCACAGGGATCTGCTCCTTATCCCAATCAACGCCATGCTGCTGCGATAGACGCTGCTGCCATGTGAGAGCGAGGTGATCGACGATGCGATTGGCCTGACCGTACGTCACTTTTACAAAGTCGCTCGACTCGCCCGGACCGCGCGTTTGGGGCTCCTGAAGGTAGACGAAGGGCGAATCGGGTGCTGCCAGAGCGAGTCGTCTGAGAGATGTGAGCAACTCCAACTCGTTGTATTCTCGAGATGCGTCCAAAGTCATCCTGCAACCGTGGGGTGATGGTGGAGAGGCAACAGCCTCAACCGCCGTCTTTCCACAGCGGTTGCTGTTCCACTGGAAGCTTCGGCATCCGCACCTCGCATATGCTGAAATAATTCCGCCTTCTCCAGAAACCCATCTTTCGCTTTTGACGGCTCTCTCACCCATTTCTCCATCAACCCGGTGCCGTACCAAACGGTCTGCACTCAGCCGCTGTTCAAGACCTGCTTTGGCTTCTGCAACTCCTTTGGCGGAAATCTCCCGTTTTCGGCGAACAACGATAAGCCACTGACCTTCTGCAACTCCTTTCCCGTTTTCCGCGAACATAAGCCACTGACGTCCGCCGTCCCAGCCGCAGCAACGTCTTCTCGCCCGCGCCCTGGCACGTCCCACTTAAAACAGATACCGCGTGGTACCTTGACAGTACTCACACCCCAGAGTATCCGCCCATCTCACGAGTCTCGTTGCCGGAATTAACGATGCATATCGCTAAGATGATTTACGTCCACCTGTCAACCCTTGAGCGTCTGCCGAAAGAAGTGACCGTGCAGATCCTTCCACCACTCAATTGGCCCCCTGCCCTAACAAGCTGCAGGTGGGCATCCGAGCTCCCCCTACAGACATCTCGTTTCTTCTTTCTCGCTGCCTGAGACGCCCTACTCTGTTCCTGCCCATGTCCCCAACCTCGCTTGTATGACACGCTTGCCAAAGTTTGGGTTCCCTGTACGGGCAAGGCCGTGCCTAGCCATGAGGGAAAGCCTCTTTGATAAGGCACACGTGCGCTCGATTCTTCATAAAGTAATGAGCTTCATCATCGCAACTTCCTACGACCATCGTTTCTCCCTCCTTGACCCTTCATCGGTAGCCAGCTGTTCATTCCTCATCACTAGCACACATTCTTCTGTTTTCATCCGTCGAGGGAGCTGAGAGTGACAATCCCTCAAGGATAGCATATCGTAGCAGAACCCCGCAAACAAATTTTCATCCACCATGCCTATGGCGATCCCCACAAGCGCTCCCGTCCAGTCCCCGAGCCTTGTCGAAGGCAAGGATCAGGATCAAAACATGGTCGACCCAAGTCTCGCTCCATCCATCGATCGCAGCATGATTCGTCAAGACGCCAACACCCCATTCTTCTTTGCAAGCCCCTTCGAAGCTATATCCAACATGGATGGGCGCATCCCAGACATGATCAACGCAGCTTCCATGCCAACTCCGCTCATGACCGCTGCAAGGTCGTTCTCGTCTGTAGATTCCACCTCGTATTCAGACCTCTTTGATGCTTGCTCCTCTGTGGCGGCTTCTTCAAGAGCACAAAGCATGGCGTCGACCTTCAACGACATGAACCCATCTTTTCTCACTCGTCGTACTTCGGTTGACCGCTTTGGCCCAGCATTGTTTAACAACAATGCAGTTCCTCTCGCACAATCCAGCTGTTTAGAAGCAGCCTCGGTCGCTTTCTCACACGACTTTGGATTCGGCCTCAGTTCCAAGCAAGCGCAGCCGCCAAGATTCGCTACAGCACCCGAGGCGAATCCTTCCGGCTTCGTCAACGAAGCCGCCGAGCGTCGGCCTTGGCAGCTAAGCCACCCTTGCTCAAGCACCTCTCCGGCGTCACTCGGCGGTCACAGTCAGATGCTGCACCAGGCAGATACCCCTATGGCGTCTGCGAATATATTGCCTCAGGACGGTCTCGCATTTTGGCTCGGTCAGGACATCCTGACCGAGTTTGCTGACGAGGTGAAAGCCGACCTGTCAGCTCCTTCTGCCGCTGTTGAACAACAGCCCGATGATATGATAGCCTCACACTCACCGTGCAACGACACGCTCTACCGTCCCCGTCGTAATGCTGTCGCACAGCTTCCCCTTTGGTCTCAAGTGGCCTAATGGCAAGCATTCTCGGAGCGACCGGCAAGTCAGAGACAGATCCCAGCTCTATGCCGTCTTCAGAATGGGAAGAGGAGCCGAGCGACGTCGAAGCGTTGTCGCCGAACAGCTGCCCTCTCAGTCCCAGCACGAAGCCACTCGCAAGCCGTGCCAGAGCTGCATCCATGCGCGAGACAAACCAGCTTCCTCGCTTGCATCGGATCCTCTCTTCATGGGACTTCAGCTGCGATCGTGGACGCTACCGCAAGCCATCCAAGACCGGTCTCAAGTCGATTAAAGGCAACAAGGCCCGCCATTTCAAGGCTCAGCAGACCAAGCAAGGCACTCACAACGCTTCGGGTTCCTTTCCGGGGCCTGGACGACCTCGCAAGAACACCGTTGCCTCGATGGACCTCGACATGGGCATTGATGAGCCTGACGCTGCGCTCAGTGACCCCCAGAACGCATGCGATGACGACTCCTGTGGCACGCAGGACGATGTCACCAAGCGGTCCTTGGGATCGTCCAAGTCGTGCGGCAACTCGTTCTCGCTTACAGACCACATCATCCTTCGTCCACGTGCCGACTGCAATGAGGACGAGGTTGCCTATCCAAACTACGCACCTAATCATCAAGAGGCGAGGGTGAATACGGGCCCCGACCTCAGTCTGGCGGGCCAAGAAATCGTTGATGAGACGCAGCTCACCTTCACCACGGATCTTTACGCGCCACGCTTCACTCGTCGAGGGGCGTACGGCCGCGAAGGCTGGTGCAGCATGTGCACGCACGGCGAGTGGTACTCGATGAAACGCAGTCAGTACCTCTACCATCTCCAGTACGACCACGGCATCTGCAGCTTGACTCGCAAGACGTTCGAACCACCAGTGCACATGCGAGTCTGGAACGACCCCATGCAGCGCACCGAAGGTCTCTGCCATTACTGCCAGGAGTGGATCCCCATCTGCTTTGGCGCCGTCCGCAAGCGTGACTACAAGGCTTGGTTCAAGCACGCTCACAAATGTCATCGACACAAGGCCTGACCTACACTGCATCCCAACTCACTTTAGTTATTCCATCGTACTTAATACCCCATATTCGCATGAGCTCAATTACAAGACCATCCCATTACTTTGTTAGCGGTTGACGTAGGCTGTGCTGCCGTCGGTTATGGAGGCCTATTTGCTGCGCCGTGCGAAATGCTGACCGATGGCGAAACAGATTGTGCATTGTCAAAGGATTCCTTCCTAGCTTACTTGGCTCGAACATGGCATATCGCTTTCTATCAAATTCGATCCTGAACAAGTGAAGTTGATATTGGCGGTGGGGGATCACACCACAGCTGCTGCTGCTTGGCCATGGCGTAGAACTGCGCTGCTTCCTCGGAAACGTACTTGAGCAGCTCGACGAGGTCATCCCACTTGGCGTATGGATGCACAACCAGCCTGCAGCAAGCAACGCGAGGGCGATGAGAAAAGAACAAGACGCGTTCTGGTCAGTCAAAGTTTCTTCTTTACGGAACGGCATAGCAACGCAGCCGCTTACCTGATGTAGAGATTGGTAGTGTTTGGCATGGGAGCAAAGTCGACAGCGAAGCGGGTATTCTTGAGCGAAGCGTGAACGTGGACGATACATGCGTTTGAGAGATTGTCCGCGTGTGCAGCGTTTGAGATCCAAGGTGGGATGGGTCGGAAGCATACCTGCAGGAACGGCGGAGAAGGTACCGAGCCCAGTTCAAGCTGCAGACTCTCTGTCTTGTCCACCAGGTAGTCGCGTAGTTTCTGAGCCTGCTTGAGCGCATTTGTGATGCGTTGACCGAAGCCGTGACTGCCATGTCGCTTCCAGGCGAGGTAGAACTTGAACGCGTCAGGTCGTCGGCCGCAGCCCAAGGTCTTGGTCGCTTGGTCGAGCTTCGGTGCCTCTTGTTTCGTTGGTAGAAGCGGGACCACGCTTCGTGGTGACTCGGCCCACTTCTCGAGATGGAACAAATACGGCGCCTCAACTTTCAATCGAGAGGCCGACCGCTTGTTGCCGAAGAGCAAGAAACTGCATTGGTGCGGTATGCCGAGCAGCTTATGAGGGTTGATTGTCACCGAATCTGCCAAGTGACTGCCCAGGAAAAGGTGCTGGGTCGTCGGCGAGAAAATGGCAGGTCCGCCCCAAGAGGCATCAATGTGCAACCACAGTCGGTATTCTCGACAGACCGACGCCATGCCCGAGATGTCATCGAACGCGCCAAGCACCGTAGTACCCGCTGTAGCGCATGCAAAGAGCGGAACATGACCGTTGATGCAAGCTTTTCGTACCTCTGCTCGAAGAGCTTCGATCGACATTTGGCCGTCGTCGTTGCAAGCGACTTTGACGACTGAGTCGGTGCCTAAACCGCAAGCCACCGCCGACTGCTCGATGCTGTAGACCCCACAATGTCAGACTAGGTCTCGTGAGCCGCTGTACAAAGAAAGAATGCGAGCAGAAAAGAAAATCCTTGGTCCACTTACGAGTAATGGCAATGGTCGCTGGCAAAGATAAGGAACCTGGGAAGACACTGCATCGCCAAGGAAGAAGGATCTTGTCCTGAACGAATGCGCTCCTTCATCAAGTCGTTGTAGATCCCCGCCACTCCCCTTTCTCTGAAACTTGGAAACTGGGAGCTCAGACATGCTTGAAGAGCAGTTGTGTTGGAAGCGCTGCCTCCGGGCATTGTGACACCATCACAAACGTTCTGCCTTGAGCTGTGGTTAGCATGGAACGTCTTGGTCGTATAGGAAGAAAACAAAAGACGGCTTTGCAACTCACTGTGTCCAGGCCAAACACTTTGGCAAGCTCTTTGACGCAAAAGGCTTCGACTTGAGCAAAGAAAGGGTTGGCCGATTCGACGTGGCCGCTTGCGTTCGAGCATGCCATGACCATGTCGCCGATGACTCCAACTGGATCGGGTTTACTGTAAAGCTTCTCCCAAAAGCGGCCCTTTGCCGGGACGAAAACAAGACAAAGATGTGAGCTTGGATCATACTTCCTCCTTCGGGAACACTTTTTCACGAGGTCACTCACTGTCCACGGATTGACGCTCCGGCGCAACGCTTCTTGTACTTCGACTTCAATTTCATCCCGCGAGCACCCTTTCTCCTTGAGCGTAAGTTTCCATGTTGAAGCTGCCAGCTGCGGGTGCGCTGGTGTCTTGACCGATTCGGCTTCGTGTGTCCATGCCACCAACGTCCTGTACGTTGGCTCCAGCAATGTTTCAAATTCTTCAGCTGTGAACAGCGAGACGTCTGTGCAGGGCATCCTGGTAATCCAACTGGTCAATGTTTCCGAAGCTGAAGGTGCACTCCCAAATCAAGGTGGCGGGGGAAAGATCCTAAGAGGAATGTCAAAAATGGGAAGGTCTTTGATAGAGAAGGCTTACCACGAAGCCAAGAGCTGCAAAAACGTTGACTATTTGAGAGTGTGCAAATAACAGCCTACATTGCAGACACTTGACAAGGCTCTCATGGCTGCTTCACCCGAACTAGCCGAGACGCTTCCGGCTCGCTATCACAACATTTGGAATGCAGTAGCGGGTCATGCAATGCGTGCATATCTGGTACCGCGAAGCGGTGAGAGACAGTTGCCCGCCTTTATGGTTGTCAAATAAACAGCCTCACCTGCAAGCCGGCAACGGCAACAATGATATCGCTGCGCAGACTAACAGACCTTTGCTGCACACTGATCACTCTAGCAAAAAGACGTCTCGACTACCAGTGGAATTGGTTCAAAGCGTTTATTCGAGTTGATATGCGTGTGACCGCAGACTAGATGATTTGACAACGTGGGCGGGTGACCGAAAATGAAATGCATACTAAGAGCAACAGAGGTAGATAGATGACCAAGATAGGAAAAGACATCTAGCTGCGACGGCTGGAGAGAGTGCTCTGCACCTGAGCTCGATCACGGTCGTTGAGATTGGTCACGATGAGGATGACCTTGTTGCGGTCCAAGAACCTGCCCAGCTTGCCTTGGCGTTTCTCGAGCTCCTTGCGATGTTCCTGCTCCTCCTGCTCCAAATAACGCAAGACGGCCATTTGGCCTCCCTGTCTCTGAATCTCTTCAATGTTTTGCTGCCGCTTTTTGTTCCTCCTGGCATTCTTCTTGGCTGGAAGGCGATCTTGCCAAATGTTGTACTTTTCGACTTTCTCTGCTGCCCTGTCGACCAGAGAGATGGCTGGTTCCTGATACTGAGAGGGTCGTAAGGGAGAGTATTGGTCGTGCTTAATTTTGATGTAGCCGGGGCCGTAGTCAAAGGGATCGTAATCGATGGGTCATTTGTTGAGGTTGAACATGCCACCTCGTGCCTTGGGGTGGTTCTCGGGCAGAACGTTGGGCGAACCCAGCGAGAACTGGAAAGTGCTCTGCTGAGTTGCAAGCTCATCCCCATTGCTGGGAGGAATCGACTGTGTCGGGTATACGCTGGAAACAGGCACGATCTGAGCATGAAGACCACGTAGGTGGAAGAAGCTTTGGTTGGCATGCACTACGTAGGCTTCACTTCGAGCGCGACTCTTGATGTGCGCAGCAGTTGTGGTCAATGCTTGAGTTCCGATAGTGGCAACGAGGAGCTCCCACGAACTGCACGCGATGGTTCCGATATCGATGGCAAAGTTGAAGCAAAGTTGAAGATCTTGATCTTGTTGTCGAAGCCAATCGCAACATTGAGCCTGTTGAGGAACTTGATGAACTGCTGCTCGCTGACGCCACTCTCGGCCAAAGCAGGGGCGTACAGCAGCTGGAATCCTCGCAGACGATCGCCCTGCCTTCGCTGAGGGATCAAGACGGGCTTCTCAAGTCTCTGCGGCAGCATGCGTGGAGGGTCGTCAAAGTAGCTGGGCAGGCTTTGGAATGCCTGGTATGCATCGTTTCGAAGACGCTCCTCATCTGCTGTGAGTTGGTCATTCTGCTCCGAGTGAGCTCGGCAGCTGCATAGCCATCGAGAGTAGGGGTGGATTGCATGCCATTCAGACCAAGCCGGTCTTCTTGGAGGTCGGCCTTTTGCTTGTAATGATGAACGAGAGCATCCATGTTGAGGGGTTGTTTTTTTGCAGGCTCGTAAGCAGATGGAAGGGTGTGGTGCAAAGCTATGCAAACACTGTCAATGTCTTTTTATCAAGAGCGGCTGAAAAAGTGATGCTCAGTAACGTGGCAGATGAGGGTGCGGAAGGCGGCAAGAAAGGGTCCTTGCTGCACGGTACGCTTACTCTTCTGCAAGAACCGGGACAGGCCAACTCGTCAAGACTTGCAGAGTGCTCGAAGGCTTTGCAACCAAAGCAACGGTGTAGCCTTGCGGTGCTGGTGCCGTAGACTGCTCGGCACCTATTTCGGCGCGTTATCAAGGCCGACCGCCTCGGCTATTGTATGCATGTCAAACTCGGCAAACGTTCTTGATTTCTTGCCAGGCTTTCCTTGCATGGAAGCTGGTCAAACAAGCCTTTCGACTTGGCTCTGACGCTTCCCGCTTCCGTTGCATTGCAGGCATAGCAAAAACAAGATTAAAAACAAGAACGCTTCCACGTCAAAAACATGTTCCGACAAGATCACGATAGCGACATCAAATCTGTCCATATCCAGGCGCCGCTGGTCAAGAATGATATGCCACCGTGCAGCGGGCGATGACAATAGGCCCTTCATATACAAATCGCAATCCCGAATTAGATCGGCGATGTGACCATAAAGTCTTTTCCCCCCCTCTTGCTTACAGACGTCGTCGGGTACGCCTTTCTTTCCACATCGATCTCACCTTGGATATGAACTCTCTCGTGCAGCACAGCTTCGACTTTTTCGAAACGAGATCGGGTCTGGCTGTCGGCTTCATCATCACCCTTGCGCTTGTTTATCGCGACCGAGCGGTGTTCGTGGGCCAAATGTGACCATATCAAGGGCCCACCAGGACTTCCTCTGTGAGTATACGATAACCCGGCGAGACTCGCTAGACGGCAGTTTGACTGACTGCGATTGCAACCCTAACCCAGGCTTGGAAACACACTTCAAGTTTTCAAGGAAGCCGCAGATCCACTCCAAGCAATGCTATGTAGATCTGCCGCGTATGGGCTCCCAAACACGATGACTGTCCTTGGTATGGGCCGAGCCATCAACATCACACGTCCAGACTGGATACAGCACGTCCAGAAGACCAATTTTAGCAACTACGTCAAAGGGCCCAAGTTGCACACCTGCTTGAAAGACTTACTTGGCGATGGAATCTTCAACGCAGACGGCCACACTTGGAAGGCGCAGCGCAAGGTTGGCTCCAATATTATGACAATGTCCAATCTTAAGCACCTAGTCGCGGGGGTCCTCGATGCACAGTCCCAACGCTTCTCTGATCTGCTGCAGCAGGCAGCTAAGCAAGGGACTCCAATCGACCTTCAGAAGGCCTACTTCGATTTCACCATCCAGACTTTCCTCAGAATCGCTTTCAGCACGGATCTGGAGACAGTTCAGTCGACCAGTATCGCGACTCGATCTGAACAGCAGAAAGATGCCCAACACCTCTCTTTTGCTGACGCATTCGACTTGGCCCAGCGACTGACTGTACGTCGCATCAATCGACCATGGTGGAAGCTCACCCGCCGGTGGGATCCCAACGAGAAGAAGCTCGAACACGCGATTCGCACAATTGATCGGTACTTGTACCCGCTCATCGAGCGACGGAGTCAGAACAAGTCGAAAGCGGACAAGAGGCACGCAGACCTCTTAGACTTGTTCCTCTCGTACCGCGACGACCAGGATCAGCCTCTCACGCCCAAACAGCTTCGGGACGCTTTGCTCAACTACCTTCTCGCTGGTCGCGACACAACCGCCGAGAGTCTTTCTTGGGCTTCTTTCGAGCTTCTGCGCCATCCCGAGGTAGTACAAGACCTACGCCAAGAGCTCATGTCGCACTCTATCTGGTTTGACCCACACCACGATGCAGAACAGCGTTTGAGCTCGTTTGAGCTGTCACACACAAAGCAGCTTCACCACGTTCGATCCATCTACCACGAATCGCTTTGTCTCCATCCCTCGGTCCCACGATCATCCAAGATCGCGCTCCAGGACGACGTGCTGCCTGGTGGCATTGTGGTGCCAAAAGACACCACGGTCATCTGGTCAGACTGGCTGCTGGCCAGAAACAAGAGCGTCTGGGGTGACGATGCCGATGAATGGAAGCCACGTCGATGGCTGAACGCCGAAGGCGAGTTCATAAATGAAAGCCCGTGGAAGTTTCACGCTTTCAATGGCGGCCCGAGAACCTGCCTTGGTATCCAGCTTGCCCAGTTTCAGGGCATGTACATGCTTTCCAGGATCTTCAGCGACTTTGACCTGGAGCTCGAGTCGGATCGTGGACTGCATTTCGAGCCTGAGGTCGAAAACACGCTGACCTTACCCATGAAGCACCCCCTGATGGTGAGGGTGTATGCTCGTGCTAAGACGAGCAGAGCCCCCTAAACGCTTTAATGGACACTCTAGGCGTTCTCGGCTTCTCGGTTCGTCGTCATGGTATGCATCGAAAGTTAGTAGCTTCAGAAACATGAAATAAATAGCAAATTGGAAACTGTTGACATGTCAGAGAGTGCTGCTCTGTTTCGACTCAAGTCCGAGCACAAAGTACTCGGCGAAAACATCGAGTGCACATGTACGTCTGTACGTCTACGAGTCTGAGAGCACGCCAAGATGCAGATCAATGCGATCGTGTTCCAACAATATACTGTAGAGTACAAACAAGGTGCGAACGCTTGAGAGGCAAACGGACCGAATCACAAACTGACCCCAGATGAGCTATGCCCGACTGCACTAGGGTACCATCTTACAAGGGGGTCTGGTTTTTAAACAGAGTAGGGTTGCTTAATAAAAGTTGTTTATCTACCCAAAATAGGCATGTTTACTTATCCAACCCTATGCTGGTAGCATAATATTATTTGCCGGTATGGCCAGCCCAAGTTTGGCCTGGGTCGAGTCGGGCCGAGAAAAAAGTAATTTTTCAGGATTGCTCCCATACTAAACTCACCTTCAAATGGGGTCAATAGAAGGACCTGAAAGTATCAGGGAAGGGTGCCAAGTGGTTAGGGTTAGGGTTACAAGGGGGTGTGCCAAAAAACAAAAGTAGAGTGCTTGATAGAATATGTAAAACAGGTCAAAATATGCATGTTTCATTAATAACCCTACTGCCGTTACCTAATGAGATTGCAGAGTAACAGCCATTGGAAGTTTGGCCCGGGTGAAGTCGAGAAAGTGAAAAGTCTGGAATTTGGTGATCAGCTACTAATAAACTATTGATCAAATTGTATAAAGAGAAGATTCTGAAAGTTTCAGAGTGGTAGCTTGTGTATTGGTGGAGGTACGGTGGGATTGTCACTTTTCGGTCACTTGGGTCACACAAGTCAGCTGTACCCAGCCATGTTCACACACCAGGTATTCCAGCTGCTATACTGGCAGGTGCATTGGCAGCATTGCAGCTTGAAACAGCTCCATCAAAGAGCTGACGGTCAAAATGCATGGCAAAAACAACCAACTCGACTGATGCACCGACATCAAAGAAGCAGTGGATGGAGCAGCACACGCATGCCAGGCAAGTGTCTGTAGCATATCCAAGACACTTCCAGCATCAATAGCAGCAGAAACACAGTGCTGTTGCCAAAAACAATGCTGCCCGTACGACTTTGCAGAAACACGCAAGCAGTGCGAAACCACCAAAAGCTCCATGCCAGGCTCTTCTGGATGCATTGTACATCATCGATACAACTTGCAGCATCCATTCCAGCTGCTATACTGGCCATGGGAGCCAGTCTGACCATCTCGGTGCTCCAACACGGACAAAGTCAAAAACACGCAACTTGACTGTGCACATCCCAGCACCACACAGGCATGCCAGGCATGCTTCTAGCATCTACCAAGCTCATTTCCAGCACCGATACCAGCTTGTTCCAGCAGAATCACAGCAAGAACCGAGTTCCCAGTACGAGTTTGTGTAAACATGCAAGTGATGCGGTTTCATCCAATGCTCAATGCAATGCTCTTCTGGATGCATTGTACATTGTCGATACAGCTTGCAGCATCCATTCCAGCTGCTACACAGGCCATCAGAGCCAGTCTCAACCATCTCGGTGCTCCAACACGGACAAAGTCGAAAAACGGTCCATCACCGTACATGCTCTAGGCTTTCTTCCAGTGCATTTACAAGCTTCTAGCATTTGATCCAGCTGTTTTCCATGCTTCCACCGCATCGAGCACATCATCTCACCAGCAAGTGACTTTGCTCCATAATACAGGCACCAAAAAGAGGTTTGAAAGCATACAATCACTCTTAGAGCTACATAGGGTTAGGGCCAGCGGCTGTAGGGTTGGGGTTAGGGTTAGGGTTAGTGCCGGAGGCCATATCGTCTATATCTCCATCCCAAGTACTTGGCCAGGTGCTGCTGCAGGCAGCATGCAGTGTATACAGGCAATGCAACCATTCAAAAACCACGCTTCCACCGCACCAGGCTGCAGCAGATGGTCCAGGAGGGCAGCATACAGCATCAAAGGATGCACAGCAGGTGCATTGGCATTGCATTGCTAGACAGGAAACACTCCATCAAAGAGCTGACGGTCAAAATGCATGGCAAAAACAACCAACTCGACTGATGCACCGACATCAAAGAAGCAGTGGATGGAGCAGCACACGCATGCCAGGCAAGTGTCTGTAGCATATCCAAGACACTTCCAGCATCAATAGCAGC
>CAKMXK010000032.1:600000-996657 GCA_928724755.1 Sporisorium exsertum | reverse complement strand
CTAACTTGCATGTTTACACAAACTCGTACTGGGAACTCGGTTCTTGCTGTGATTCTGCTGGAACAAGCTGGTATCGGTGCTGGAAATGAGCTTGGTAGATGCTAGAAGCATGCCTGGCATGCCTGTGTGGTGCTGGGATGTGCACGGCCAAGTTGCGTGTTTTGACTTTGTCCGTGTTGGAGCACCGAGATGGTCAGACTGGCTCCCATGGCCAGTATAGCAGAATCTATCTTCTCCTAGCATGTATGGACACATTATACTAAGCCAGCAGGAGAATTGGAGGGGGTCCATTTTCCCACTTTCAAAGGGGGGACCATTGGAGCTCAAGCCAAAATCTCAAAAAAATGTAAAGTTGGCCATCACTCCACAACCACTTGGCACCCTTCCCTGATACTTTCAGGACCTTCTATTGACCCCATTTGAAGGTGAGTTTAGTATGGGAGCAATCCTGAAAAATTTTTTTTTTTCGCCCGGCCCGACCCAAGCCAAAACTTGGTTGGGCCATACCGACAAAAAATATTATGCTACCAGCAAAGGTTGGGTTGATAAGTAAACATGCCTATTTTGGGTAGATAAACAACTTTTATTAAGCAACCCTACTCTGTTTAAAAACCAGACCCCCTTGTAAGTACTTGGGATGGAGATATAGACGATATGGCCTCCGGCACTAACCCTAACCCTAACCCCAACCCTACAGCCGCTGGCCCTAACCCTATGTAGCTCTAAGAGTGATTGTATGCTTTCAAACCTCTTTTTGGTGCCTGTATTATGGAGCAAAGTCACTTGCTGGTGAGATGATGTGCTCGATGCGGTGGAAGCATGGAAAACAGCTGGATCAAATGCTAGAAGCTTGTAAATGCACTGGAAGAAAGCCTAGAGCATGTACGGTGATGGACCGTTTTTCGACTTTGTCCGTGTTGGAGCACCGAGATGGTTGAGACTGGCTCTGATGGCCTGTGTAGCAGCTGGAATGGATGCTGCAAGCTGTATCGACAATGTACAATGCATCCAGAAGAGCATTGCATTGAGCATTGGATGAAACCGCATCACTTGCATGTTTACACAAACTCGTACTGGGAACTCGGTTCTTGCTGTGATTCTGCTGGAACAAGCTGGTATCGGTGCTGGAAATGAGCTTGGTAGATGCTAGAAGCATGCCTGGCATGCCTGTGTGGTGCTGGGATGTGCACGGTCAAGTTGCGTGTTTTTGACTTTGTCCGTGTTGGAGCACCGAGATGGTCAGACTGGCTCCCATGGCCAGTATAGCAGAATCTATCTTCTCCTAGCATGTATGGACACATTATACTAAGCCAGCAGGAGAATTGGAGGGGGTCCATTTTCCCACTTTCAAAGGGGGGACCATTGGAGCTCAAGCCAAAATCTCAAAAAATGTAAAGTTGGCCATCACTCCACAACCACTTGGCACCCTTCCCTGATACTTTCAGGACCTTCTATTGACCCCATTTGAAGGTGAGTTTAGTATGGGAGCAATCCTGAAAAATTACTTTTTCTGCCCGACTCGACCCAGGCCAAACTTGGGCTGGCCATACCGGCAAATAATATTATGCTACCAGCATAGGGTTGGATAAGTAAACATGCCTATTTTGGGTAGATAAACAACTTTTATTAAGCAACCCTACTCTGTTTAAAAACCAGACCCCCTTGTAAGTACTTGGGATGGAGATATAGACGATATGGCCTCCGGCACTAACCCTAACCCTAACCCCAACCCTACAGCCGCTGGCCCTAACCCTATGTAGCTCTAAGAGTGATTGTATGCTTTCAAACCTCTTTTTGGTGCCTGTATTATGGAGCAAAGTCACTTGCTGGTGAGATGATGTGCTCGATGCGGTGGAAGCATGGAAAACAGCTGGATCAAATGCTAGAAGCTTGTAAATGCACTGGAAGAAAGCCTAGAGCATGTACGGTGATGGACCGTTTTTCGACTTTGTCCGTGTTGGAGCACCGAGATGGTTGAGACTGGCTCTGATGGCCTGTGTAGCAGCTGGAATGGATGCTGCAAGCTGTATCGACAATGTACAATGCATCCAGAAGAGCATTGCATTGAGCATTGGATGAAACCGCATCACTTGCATGTTTACACAAACTCGTACTGGGAACTCGGTTCTTGCTGTGATTCTGCTGGAACAAGCTGGTATCGGTGCTGGAAATGAGCTTGGTAGATGCTAGAAGCATGCCTGGCATGCCTGTGTGGTGCTGGGATGTGCACGGTCAAGTTGCGTGTTTTTGACTTTGTCCGTGTTGGAGCACCCGAGATGGTCAGACTGGCTCCCATGGCAAGTATAGCAGAATCTATCTTCTCCTAGCATGTATGGACACATTATACTAAGCCAGCAGGAGAATTGGAGGGGGTCCATTTTCCCACTTTCAAAGGGGGGACCATTGGAGCTCAAGCCAAAATCTCAAAAAATGTAAAGTTGGCCATCACTCCACAACCACTTGGCACCCTTCCCTGATACTTTCAGGACCTTCTATTGACCCCATTTGAAGGTGAGTTTAGTATGGGAGCAATCCTGAAAAATTACTTTTTTCTCGGCCCGACTCGACCCAGGCCAAACTTGGGCTGGCCATACCGGCAAATAATATTATGCTACCAGCATAGGGTTGGATAAGTAAACATGCCTATTTTGGGTAGATAAACAACTTTTATTAAGCAACCCTACTCTGTTTAAAAACCAGACCCCCTTGTAAGTACTTGGGATGGAGATATAGACGATATGGCCTCCGGCACTAACCCTAACCCTAACCCCAACCCTACAGCCGCTGGCCCTAACCCTATGTAGCTCTAAGAGTGATTGTATGCTTTCAAACCTCTTTTTGGTGCCTGTATTATGGAGCAAAGTCACTTGCTGGTGAGATGATGTGCTCGATGCGGTGGAAGCATGGAAAACAGCTGGATCAAATGCTAGAAGCTTGTAAATGCACTGGAAGAAAGCCTAGAGCATGTACGGTGATGGACCGTTTTTCGACTTTGTCCGTGTTGGAGCACCGAGATGGTTGAGACTGGCTCTGATGGCCTGTGTAGCAGCTGGAATGGATGCTGCAAGCTGTATCGACAATGTACAATGCATCCAGAAGAGCATTGCATTGAGCATTGGATGAAACCGCATCACTTGCATGTTTACACAAACTCGTACTGGGAACTCGGTTCTTGCTGTGATTCTGCTGGAACAAGCTGGTATCGGTGCTGGAAATGAGCTTGGTAGATGCTAGAAGCATGCCTGGCATGCCTGTGTGGTGCTGGGATGTGCACGGTCAAGTTGCGTGTTTTTGACTTTGTCCGTGTTGGAGCACCGAGATGGTCAGACTGGCTCCCATGGCCAGTATAGCAGAATCTATCTTCTCCTAGCATGTATGGACACATTATACTAAGCCAGCAGGAGAATTGGAGGGGGTCCATTTTCCCACTTTCAAAGGGGGGACCATTGGAGCTCAAGCCAAAATCTCAAAAAATGTAAAGTTGGCCATCACTCCACAACCACTTGGCACCCTTCCCTGATACTTTCAGGACCTTCTATTGACCCCATTTGAAGGTGAGTTTAGTATGGGAGCAATCCTGAAAAATTACTTTTTTCTCAGCCCGACTCGACCCAGGCCAAACTTGGGCTGGCCATACCGGCAAATAATATTATGCTACCAGCATAGGGTTGGATAAGTAAACATGCCTATTTTGGGTAGATAAACAACTTTTATTAAGCAACCCTACTCTGTTTAAAAACCAGACCCCCTTGTAACCCTAAGCACTCTACTTTTGTTTTTTGACACACCCCCTTGTAACCCTAACCACATGCTCAACAAGCCAAAGTCAATCTACATCTGCAAGAAGCGGAGAGCAACCCTGCTTGGCCATCTGGCACACATGGAGAAGCTATCAAGCCGACAGCTCGGTGGCATACAGGTGGAGGCTACGATCACCAGCCCAACCCTCAGCCTTGCTGTACGCAACATCACGGCTACTCCTGTGCTCAATATCTCCCAGTACATGACGCCACAGGTTGAGGCGATGGAGCCGTACAAGATACGGAGCATCAAGATCAACAAGGAGGACTACATCAAGAACCTGCGTGATCTGCTAGCCAAAGCAGATGAGCAGGAAGTCTTCCAGGGACGCAACCATGCTGTGGCTCACCCTGACTCGCAGCAGATCATCATCGACCTCTTCAATGCTCTTGGCTGGCACACTGGCCGCTTTGAGCCAACAAGATGGGATGATCCAGCCGCATGGTGGCTCCACTCTCCTGGTGATGCTCCTGTCCTCACCAACAACAATGTGCAGAGGCAGACACAGGCAGAGGAGCGCCGTCAGCCAAGCAAGGCCCTACTCAAGCGTCATCTACGCACCATGGATGCTCTGCGCAGCTTCTTTGACCAGATCAAAGGCCAGCTGCTGTGTCCAAACTGTGACCGGCCAGCACCAGCACTGTTCAACCAAGGTGGACGCCGCCAGTTCCGCCTGCAGTGCAAGGGTTGCAAGGCACGCATGAACCAGGACCAAGCACGGGAGTACTTTGGACAGCTCATTGACCAAGGCCATCTCCCAGCAGTCAACTTTGGGCCAGAGCTGGAGGCAGAGCCAGAGGCAGAGGCCATTGAGATCACCACTGAGGAGGAAGACATTGATATGCCTGACCTTGGCAGCGACTCTGACTCCTCAGCTGACCAGGCTCCTATCCATCCTCTGCATGGCCCACGCCGTCAGAGTAAACGCCTGTGTGCCCCAGTGGAGACAGTGGCAGAGGAGATGCAGTCAGATGATGGCGTGGTGGTGCTCCTTCCACCTCCCAGTCCAAGTCCAGACCGCACCACACTGTCTGGGCCTGGCATCACTGATGCTGAGCTCCAAGCTGTTCTGGACCGCTTGGATGTGGAGCTGGCAGCCAGCCCAAGGCGTCAGCAGACACCCAACCCCTTTGTGGTGTCACCCTCAGCATCACCAGCCATCATGCTGCCATCCAGCCAGCCAGTGCAGGCCAGACCGCACCTCCACACAGTCCAAGGTGTGCCTCAGGTAGCAGCCACACTGCGCAACCTGTACAACCTCAAGGTCAGCAACTTCATTGGCAAGGATGGCAACTGCATGTTCAGGGCCATGGCCTACCATCTCACCGGCAACCAAGCTGGTCACATGGAGGTCAGGATGAAAGGCCTTCACTGGCTGCAGCGTAACCCTGACATCCTGCTGGCATTTGCAGCCCAAGGTGATGGGCACCTCTCAGCTGCTGCGTACCTGGCCAACATGGCCAAGCCGGGTACATGGGGAGATGAGATCATGCTCATGGCCATAGCACAGGCATACAGCATCTCGATCATGGTCTACTCTGGTGTAGACCCCCAGACCGGTGGCAGCCATGCCACAGTCTACCCTCATGATGCAGAGGGACCCCACTATGGCCTGTACCACCTGGCCCAGTCCCAGCACTATGAGCTCCTCTTCCCATGATCTGATATGATCTGTTCCATTCTGTTCCGTCTGTAGATAGCTGTGGGGCCTAGGGCACTTTTTCCCACTGGGTTTTTTTCCCCTAGGCCATGTAAATAGTCTGTATGTACATAATCAACACCATATCCTCCACCCTGCCTGTGTGGTGAGACCAACCCCACCTCGGAGGGATCCCATTTGGCTGCAAAGTGCTTATAGGAGCTCCAGACAGTGTCGGAAGGCCAGCACAAACCAAACGGCAGCCACTTATTATGCCAGGCGAGTCCAACCCTAGGGGTAGGGTCGGTAGGGTCAAGGTAGGGTCGGGGTCCAAAAGCATTTCAACCCTAGGGTCAAAATCACACTTTGCTCTGTGAGTGCTTGATATGCATTCTCCACCCCAGAAAACCCCAGCGCACTTCAAAACAGGGCCACTTATTATGCCAGATGTCCCCAACCCTACAGGGGTAGGGTCAGACCAACACATTTGACTCTACCCTGCCATGGCATCAACAGCTACAGCTCTGCCCTTGTACACACATCCGTTTTACACCATTTGGCACATCTTTCATTATAGGACCAAGTCCATCAGAGCAACTTTTTTCGGCCACTCAACCCTCCAATGGTCCCCCCTTTGGTTTTGCCCGATTTTCAACTTATTCCAACCCTACACCTCCAATACACCTTCTCCATCCCTGCTTTCTTGCATACATATGTTTGTTGCTATTACGCACCTGCCTGAACCATCAGATCCCCCAAAATCCAAAAAAAGTTCTCCACCCCTACCTCGACCCTACCTCCCGACCCTACTTTCGGTGAACCGCCCCGACCCATTTTCATAGTCAACTTGTGTAGGGTCACTTAATGACTCTCACTATACTCACCTAGGACTATCCAATGACGCAAAGAAAAGGGGGTGTTGCATCGCCGACCCTACCTGGGGATCCCCTTGTAAGCTGACCCCGAGTGACCAAAAAAGTGACAATCCCACCATACCTCCACCGATACACAAGCTACCACTGAAACTTTCAGAATCTTCTCTTTATACAATTTGATCAATAGTTTATTAGTAGCTGATCACCAAATTCCAGACTTTTCGCTTTCTCGACTTCACCCAGGCCAAACTTCCGATGGCCGTTACTCTGCAATCTCATTAGGTAACGGCAGTAGGGTTATTAATGAAACATGCATATTTTGACCTGTTTTACATATTCTATCAAGCACTCTACTTTTGTTTTTTTGGGAACCCCCTTGTAACCCTTGTAACCCTAACCCTAGTCCGGGCTGCCGTCGACTATGGTATTGGAGTACGAGGTTCTCGGGAAAGGTCTTGGATTCCGTCCTACAGTGGGTGTAGAATAAAATACAATCGACGAAGCTCTCTAAGGATGGTTGGGGCGTCCGGGGCTCCTCTTGGCTCCCCGACACCCTCTGGCCGGAGCTCTGGGCGATGCCGCAGTCCCCTCCGGCCCCACCAATCGCCCCGATCTACTGACCTCCACCGGGGGCCCGGGTCATTCGGCCAGGAACCAGCCGCCCTCCCGGGGCCCCGACCGCTGCCGCCGCAACCGCGAGCTCCACGACTAAACCCACCATCCCGAGCTTATAACATCGCTCCCAGGTTGTCTCTGGTGTCAGCGCTCTTTCGTTTTGACTCACCCTGCTAAGGCCTTACGCCCCTCCTCTCCGGTCACGTCTTGATCTGGCTAATCAACTCACCATCTGTCTTATATCAATAGAAAGCTGAGCCCCATGGCTACAAGATGGTGGTGTTTGTTTGAAGAAAGAAAGCAATTTAAAAATGCTAAAAAATGCGAACTAGTAAAAATTATTTGAATCACTTTCTTGCATGCTATATAAAACCAATTTAGTACTTTGTATGGCTGCCTTTGGCCTTGATGACAGCCCTCAATCTTCGTGGCATGCTTTCTATGAGCTTCTGGCAGTCTGTGGGCGTGATCTTGTCCCACTCCTGCATGACTCTGATTGCCAATTCTTGCTGTCCTTGTGGTTGGGTTGGATATTGACCTAAGCGGCGCTTCAGCAAGCCCCAGAGGTGCTCAATAGGGTTGAGATCTGGGGATTGAGCAGGCCATAGAAGCATCTCAATGCCCTTGTGCTGTAGCCAGTCTTTGGTGTAGCCAGAGGTGTGCTTTGGGTCGCCATCTTGCTGGAATATCATCTCCTGAATGTTCGAAAATGCTCGAAGTGCATCCATCGTTGGCACAAGGTTCTGCTTGAGAATGTCGACATAAATGTTGCTGTCCATGATCCCCTGTATCACCGTCATCTTTCCTGCACCTGCCCAGGTCATGCAGCCCCAGACCATGATGCTACTGCCACCAAACTTGAGTGTAGGTTGAATTAGGCTGCTGGCGAGTCCAGATGCTTTCAGCCAGCAGAAGCGACATCCATCAGAGCCCAGGCGGTTGATTTTGGTCTCATCAGACCATATGACACTTTTCCAGTCGTCCACAGTCCAGTCCTTATAGGCTTGTGCAAAGAGCAAGTGAGCTTTCCGATGTTTCTTGGTGAGCAAAGGTTTTTTAATTATGACCCTTGCCTTGTAATGTAATTTAATGAGCTCTTTATGCATGGTTGTGCGAAAAATGCTGGTGTCGAAGTGTGCTTTGAATGCCTGGCATGCTTGCTGTACGGTCTTGATGGTCCTGCTCTTGAACTGGTGCTCCAGGAAGCGATGATGATGGAACTGCATTTTTTTCGGCCGGCCTATTCTTGACTTTGGGAGTGCTGCCGCCACAGTTTTCCTTATGTTGCTGACAGTTCCAATGGCAACGTTGTATTCCTGGGCTATTTGACGGTGTGAGAAACCATCCTTGAGCTTCTGGATGATCTCCTTGCGGCGCTGTTGGCTGATCTTCTTCATGATGTTGTAGAATGGTATATAGTGAGTAAATGACATGATCATGCCGTCCAAACCTCCTTTGACAAAGCGGTTTTTTCCCAGCACCTTCCATAGCATCTGTGCAACATGTCGGTGAAGTTTCAGCCCACCAGGTTGCCTGCAAGCGGTGCTGTGGTGGTTGGTGGCTTGCATGTCAGAAAGTGATCAAATAAAAAAAATCACCAGCTATTTTCTTGGATACAGAAACATCTCTTTTCAGTCATCTGATAGCATGGTCACATAGCTGAGATTAAGAGCTTTCTAACGGTATAAGGTAAGGGGGGGTGTTTATAGGACAAATGTTGTGTAGATAAGTGATGTATGGTGACCATGGGTTTATTTGATCACTTTACGCGCGCACTGTACAGTCCGCCATCACTGTGGCATCAACCCTAAGTGTCGCCGCCTGCGCCATTCTTACGCCTGCAATCGCACAGCTTATCTGGCGACTTGTGGAATGCTGTGGCAGACAGGGAGAAAGACGGCATTGTCAAGCAACAACCCAAGTATGTATTCTAGGTCGCCTTTTTCGGACCTTTTTATACGGACGGTGGTTCGTTGTGCTGGGCCATCGATACTTTTGATTCGGACATGTGATTATTGGCCACTATATTACACTGTAGGTAGTGGTGTGCGAGTCGCAGTCTTTGTTGCATTTGTGAAAAGAGCGGTGGGCCAGAGAGAAGCTTTAGCCAGAAGAACGTCTGTGGTAGTTCCTTGTCCCGTTGCTTCTGCCCTTGCGGCGGCATTTGTGCTAGAGGAAGGGTATTTGTCGGAGCAAATCGCGACTGGATCCTGGGCGTTGGCTGCTAGCATAGTGAAGTAGTTGTCGTTGTAGTGGGCAATGCTGAGGCTGTTCTCGTAACAAGCCAATTGATCCTGGCTGGGACTGCCGATTGGAAGCAGCTCGAGCAAATCCACTGCAAAGTTCGGGAAAGGGGAGCCATTCCAGTAAGGAGTGATACGCGCACTGCCGTCGCTGGCACATGTGTCAATGGACCATTCCATTGTGCGAGCCGTATCGTAGGAGGTGGGGATGAGCTGAATGAAGTTGATATCTCCACAAGTTACGTTTTGCGGTGTCCACGATAAGTAGCCAAAGTTGCCGTTGACTACCGAGCTCAGCCGGAATCGCTTTGATCCATCGATTGGTTCCACTTGTACCATAAAGTCAGCCTGCAGCATCCGGAGAAGTCAAGGTGTGTCAGCATGCCCATATGTATAAGTTGCCTAAGCAGAAAGGTTCATACGCACATAACAGGAGTATGACGGTCTAGTCTCTGGGATGCGAGCACCCCAAATGCGTTTCTCGTAGTTGCCAAAGCAGCCGTTGCTGCCTGTGGGGATTGGAGTTGGCTGTGTTGAGGTAGTCGAAGTTGGCGGATTGACAATGGTGGGGCCAGAGCCATCATCATCGGAGGAAGTTGTTGCAGGACATATTCCACTGGCACACAGATTCGTAAAGGCGCTCGGATTGGCGCTGGCAATGGAGAGAATCTTGCTGGCGCTATGAGCTGCATCGGTCACATGGTCATAGATTGAGTCGATGGCGGCTGAACCAAGGATCAAGGCGCCTGCCGCGGCCAGGGCGGCGCCGACAGCGTTGCTAACTACGTCAGCCCCAACGAAGGCGTTAAGATAATTTGTTGCTTGATCGGCTGCTGCTTCGGCCTGTTGGGCAGCTTCTTCAGCCTGCTCCTTCTGTGTATCGTTGGCTGCCAATGCATCTGCTTCTACACTAGCCTCATCTGCTTCTTCATATGCTTCGTCAGCGACATCCTGCGCTTCCTCATCCGGCGGTAGCTTGTCGTTAGGGCACGTGTCTTGCTGCTGCCTTGGTACCAAAAGCGGCAATATTTGGCGCTGCGAACGAAGTTCTGCAAGTGCGGACGCTAGCTTCGGTCGACTGCCAACCGGAATAGCATTGATCTTGGTGCGTTGTAGTGTATGCGCTTTTCCCTCGTTAGGCGGATCTGTTGTACGGAGCCAACAAGAAAGGAAGGACAACCAAGGAGTATTGCTCTCCAGAGGTATATGACTGCGACTGGCACGACTTTCTTCAGACAATGTCAGAGTTGGCTGGTGTGCTACTGGTTGAGTTGGCGCTGTAGTAGGGCCCAGTTCCCTTCTCAAAGGCCCTTCCGTACCGTCTGGAGGTGGTCCGGGACCAAACGGTGGGCGCCGGGTGGAAAAACAGTTCTGACAGCCTGTTGCAGAAGTCGGGCAAACACATTGCCACTGTGTTCCACCCAGCTTGAAGGTCTGCGTATCGAAAATAGTCAAGTGCGAGGTGGGTTGAGGAGGAGGAAGGGTGACTGCACGAGTGGCAGTGAATATGGCACCATTGCCGGTCGGGGTCACCCGAACCTCTGCTAGCCAAGTTCTTCGAGTTCCAATTGGTGTGCCGGTCGAAAGTACGAAAGTGAATGGGCTGGTGAACCCTGTATCGCTTCTGTAAGAGAAAACATGACGGCGACGTGAGCAAACAAGTTTTAAGGGCCGCACCTATCAAGCGGATCGTGATTTGCAGCACAACGCTGCACTGTCTAGTAACAGTGTACTTACTGGCCCCGCTGATTCCACTGGATGGTTCGGCCATTCACCAAGTCAGCAGCATGCGAACCAATCAGCCCATTAGCCGCGCCCTGTCTGTTCTGTTCGTATGGTGAAACACACCTGCGGTGTGCATTCGCTCCACCTTCTGCCGCAATAGCAAAGGGGAATTCGTCACAGGAGGTGCGCCAATACTGTGTTTCAGGGTAATGCTGCATTGGGTAGCCAGGATGCTAGACTCGATCAGACCCTGTTCTTTGCATGCAGGATTACAGCACTCTACTTACCGTGTCACAAGCATAGTACGAAACGCATTCAGGGGCGAACGTCTGACAAGCTACAGATCGTCGTGTTCTTGTAGATCTCGCATATGGTGCATAACCCAATGTAGTTGTATATGCACCGTCGGCTCCCCGAGAGTTGGACAGTGCATCGGCAATGTTGGCACAGATTTGGGTTAGAATGCCGCAATAGTATATGAGTGTTGGAGGTCTAGCCGGATCGGCCACGATCATCGTCCCTGACGCGGCCTGCCTTCCCTGCAATCCTTGTGATCCAGTGACAAAGTCGAGGGGTGCAGTGAGTTCATGGGTCAATAAATCAAGCTTCTCTCCACTGTTGGCTGTAACAGTGAACGAGGGATCGTGTACCTGCACCTCTTGGATGGCCTCTGCGTCGGTACTAGCCAGCAAGATGAAAGTGCATAGGAACAAAAACGCAGAGCGTGCCAACACAAAATCAAACATCTTGAAGATCTTGGTGTGGATGTATGTTCATCCCATTAGGCAAGTCCAGTGCAGCACAATAGCATATATACGCTTTTGCTGTTCAGGAAGCTTTCCTGTATATTCCAGCTCTACCTGAGTGCTTTCGCCCAAGCTCTCCCTTTGTTCTTGTCTTGAACCGGGCTGCTGAGCACCTTTGCCTTTACCTTGCAGTGTACCTCAGCATAACACACTTGTTTATTGGACGTTATCGTACACTTCCTTGAAAGCAGCCCTCGGACTGAGGGACTACCGCGAGTTTGCGTGTTGCCGGAAGGGAACTGCCGAGTACGTCTAAAGCCTAGAGCCTTTTGACGAAATGGTTACCCCGCCCAACCATCTCCTGCAAGGTCAGATGGCAGGTCAGATGAGAAGGACAAACCTATAAGCGAGGAGATCTTCGCAGTCCAAAGCATGACCTGATGCACTTGGCAAGCCGGTTGCCACCAAGTGGCTTAAGGGCATGAACTGACTGGCCCTATGTTCTCACACTAAGATGTACTCCTCGCTTGGCGCAACGGTTGCTAGCTGGATGCATGAAAAAGCCAGTCGTCCTTGATGGATATGAGTGTTATCCACGCTCTGCCCTAACGGCGTACCCTGGTGAGGTAGGTGCTTGTAGGTAATGGGCCTGGTGCCGGGTCACCCTTTTGGGATGGACGGCTCTAAGCTATAGCCGGAGCTTGGTAAGTGATGGTGCAGAGCCCCGCGGAGTGACGCGGCCTTCTGGAATACAGTAGAGGCGCAACATACTGCCGTAATGTAATGTACAGAGTACATTTGGTGGTACTCGGCCGCATCTTCACATTTGTCTCTCCAGAAAAGCAGCCGCATCAAGAAAGTAAATTGTTCTGCAGGAGTGATGGTCAAAGCGCATTCCCCAGACTGAGAATTGACCACTGGTTTTCTTCGAGCCCATCATAAATTCTGCATATACCTAGCGGATGGCGTGTCGATTTCTGCATCGATGGCTTGACCCATTCACCACCTCATCATCCTCACCGCAAGCCTGAACTCACTATAATTGATCCAAAACGCTCACCGTAAGTGCGGCGTCTGATCAGTTTGGAACCCGGTTCCCATCGCCATCATCGTTCATACAACACGCTATGATCTTTCCAATCGTGATCAGCACACCTTACCAAGGTGACGAGCATCGCAATGCTTTGCAACGTAGAATTATCGATGCCATCACGAAGGACACGGGAATGGGAATTGGAGAGTGGGCCTTCTGGGGTAACTTTTGGTTCTATCCATACTACAATCGCAGCTCAACAACACTGACACCAACACAGCTCTACGAGGTGCTGGACCAGGAACTCGACCTGTTCTTCCCAAACGAAGCATTGCATGACTTGCAAGCATTGGAACCCCAAACCTTCCCACGTCGCATTCGCCAACCGATTATTCCAAGATACTATAATGAGGCCGAGCAGTGGGATGCCGAGCGCATAGCAGTCGTCGTCGATGATGAACAGCTACGATACGTCAAATTCTTCCAGGTGGAATGGTTTGATCTGTACCGGCGCGCTTGCCGTCGTCGTTTAAAAGCTGGCGATACGCTTAGCACGGAGCAGATCGAGTCTGCAACGCGTTTTGGTAACAGCGACGAGGAAGACTTCACCGACGACGAAGGCAGGAACCCTCTAAAAATGGGGCAGAACAGCAACGACGATGGACAAGAAGATGTACATCTGGCATTAGGGCACAAATATGCCGCATGGTTTCTAGGAAGAAGAACAGCGAAATGGTGTCGATTGCGAGGCATCCTCGCGACTAGGATCAAGCCAAACAAAGTCAGCTATGCCGTTGTAAACCTGTCGCAGGCTAACATGGACTTCGAAGATTATGTCGAAGATCCAGACATCACAGCGGAATCGGATAGGTTAAGTCCTCCTCTGGTACCTCCCACGAGTGAAGATGTACTCGAGAGGGATCGAACTGAGTGAGAGCTCGCCAGTCATTCGACCACTGTCTCATTCGCAGCAGATAAGTGCTAGGCTACTCTTGTTCAACAGCGTCTTCCGGTCTTGCCAGATTTGTGAGAAGATCCGAGTATAATATATAGTTATTTTTCGGCACCTCTGCCAAGCGTCGCTTGACTTTGAGAAATGACAGCGTTGTGGATGTAGCTATTGTATCATGCAATCTGCTAGAGTGGGGTCGAAGTTCTCCGCGCAAGCAATCAATTTTATAGACATGTTGTTGAATGGTCGAGGGAGGCAAGGCTGCGGCCGGTAACTGCGACACTCAATGTGAAAGTGGCTGCCTCAATTGTCTTGGCTCAAAATGGCACCCAATCCCAATTCTGATACGTGTTGCGACGGTGCAGAGGTGTAGCTTCAGCATCGAGCCTTCCTGGACATGCTCAGCACAGCTCATGTTCGCACTTGAGATAAAGGATTTTGGATCGACGAGGTAGTTTTGGTGAATTCCGCCAGCACAGAATCAAGGGTCCGCCAACAATACTTTAAACGATGCTCGCTTAAACCAAACTCCGCTCTCTTGCTCCTTAAGTATCCGTGCACGCCGAAGACAGTGGCCACGATGAGTGGAGAAAGTGGGGCATTAGCGGAAGCCAAGTCGGAGACAATCGACGTGCACATCCGTATCCCTTGCGCCCGATACGAGAGGATCGGGGATGCTAGCGTGACAAATACGTACAGTGGAATGCTTGGAGCGACGGCTGAGCTCCGCTTAGGCGTTGCTTACGTGAGCAGTCACGTGCTCTTGCGCTCCAGTGCCAAGCGCACGCACGCACGCCCCTACAGACTTGGAAGCCTAAATTTGCATCCTGACTCGTGACCACCATGCACTGATATGGTGCAGCATCTGTCATCCAGCACCCATCATCCTGCATCCATCATCTAGCGTCCAGCATCTAGCATCAACAATCAAAACTCACGCATCATGGATGGATCAACAACTGCACCCGGCTCTGCCTCTGCCGACCAGCCAGGTCTTGCGGTTGGCGGTTCCGCTGTGCAACAAGATAACATCTTTGCTTCACACGAGTCAAGTCCAGCACGTCGCAATCGTGCGTATGACGAGCTATGTGAAGACGTAGTCCGACGGATGCCGGCTGATTCCGAAGCAATCATACCGTTTACAGTCGCTCTTAGAAAGATGTTTTGCGAAAATAGGAGTACGGCCGACGATGCGTTCCTCCTGCTCTTCCTCGAACGACTGCTCAATCCCCATGCAAATCCATTCGTCTCGCTGGTCTCAGATTCTCTGGCTCGGACTGCACGGGAGCTGCCTGCTTATTTGGTGGGGCAAGTGTTCCAGACACAGCCCCGCGAGCCTCGAGCCTCAATCTATGAGCTCAACCCGCCACAGACTGCCAATGTTGTCTTTGATCGCATCAAGAAGTCTCGTCAAAGCAATCCCCCGGACACACCCTCAAAATGTCTCGCGCTCTTGATTCCGCTCATGTTCAGACCCTCTCCACCTCCTGCCCCCCTCGAACTGGATCAACGCGTGCAGCACGTCCAGAGAGCCTTCAGTGCTGCCTTCCTTGGGCCTGCCGTCGATCGTCTTGGTTTCCACCTGGCTGTTCATTCGAGGCATTCTTTCACCACCCATGCACAGCCTCAAAAGCGCTCGCCGCAGCCTAGCACCGATCAACAACCCGAATTGCCTTACTACGCTCGTGTGATTCCCATCCTTCAATCATCAGGATTCGGCAAGACCAAGATGTGCGTTCATCTTAGCGCAAAGCATCCTGGCCTGCTCCTCTGCCTTCGTCATCACAACCCCGCACAGGTTGTCTCGTTTCCTCCGCAGGACAAGCTCGTCTATGCTTACATGAAAGCCTGCATCGACGCCATTGACCCTCCTTCCAAACACTACGATGACAAGGACAACCGAGATCAGGCACGCGACGACCTCCTCGTGCATTTCAGGCTCGCCAATTTTCTAGCAGCATACTGCACCACACTCAAGGTCTACCTTTGCCAGCTCATGCGCCTTTCGGGCTGCTCCCAAGCTTGTGCCCAATCCTCGCCTGATCAAGGTTCTCATCAGCAATTGCCGTCGCTCTGCTGGGAGACGCTCGTCTTTGTGCTATCGACCTCTCTCTATCAGAAGCGCGGCTTCCTTGAAACCCTCGCTCTCGATCCGCCCAAACAGTTTTGTGGGCACGTCAACACCTTTCGCCACCTCGGCCTATTCCCTCGATTCCGTATCCAACGCGAATGGAACATGTATCCGGCGCCGTCGGATCCCCAACTGACCGAAGCGGAGGCGAATTTCGTCTCGCAACTCAAAGACCAGGAAGCTCGTAACAAGTTGATATCCGACATCATCGACGTGGCCAATGCTGCAAATGCCGCGCCTCAAAGATTTGATGACGCAGCACAGATGGCACGTCAACTCATCCGTCCGCCGCTGCTCGAGCTAGAGAAGCTGGCTAAGAACCACAGTTCCGACCAAGCCCTCTTTTTTCTCGCTCTCGACGAGTGTGGCAGCATCGAATCGCTCCTGCCACATGTGCGTCGCCTGTGGAATTATGCCGAGCCCGAGCGCACCTGGATCTTTCTCATCGATACTAACAGCAAGATCTTGCCCGTTGCTGGTAAAGCCGCTTCGGCCGCATCCAGCAGGACCGACCTCTTCAGCGGTACGCATCAGCTACCCATCCCCTTCACCGCGCTGCCCCTCGACGTTCATCCGACACGTGATGATGTCATCGATTTCAGGAAAGACATCGAGGCAGGTGAGTGCAGCCTCCGTCGTCTCAACCTCATGATTCCCAAGCTCGGCCGTCCTCTCTGGAACGACAACCTTCTCTTCCGAGACCGGAACCACCTGCTGCGCTGCCATGCCATTATTGGTAAACTTGTCGGGGGATCCACTTCGTGGCGCTGGCCGGACAAGCTCCCAGGTTCCAGCCGGCCTTTGGACGACGCCACCTTTCAAGGTATCATGGCACTAGTCTTGCAACGAGTCCCCATGGGCCGCTCGTGCCTCTCGGAGCAAGTGCCGTGGCAAGAGTTTGTCAAAAAGCAGATCTCATACCACCTCCGTTTCATCGAAAAGGTTCTTCCTTATTCCAACGTTGTCAAATCGCACGTCGTTAGCGAGCCTCCGCTCAGCGTCGCCGCCGCCTGGTCCTTTCGACACGAGCCGAGCAGGATCGGCCTCAAGTGGTCCACTGCCATTGTGACTCTGGCCTCTGCCCGTACCTCGGTCGGCCTGCAAGTGGGGCTCGAGGGCGAAGAAGGCGTTCAGCTCATTTGTAGTATGGCTGCCGATTTCGTCGCTGGCGAGACTTATCAGCATGATTTTCCCCACGTTGGCTTTGACGACGCTTACCCTGACAGATACGATTGTACTATGGGCCTCGTCCGGCTCGACCAATGGCTCGACAAATTGATCGGCAGCCAGTACGACCCACGGATACCGGCTGCAGTCCCGAAGCAAGCCCCCACGCACTCCCCGCAGGTCAACGTCGACTTCAAAGCGTGGTGCAAAAGCCAGTGGCTCAACTTCAAGCACGTCGCCGATCTCCCCGAACCGGTGAATATGACCAAGTCGCTCGACCGTGGTCTGCTAGCTCACTGTTGGCTTCGACATGCGGCAATGCGCGGCGTTGAACATCAAGCAGGCTGGGATTTGCTTATACCCGTGTACGAGTCTGCAAAAGGTCCTCCGATCGGCGACGATCCGTTCGAGATGAAACGCCTCTCGTTTGTTGCTATTCAGGTCAAGAATGAACTGTACAGTCCCAAGTTTCCCGATCCCCTGGGACCGAACTTGGCAGCCGAGCACGAGCTTGCTCACGAGCACGGGCACGAGCACAAGCACAAGCATAAGGCAGGGTCGTGTACCACTCTAGAGCTCTTCCTTGACCTTCGCGGGCCGTCCAGAGTTCCGTCCCTGCTGAAAATGGTATCACCACCGAGCGACAGTCGAGAGCAGCAACACCCGGATCAGGTTCGCTATAACATTTACGTCTCGGGGCTGGACACGGAGCGCTATCCAGTGCTTAATCGACTCGAAGGTGACGCCCGTGGGTTGATGCCGACAATGTTTGGACTGAGTTACTTGGGTACCAATCGATTCGAGTCGGATTTCATCAAAGCGGTTCACGAACAACCTCACCAAGGCCGAGAGCAAGCTTTCAAACAGCTGCGCGAATTGAGAGGCTTCATGCCCATGTTTGACGGTATACCTTCGTCAGACCAAAACCTTCCGGAATTCTGGCGCCAGATGACCTATCAAAGAGGCTACGCTAAAAATCAGGCCAAGCGCATGCGCGCTGGTAGTAGAGACACAGAGCATGCCCATCATTCACATGATTAACTTCTTCACTTTCGCTCCCGCTAACCACTCTCTGTTGAGCGTCTCACTTCAGGTCCTGTTGCTGGTTGTGGACGGTTTTGCAAATACATGGTTTTGTCCTTCAGAACAGGATTGATCTGAGTTTTGTCGTCCAAGTGTGTATCTGCATTCCTCAATCGTGCGCGATGAGTTAGTTCTCAACGCGCGAGCAAGCTGCGGGCAAGCTTGTCTTTGTCCGGAATAGAAAGAAAACCAGCTAAAGCTTGCGTTTCCGCGGAAGACGCTGGGAGAATTCATGCATCACTTTTAGTGTGGAAAGAACATTATCAAGCGAAGTCCACCGGCTCTTGTAGCGTGGACCGCAAGGCGGCGGGAGCATGCCGTGGCCAATCGACAGAGCCGCTTTCAGCCGCTTTTGCGTCCTTGCCAGGGTGCAACATTGTCTACAACGGTCCTCACGCTGGTCAAGGGTTGGCGCAGGGCTGCGACCCGAGCAAGGTGCCCGTCATGCCAGCTGGCGGAGTCGTCGACAGCGACTCGATCACTAGCAATAGCTGCAGTAGCAAGAGCAGCGGCGAGGCTAAACCCAGCAGCATTTTCGTCACGCGTCAGGAGCACGACCAGCAACAGAAGCAGCAGCACCACCAAGTCCAAAACGAGCTCGACTTCAAAGCGTACGACGACCAGGATCAGTAGCCGCGCTTTCACTACTTTGGCTCGTCTATTTCCGCCATCGCAAGAGATCCCATTGTGACCCCGGAGCTGGTCAACTTCAACCGCCACGCTCTATCTCATTTTCCTGAATGAGGTGTTCACAAGGTGAGCTCAGCTTGTAAGCAAAGCCTAGTTAGGTTCGAAGTAATCTCAAGTCGTTGAAGCGAGTTTCATCCACGCGCTCCCAAGTCAAGCGCGCGTTTCTTAACAGGACCGATGATCTAGGAAGCCTAGAAATTGAATTCATCGAAGAGTTCTCCAAAACACTACCTACTATGTGTCAGCCTCACCAAACAAAAGTGCATCTGCCGTGAGTCAAGCAAACTTCTTCACTGAGGTTGGGCTAGTGCAGCGCGCAAATAAGTAGGCAGGCCTGCAGATGGGAGGATCGTTGGGAAGCAGAGTCAGCGATCAACGCTTAGTGGTGAGCAGCAGCGTAAGAGTGGAAACTTACCATCGATGAGCGAAGGTTTTCGGGGCTGCCAGCCGAGCAGGCTTGAGGCCAAGGTAGGCCGGAGTATAGTAGTGCTGGCTAGTGCGACTTCGAAAGGACCTTCGGGAGCCTTATAGGAGATCTTGTCCTCAGCAATGCCGGCGATCTTGCCGAGTTGGTGTAGGAGAAGGTCTACACTCTCGGTGGTGGGATTGCTAGCATCGATCTTGAGGCCTTTGACCCTGTGTGACAATTGTCGAAAATACACAGAAGGGAAAACAGTAAGCATCCTTCGCAAGGGGTGACCTCTGGGACAAGCAAAAAGGTGCTTGGTAGCTTACAGTGGATGTCTCTCAACGCATCGGAGGAAGAGGTCGCTAAGGTCATCGATGTGCACGAGCGAATAGCGACCGCCTCGGGTGCCTGGCCAATGGATCGCTCCGGAGCGAGCCTGCTGGAAAAGCGGGGCAAGGATGCTTCCACCCTTACCGTATAGAAGTGCAGGGCGTACAACAATGCCATCCAGGAGAGAGCTCTGGGTGACATAGGTCTCGACTGCTGGCCTCCATGCAACGAGCTCGGCTGGCTTGTCCAGCTTCGAGCCGTCGGTGACCATGTTGATCCTGTCTTCGCCATGCACCCAAGTACCGGATGTCAAGATATACACGAGCTTGGCTGCGGTTGGATGGCGATTGCTGACACGAGATTCGACCTTTTTGATGAGCTCAAGAGCAAGCTTGTCGACAGGTGCGCTGCCTCCCAACGCATCAAGAATCACATCGACATGCTCCACATGCTCTAGCCAGCGATCGTCCTTGGCCGGGTCGCTTTGCACCAGCTCAACTGCAGTAAGGCCATAGATACAAAAGCTCTTGTTAGTTGCTTGCCCGGTCTGCTGCTCTGTATGGCTAGGGATGTAAAAACTCACTTTCCTCACTCTCGAAGGATGGTAAATGGCTGGTGCTTCGCGTCTGGCCGAGAACCTGGTGGCCGCCACGCACCAGTGCTTTCGCGGCTCCGTTACCGATAAATCCGCTAGCGCCAAGAACAAGTACTTTCATCTTGGAAGGGTCGTTTCGTTCGTAGGATCTTGCTGTTGTGAGAAGGCTGTCTTACCGCTGCTGTGGGTGTATGGAGACCGAACTGGATTGTCCGAGTATGGGTACCGTTAAATAGACAGTCGCTGTTCACACTTGTCGTCCCTAGCGTACTTGCTGCTATGCGCATAGATTCCAACAGAGCCCCTCTGTACATGATAGTGAAAGCATGCCTGGCCGTCAGCTGTTCATACAACGTATGTGATCCCGTATCGCTACGACCATGCTACCTCAACATTCATACAATGCATCAATGGTCGCTGATAGCCCATGGGAGGTGGAGATGGAGGTGGAGGTGGAGGTGGAGATGGCATTCTAATGTGCGCCGCTGAGCGTGTCCGTAGCAGAATAGTTACAGTACAGTGCCTGTGCATATGTATTCGGACGGCTTCAATTCAACAATGTGCATGAAGGCACTTCCCAAGTCAAAGTTGCCATCCAGCCCTTCTTCTCCCGAGACATTGCAAAAATTGAATCAAATTGGTAAAAATGCCAGCTAAAATTCTCTGTGTGGCAGCAATGGTCAGTGTCTTGATCATGTAGAGAGAATGCACATTGGATGCTGTGCTCTGGAACTGTAGTGTAAAGAGTAGCTCAAGTCTGGTCAGAGCAAAGCAGTTTTCAAAACTACACTGTTAATGTGCCTATATGCACATTGCTGCACAGTTCAGGACATGCATATCTACTTCACTCCTCTTTCATGGCAGAACCAAGATTGGGACATGGTCATCTAAAATCAGCAGCTGTTTCAAGAGAACAACTGGATCATCCACCATGTCTTACCTAGCTTCTACTGTTTTTACCTGATTTTTGAGAAAAGTTGTTGTACACAGGCATCAAGAAACAAAATTGACTTAAATGCAACTAAAATCAAGCCGTCCGAACACATATGCACAGGCACTGTACAGTACTGTAATGTATTCGGACGCGCGTAGAAAATCACTCAACCGGCCGAAAGGCTTCACTTCTTCTGATCATGAGCTGACTGACTTGAGTAATGTTAAGGCTTGACCTACATACATGAAAGTGAGCGTTCTGAGGCCTTCTATCAGCCTAGTGAGCGAAAACCCGGGATTCGGCTAGTACTTGAGAGGTCCACCATGCTTAGTAAGCAGGTCACGGACCCTCCGCTCCATTGACTCGATAGAAGCATTAATGTGATCGACGGGGATGGCATTCCAGGCCTCGATCGCTGCTTCTCCAAGCTCAGCTTGACTTTGTGGAAGCTTCGGACGCTGACTAAGCCTTATTTTCAGCAATGCCCAGATGTTTTCGATAGGATTTAAGTCTGGTGAGCTTGGAGGGTGTGAAATGGACCGAATAGCGTGATGGTCATGACATCGCTTGCATATACTTGCCATATGAATGGCGCTATTATCCTCAACAAGCGCTAGTTCGAATCTTGAGGTATACTCCTTGATTGGTCCGTCAATGATGAGGTCAGCATACCTTTTTGCATTGAAGGTTTCTGCAGGAACCCAGCTCCTCGGAGGAAGCAGGTCGGCATTTGGGTTCCTGGCTTGGTGTTCGGCAACAGAAGGCATGAATCTCGGAGCCAATGGGATGACAACGAGCTCGGTTTTGAGATTATATGTAATGCCGGCCCACACTTGGATTGAAAAGCGACTGCTCCGTGTTAAATGAGAGCAGCTGAAACCACGTCGACTAATATAAAGGCAACATTAGTTTTATCAATACTTGTATACGACTTACAACATCTGATGCTGGGTGTTGATGCCCAGTACCTTGTTTCCTAAGTTGCGATCTTGGGAGGACGTTGCAAGGATCTTAAGCCAATGCCCAAGGACGACCCGACTCTGATGTCTAAGATCCGCCCTTGACAAGGACAATATAAAGTAGTGAGATAGTGCAGTCGGCTGGAAGCCTGGGGTACAACCGTAGACTATAGACACCCGACGGCAGGTGTAGGATATCGCTCTGGGATCTAGGGATGTGTTAGAGAGGTGGAAGATTTGATATATTTCTGTTCTTCAGTGCGATAAAACTGGTCCTTATATACACATGCGTCGCTGGATCATTTGGCACTAAGTCGTGCTATCCTCTCCAGTGAGGTCTCCCTATACAACGCCTGGGGACTTGTCCTTCCTTCATGGAGCACAACGCCCGACGTTGGGTGTTGCCTCCCTTCAAGTTCTCAGTGTCCCGTTTTCCTCCTTCTCTCGTCCTACGATTGGTCCGGTCCACATGCGCCCAGCCATTGTTCCTTCCCGTTGTCCTGGATGACTCGTCATTGGCAGGTGTCGGAAGCAAGTACTCGTCGTCAAGTCTTGTCATTGGTCGAGAGGTATATCCTTGCATTGAGGTGGGATGTGATTCGCTGGTGTCGCCCAACACCCATTGTCAGGTAATGGGGTCCACAAACCAATGAGCGCGTCCATCTGCGCGCTGTGTAAAGGTATTTTTCCAGTTGGCCCGAAGGATTTCCTGATGTCGTTTTGTTGAATAATTGCGTCGGAGTTAAACACCCGTTGGTGGGTGGATCGCCGCGTAAATGAAACGCTGAAGTGGGAGACGGGTTCAGATTCGCATTGTCGAATCCAACACTCCGGAACGTCGGAACAATGTTCCTGACTTCATTTGCCGTGTTCTTCCGACGACTGACGAAGGTTCTACCGGGCCGGTTGCCAAGTTCGACAGCTGCTTCGTCGGTGAATAGAACCTTCTTCCAGTCAGTTGTGAGGTTATTCCGGGCCCATGCGAGCCGCTTCAGTCGGTTCCTGCCAGACAGCGACGGCTGCATCCGGCAAGAGCAAGAGTCGCGCCTGTCTCGTGCGAGAGACTCTCGCACGAGTAATGCTTACAGGCGTGACAGGATGCTAAAGTCCAAAACCTCGAATTGAGACAGAGCCGAAAGCCGTCAAATCGAGAACAGAAAATGGTGAATTTGTGACTAAGCAAGACGTAACAATGTAGTTGCTTTTCTGCTCCACGGCACCGCCAAGCAGTTGGTCTGGCTGAGTGTTTACAGCTGGACGCCTCCCCTTAGATTCCTTTCGTCAATACATCCACCCTTACTTGGTCAATTGCACATACATCATGCACGTCTGACACTGAGCCTTCTCATCCCCCCCATCACCATCGCAACCATCGCAACCTACCAACGCCACCCCCATCGTGAGCACGATCGCCGTCATTACCTTGAACACCACCTTAGGTGCGGAAGAGGATGTCGTCCATCTCCCACGCCAACAGTAGCACTTTGGGCAACGAGCAAGCGCAGCTTGAAATCGACCGACATGTTGTCGGTTTGCTCGCAGCTGCACCCCTCTCCAGTGCCGCAACAGACCCATCCATAATCGCGCAAGCATACCGAACCGTGATCAACAGTGTCGCTGGTAAGGCCGATTTGCCTCCCTTCACCACATTCGCTGCGGCGATTGCCAATCTCTCAGCTGTGTACGCGAATCTCGGTTCGCAGCGTCGGCGAGCAACCACTCCCCCTCGTCACAATATGCTCAACGCGTCGTCCACAAGTCCACCACAGTCGCTCGATGCGCTTATCGATTCACCGCGAACCAGTATAGCTAAGGAAAGCGCCTCCAGCCTGGCGCAAGCGGTGGGAGAACCATGGGAGCGTCTCACCTTGGTCGGCAGTAGGATCTTATCTAAGGCCACAGGCAACAAAAACATTGAGGATGCCGTCGAGCAGTTCTTGGAGAATGTTAGCAAAGTCTCTCAGAAATCGCCGCTCTTCAACTCTCGCTTCCCCAACCTTATCCTGTTGGAGGGAGATGCAAGCGCTCTCTCCGAGGTTCAAGGCGTCGTTTGCGATGCGGCAATGCACATCCATCGAAAGCGTCTGGCCCTCGACGAAAACCAAATGATTTACTATCTGCTCCATGTCGCCGACTCCTTGATCGACAAGAAGAAAGATCCAGCTTTGGCCGAAACTTTTCGCCCACGTGAAACCGAGGAAACGCTCCGGCTCCAACTCGCTGATAGCTTTTGTCGGCAATACAAAGGCGATGCACCTCTTCGTCTTCTGCTATTCGCCATGGCGGTCAACCAGGCTCTCTTCTTCGATAGGGCAGAGGAGAAGCGTCCCTACTACAGGGGCACCACCATCGTTCAGTCGAGTGGCACTGGCAAATCGCACATGCTTCTCCAACTCGGATGCAATGTGCCGCTCCTCTACATGTGCATCCGTCCCCAGGTTGCGACCTCGGCAAGCTCTGGCTATCCTTTGGGCAACGACCCCATCATTGAAGTCGCTTTGACCCATTTCTCAAAAAACGCTGGATCCACCAACCTCAAAGCTGCCATCCTACTCGCTGCTTGGTTTGACACCTTGGCGACTAAGCTCGAGCCCTTGGTCTCGGCCCACCAAAAATTCCAGTATCTCGTCGAACTCAACGATTTTGGCAATGCTCGGCACGAAAACGACCACAAAGAATTCTTCAATGTCTTCACTCTTAAAGTGCGCTCTCAACTTTCGCTGGCTGTCATCAACCAAACTGACAAGGCGGCCGCCAATGCCGCCATCGGTGAAGGTGTTGCCGCTCACACCATCATCTTTCGAGAATATCTCAATGACCCCCTCCGTCGTCTTTCCGACCAAATCAATCTATTGCGACCTGCTGTCTCGATGTTGTCCTCGGTCAACCCTGTCACCAACGCTGACGAGCCGTTCGTCTTTGTCTGCATAGACGAGTGCGTGTTGCTGCCGACTGGCCTCCTGGATAGCATCCGTCGCGCTTGGTCATACATTGGAACATGGCAAGACAGCCAACGTCAGGCTGATAGCAAGCCGACAGGTGCCTGCTTCTGGCTAGTCCTCTTAAGCACCAATAGCAGCGCCACCGTCCTCGTCAGGCCTCAACAACAGCACTCCTCGGCTCGCGAGCAGGAGGCTGTTCCCTTACCCGTCTTTGTCGGTGTCAGATTTGACGTACTCCGATCCGAGCTGCCTCCGCTTGCAACCGCTAGGGGCGTGGCTGATGTTGCTCACATCAAAAAGTATGGTCGACCTCTATGGATTTCTTTGACACCGTCAAACTTCTGGAACATTGCAGTAATCAAGCTGTTGGGCGCCTCCAAATATGTTCGCGGTGAGAGCAAGATGTGCTTCACCGTGCTTGCCTCAAGGCTTGCACTCGAATACATGCCCACTCGCGGCGCCGACAATGAGACTTTTGGTCAACAAGCTACGTTTGCCCGGGTCATCGTGGATCGGCACATGCGAATCCTGGATGGTGTAGATGAAGATGCCGTCCTTCGGATCTCCTCGCCCTCCAAACCGGTGCTCGCCATCGCTGCATCCCTTGTCATGATGCCTTCCCCCTTAGAGGCGCTTTCCGATATGTATGTTCCGCCGCAATTGGCCGTCAATAGGTACGGGTCCATGCTAGAGACGCTCAAGACCATGTGCCTCGTCTCAGCTGATGTTGACATTCTCAAAGGCATGCGCGGAGAGCTGCTCACTCGACTGCTCTTGATGACGGCGTGGGACGCCGTCAAAGTGCAGGATGCCACCTTCGCAAGCACCGAGAATCGCGCCTGGAAAGCACAGCACCTCTTGCAACCTGTCCGACTGGAAGACATGCTCGAGGCGCTGGTCATGCTCGATCCAGACTCTTCCGCGCAGGTACGCAGTCGTATCAGCAAGGTCTGTGCCCAAGTTGCTGCGCACGACGCTTCTGCATGGGTCCACTACACCCACTTTGACTTGCTCAATGTCGAGGTTCGAGACATCTCTCCACAATACCTTTGGTACTGTTGGAAGCGCGGCGTTGCGATTCAAATGTCTCATCGGCAGCGGGGGATCGACGGTATCATCCCGGTCTTTGTTGGCAACCTTGATTCGCTTTTTTCGCCTTTCGACAACAGCAGTCAGCACGACGAATCTGTTGCCATCGCATCCATGACATACATTGCCTGGGAAGCCAAGAACCAGAGCAGGCGCAACGTCAAATTAGCTCACACGCCGGCGCACGCTGGGCCGCCTCTCAAGAACGAAGAAACTGATCGTCCCAGCTTGACTTGACACGGCTTGCTGACCATCCTTGCCGATCTTGGTACCTCGGACGCTCCACCTGCCGTCAAGACGATCCATAAGACTGAAGCACTGCAGATATGGCTCCAAGGGTTCAAGCTCAACTTTCCCTGTTTGGACACACTGCAGATTCGTCGGTCAGTGGCGGAGCTTCACGTGGCCCTCGAGAATCGACATGACTACGACGTTTACAATCAGATGAGCAACCCCATGGATTTGGACGCTCCGGCAAGGTTCGATTCGGAAAACGGGCAGGGGGCCCAGGCAGAAACAGCAGACGATGTGATGGATGATTCGTAATTTGGGTAGGGAGGGTCGATGGAAGGGATGGTGATAGACAAGGGCACAACTGTTAGCATTGATGTGCACACTGACCGTTGCACTCGCGCGGTGGAAGACAGCAAAGTGTGAGTGTTGGCACGAACCAGATGGCAATCTAACTTTCAAGGCAAGCCGAGCTAATGTGGGAATCTCAACTGAACGGCGTTATGAGCAGAATTGAACGACGACCGGCAAGCTAACGGCCAGAAAAATTCATGCGAAGCAATGGACCGAATGCAAAGAGACGTACATGAATGCAGAGAGCGCCGCTGCAAGCGTGGTAGGCGTGCGATGGCAAACTGAAGAGGTAATGTTGAATAAGATTTGTGAAGGGGAAAAGAGGACGGGGAACCCTTGTCAAGAAACTCGGTCACCATGTCTTGTGGCAACCACGCCGGGATGCAAGACATAGGCTGTCAGCCAAGACTCTTCAGAACACATCTCGCCCCTCGCAGGCGGATGCAAGCCGATGGGCAAGCTCCCACCTGGTGCAGACGTCCCCGTCAACTCGGTTACCATGATCACCAAAGGTATCTCGGTACATGGATGCCGCCCCGTTCGTACACCCGCGAATGACGATGGTGGCAGGCAAGTACTTGATGGCAAACGAAATCAAACATGGAAGAGGAAAGCCTTGTAAATCGCAGTGGGCGTGTTGCTGGCAGCCGCAAAAAGGACCTTGCAGCATACGCTTTGTCCCCGCTTCAAGTCACGGAAGCCTGAGGAGCTCACATGCAAATGCACTTCCAACGAGGTTCTTCTCTGCCAGCTGAACGTTGCTCAGACAGCAATGCTTTCTTAGCAAGGCAGTGGCGGCAAGGTACCCAGCAAGAGTTGGTTCACAGTCCGGTGTCTCATACACCGTATCCAGTGAACACCACCGGTCTGCCGACTGAGAAAATGTAGTTCGTCGACGAGCCTGCATTGCTCGGGATGGGAAGCAAACAGCAGTCTGTCGTGAACGTTTTCACCGGCCAAGACCCTTACCCTACAGAATACGATTTTGCTGGCCGGCCCGCTCTACAGCTTGATTTTTTTTTTTTTTTCTCTCTTCTTTCGGTTTCTGAAATACTGTACTTATCCGAGGTTGTGGGTGGCATGTGTCGTTGTCATACAGTGCGGGGATGGACGTGTTTTGTAAACGGACCCGGTTCTGTAGTGGTCGACTGATGATGGCAACCTACGTTTCTCGTCTCCCGCTCCGGGCTGAGACAGCAGACATCCACGAACCTCGAGCAAGTGTCGGTTTTGTTGTGCTTATACACTTGGGATTCCATTGCGGGCGGACTTTCGATGATCCCCTGGCAAAGTCTCAAGTGTACTATAGGGCTCAATATATGCAACGACGATCTCATGTCTCTGCGAACAACTTGTTCCTTCGCTCTCTCGGCCATGCTAGAGACAGTGACACCATAGTAGCTGCTTTGCTAACAGCGTCGACGATATCATGGAGCTGCAAAGCCCTTGGGAGCCCTGTACCGGGGGTATGACGGTCGAACAGCATTTGGGGCAGCTGCGTTTCTCGCTCACTCGATCCTACTACCGGGCTCGACGAACGCAGCTGGCTTTATGCGGCATTCCACAGGCAGATATCGCAACCAACTCACAGCTCCAAGCACTCATGTACATGCAAGCCATGCTACATGACCCAGCCGTCGTCTGTATCTCGGTCGATCAAGGTTATGTCGCGTTGCTACCACCATTGCCAGACGACAACGCAGTCTTCTCAGCAATCCACCTGGCGAGTACAGCGCAGGCAGAGGCATGCCAGATTGCAGCTTCTCTGCATCGAGATCTTCGTTCCTCCCTGTACGAGTCGGCATGGCAAGATATGCTGCTCTGCTTCCTCCAAGATCGCAACCTCTGCTGCCTTCATGACCCTGAACTTGACACGAGCGGTCATGCTAAACCACCGCAACACCACTTTTCCTGTTTGGGAAAATTTATCTGGGGTGAGTATGCTGACCATGCGAGATGGATGCAGTACGCATGCTGTCAGGACGCGATACTGACAGCTCTGATGACCTATCACCATTAAAGGCGAGGCTTATGCATGGCCCTTGGCAAAGCTTGTTACGCAGTACCGCCTCTTTGAGTCCCAGCTAACATGGCGAGCCCACTTTGCACAAGCGCTACCACCAACTCCGAGTACTCCGACAGTCTACAGTAGCTTTCAGCACAACACAGCATACACGATAAACACTCCGGCCACGTCTCCAAGCGGCGATGCATCTGTTCTCGGTAAACGGCAACCCACATTTCCCGAACGTTACCAAATGCCCAGATCGGCGACTCTCGCGAAACAGTGCACCCCAAAGCACAATCGGACGGCATCAGTGGTGTACGAGAGCGATGCAGTGGCTTCAAGCTCTTCGTCAGGCGGCAGCGTGCTTGTGACGCCAAAAGTGCAGGCGAGCTTCACATCATGGGACGTCGTTCCGCAGTCAAGACCAAGCCCCGCTGTCTCCCCATTCACTATGGATGACAACAGCGACACCTCGCCACTTCCCTCAGCAAGTAAGACCTACATTACCTCACAGTATACCGAGACTGACCATGGTCTTTCCAAGATCACCAGCAGAGGTTTTTGTGGAGGCCGCGCTCTCGATCAAGGTGACTTGGGCAGCTCGCCACGTCCGATTCCACGCCGTCGTACCGAAACGTCGAAGCGCACCATGCAGAACCGGGAAAAGAGCAAGCGGTACTACTACCGTCGAAAAGCACAACGCGATGCTGTCAAAGTCGTGCTCGATTCCCTCAACACTCTCACGGAGCCTTCTCATCCAACAGTGAAGCTTGAGCCGTCGGAAATCCGGAGTCAAGCGTCCGAGTTGGATAGCATGTCGTCTGGGTTTGACTACATCGCTTGCCCCCAGGGCACCCATATTGCTGCGTACGAAGGCTCAAGAGCAGAGCAACTGGCTTTAGAGAGCTTAGCACCTCCTATGCTGTCATCAACAGCCCCATTGTCAATCTCAACCACGGCCGGGAGCAACAGCAGGCGCCGCAGCAGCATCACTGTGCCAATGCCAATGCCAGCGACGAGAGCCGAGACAGCTTTGTTACAGGTACTTCTCGATGAACAGTCCGGCTTGCCGTTCGACTGGCAGCATATGCTCCCAGCCCACGTACGAAACAGAGCACCAATAGCGGATGCAGCAACACAGCATTAGCCAATGCAACTCTGCCGCGCTTTCTCTGCACTCGAGTAACGCTGGTTCTCTTCAAACGACGGAGCATGTGAGCATGTGCGCAGTTCCTTTTCCATAAGAGCATGGGCTTCAATTGTCTGTGACCATCTATTGTGCAACTATATGTGTGTTCGAGACCCATTTGAGCCTTCTGAGTGGGGCTCTTGGCAACGGCTGGCACTCAAAGGCCGCACCGTGCGATCCGCTCATCTTCTGGTCAGGTCGCTCCATACAATGTTGTCTCCGGTCAGTTTCACCTGTCTCGTCACTTCTTGCGATCTCTCGCGACTTGACCATCATAAAGGCACTCTTTGCTGACAGGCATTCCGTTCCGTCAAGCTATCAGGAAGGGACGAGAAAAATCAAGGGGAAAAAATAAAAAGGGGAAAAGAGGGGAAAAAAAAAAAAGGGACCCCAAAAAGTCACAAGAAAAATGAATTTCTTTCCGGTGTTTGGCACATCGAGGATCGTCTGTGCTCACAGCTCAGCCATGTCTGATCGGCGGTACGAAGACACTGCGCGCTGACATGGCGGTCATTCTTTGCCTGCCTCAGTGCTGTAAATGTTGCGGTTTGTTTTCCAGATCAAGGACATTAGCAAAGCTCGCCTGAGCCCGTGCCATCTCGAAACTAGTTTGTCTTTGCAAACCACAACATTTGAGAGGGCAGAGCAATATGACTACGAGGTGACAGAAGCCAGTCAGTATCGAATCGCTTTCTCGCCTGGGGAGTCACTCGAGTAACATCCAGACTTTTCTCCTCTCAAGCTTTTCAACGATTCGCGCAGAGACTGAACAAGAACTAGTTCCCATTTCTATCGGAGTCAGAAACCCTAGTAGTGTATTGTTAAGAGACATCTACGCGACTAAACGGAAGCTGTTTTCAGTGATAGGAGGTCGTCCGAGGCACCTGATCCCATCAAGTGGCTGAGATGGGCAGAACGGTGGACGGCGAAACTGAGACAGCGTCGGGGTCGAAGGTGAACACATTCATGCGCGATGAACCGCCGCAGGCCTGTGTGGAATTACCAGCGCACCCATACCAGCAACCACGCTCCAGAGGGTCGTTGGCGCCTACAGTAGGCGCCTTTGCCGAGCTGCTGGGCAGAGCCACTGAACCATAGCATTCGCTGCCGTACTGCACACCACAGACAGTGAGGTTGTGGGCGGCGCATGCAGACAGACACGTTTCGACGGTCGACTTGGCGTTGTTTTGATACAGGGTCGCGTTGAGGATACGCGCGCCCACGTTGTCCGCGTAGCAGTCGTTGAAAGTCCACTTGCCCGATCGTCGCACGGTGAACAGAGTCTGCTGCCAGGTCGTGTCCTGTACAATGTTGATGCGGCTGCTGCCACCACAAACCTGCGAAGAGTCGCCGTTGCAGAGGTAGGTACAGCCCATGGCTCCAGGGCCGCTGTTGTATGCGTTGTTGAGCAAGAAGTTGTCGCAGTAGCACTCTCCAGAGTACTCGGTACCACTGAAGCGGTAGCCCTTGGCACGACATGTAGCAGCACATCCCTCCACAGTGTTTGTCCTGTTGTTCTGGTATGCCGTGTAACCCAGACTTCGTGCGCTAGTCGAGTCCAGGTAGCAACCAAGCGCCTTGAGATCTGTCGATGTTGGCGCGGGCGCGGTCGACGTAGATGAGGAAGAGGTGGTAGATGAAGAGCTGCTTGATGACGAGGTGGTAGATGAGGAAGTGCTGGACGAAAGAGAGCTGCTGGATACGGAGCTGCTAGAAGACGAAGCGCTGCTGGAAGTCGTTGTGGTCGTGGCTGGAGCTGGCGTGGGAGTCGACGTGGATGATGTAGAGACCGTGCTGGCTGTCGTGGTGGTAGTCGAAGCTGTTGTGCTAGAGGCCGAGGATGTGGTGCTGCTGCTCGTTGCGCTGGATGAAGTGCTGGACGTACCCGTGTTCTGGTAAAGTCCAAGGCGGTCGGAGCCACCACAAAGCTCCAGGTTGCTGCCAGAACAGACCATGTTGCAATCGCTCTGTGCCTGCTTGGCCGAGTTGTTGAGCAGCGTATTGCCACAGTAACACTCGTTGGAATACTCGACACCAAAGTAGTTGAAACCAACACACTTCTGTGCGCAGTTCTCCAGCGTATTGTTCTGACCGAGCGCCGGCTGAGCACCCTGTAGAGCACGCGCACCGACCGTGTCGTTGTAGCAGCCAATCGAAGAGAAAGATCCAACCGTCGCCAACTGGACAGGCTGAATGTTGACTTGGTCTGAGTAGATATTGATCAAGTAGCCTGCGCCGCATTTCTGGTTGGCGTTGCCAGCGCAAGCCATGTTGCATGGTGCATCGCTTGTCTGCTTGACCGCGGAAGCTGGCATCAGATTGCCGCACCAGCATTCCACGCCGTACTCGACACCGGCAATCGTATAGCCTGCAGCGGTGCACTGGGCCGTGCACTGCTCAACTGTCTGATTGGCCAGCGAGCTCATCTGAGTGGATAACACGCGAGCGTATCCAGGGTCACTGAAGCATCCCCGGTATGCCAGCGTCGGGGCTGTTGACGACGGTGTGGTGGCAGATGCAGTGCTCGAGGAAGTCGAGGAAGTGGTCGATGGGGTGATTGTTGGGGTCACACTCGACGTTGTGCTAATCGTGCTCGTGCTCAATGTAGTAGACGTGCTCGAGGCAGCACTAGTGGTAGTCGACGTTGTCGTCGTCGTGGCTGCAACCGTCGAATTGAGGACGTAGAGGTTTGCTCTTGCTGAGCCGCCGCAGTACTCGGCCTTGTTGCCAGCGCACAGGTAATTGCAGCCCGTTTGCGCTTGATTCCCAGCAGCATCGGCGCCCAAAATGTTGTCACAGTAGCACTCTGACGCATATTCTACGCTAAAGTACTTGTAGGACGACTGTCCGCAGAAGTTGGCGCAGGACTCAACGGTCATGCCGTTGTAGTCTGTGTAGGTCTTGGCCTTGAGCGAGCGATTGCCGACGCTGTCGCTGATGCAGCCCGCAGAAACGTAGGCCTGACCGCCAGACGTGGTGACGTTGGGCACGGTAGCAGGCCCAGTGAAAGCCCCAGGCAGGAACGTGCCCGAAGTAGCATTGTAGGCATACGCATCGTAGAAGACGGACATGTAGCCGGCTCCACCACAGGTCTGCGTCGAGTCTCCGTTGCAAGGACGGTCGCAGCGCAAGTTGTCTACCTTCTTGGACGAAGGCGGTGGCTGTGCGCTGGCGTAGCATTCTTGGCTGTACTCGGTGCCGACAAAGTTTCCGATGCCGCTCAAGGCAAGGCCACCGCTCATGCATGCTCCATTTTCCATCGTTGCCTGGTTGAGGTTGATCGTAGTGCCAAATGTTCGAGCACCAGAATTGTCCGTGTAGCAACCCAGGTAACGATATCGTCCAGTGCCATTGACGTTGCCCGGCTGCGTCACGTTCTGAAGTGGTCCAACTTGGCGCGTGACGATGCGAGCGGACATTTGCACAAAGTGCACACCAAACGTCGGATCGTTGCCGTTGAGTACCCACTGACTAGTGGTGTTGTAGTTGTCCTGGTTGACCTGAGTGCTTCCAAGCGCTAGCTGAAGTGCTGCCGTGGCCTCAGAGTCGCCGGCGATCGTGTAGCCCTCGGTCAGTTCCGTAGCCGGATTGAGAGCGTAGATCATCGGTCCGGCTGGAGGCTTGCTCTTTGTGATTGTCAGCGTCGATTCACCCGTGTTCTGAACATGCAGAAGTTGCGTGCGAATCGTGTTGGTCAGCACATTGCCAAAATCCATGTAGGCTGAGTCGTTGGCGATGGTGCCATCGTACTGGCCTAAGTTGATGTGCATCATGGCGGGACCATCGGCGCTTCCGGTGAGCAGAACGCTCGAGTTGCCGCCGTCGGTGTAGATGGTCAGGTTCGCCTTGTAATTGCCATTGACCGTAGGGTTGAAGTTGAGCGCAAGAGATACACTGCCTTGACTGGCGATGGTGCTAGGCATGCCGTATAGAGTAAAGTTGCCTGTAGTTGTCTTCTTGTCCATCGTACCATCCACGTCGCCAGTGAGGGCATCGTCATCATCATCGTCGTCGTCGTCACCACCGATACCACCTGTGACGAAAGACTCGTCAAAGTCCCAAGACAGGATGTGCAAGGTGGCCAGACCCAGGTTGCTGAGCGACAAAGACTTGTTCAGACCACCGATCGACTCTGCTGCGCCGGGCACAACACCACCAAATGCGACGTTATTTGGTGTCAAGCCAAAGGTGGCCTTCGAAGAGACGCCATTGCCACGCAGAACGATAGGTACTGCCGTCACATATCCTGCCGCAGAGTTGGCCGTGTTGACGTTGAGGGTTCGAGAGATGGATCCGACCTTGGTAGGCGACCACGTCACGTTGAACGAAAACGGCGCACTCTTGGCCGTGTATGCTGTTCCACTGGCAGGGAAACCCGTGACTGCAAAGGTAGCATCACCGAGTGTAATGTTGGAAAGCGTAAACGAGATGAGCGGCTGGCAGGTGGCTGTGAGTGAAACTTTCTGGCCCAAGATCACGTCACCAAAGGGCAAGGTGGCGGTGCAATTGAGTGGAAGATTGACCGGCGAGCCAAAGGCCGTCACCGAGCCAGCCTGGCCGACGATAAACATTCGACCATTGCCTGGCACGACACGCTGGAACTTGGTCCCATCGGCATTGTTTCCTACAAAGATGGGAGTCATGCTGCCATTGCTCGGAGGGATGGCGGGGAATACACGAAGAATGCCATTGGAAGCATCGGTGATCCATACCAGTCCACTTCCTGGCTGGCCGTTGTTCGAGGTGGTAGTGGTATGGCCAGTGCCTCGGACGGTGGTGGAAGACGCTGACCCGACCGTCTGACCTGCTTGTGAGAAGGATGGGTTGCCGTTGGCATCAACGCCAAACTTGAGTGCAATCGTCGGTGTGTTGGTTGCCGAAATGTAGACGTAGCCCCCCTCGAGCGGGTATGCGCCCGCTGTGCTGAACGAGGGGCCAGCCAGGGGGATGGTCTGCAAATTCCCATCGCCTCCTCCCGGTCCAGTCTTGTAGCCGCCAAGCTGGTCTGCATTCAACACGTACGCCTTGGCATTCTTGCCGCCAGCGATCGCTAGCCTATGCGCGCTGCCGGCACTGAAACCGGTCGGTAGGATGGCCACACCGCTGGAGCCAAAGTCTTGATCTGCTGCATCGAGCGCTTTGTAGTCGGATGGCGTAAAAAAGTCGACAGCGCTCAATGCACGAGTGGTGGGGTCCACGGCTAGCTTGATCACCGACATGGGTATCGCGCTGGGTGGATAACGGCCCAGGCGAGGCGAAGAGCCCAGTTCCTCGGCTCCCACCGCGCCGTTGCCCGTTGTTACCCACATGTTGGTACCATCCCACGAGAGGCCGCCACCTGCCATCCAGATACCAGCACCCGTCAGACCAAATGAACCGGCTTCCGTCGTCCACGAAGTGACAGGCGCACCCGTCTTGGCATCCATGCCAACAATCCAACCGGTGTAATTGAAGTTGTCACAGTGACCTCCAAAGCCGGCGTAAACCACACCGTCGGCGAGCAGCAGGCCGGTGCGCTGCAGCTGCTTACCTCCTTCGAAGTACTGCGTGGGACGGTTGGTGGGGTTGATGCCCTGGATGTCGACTGGAGGGAATTTCGGCTGCAAAGTGACCGCGTCCAGGCCGTAGAAGCGGTAGCGTCCGTTGTTCGTGCCCTGGGTTGCTCCAGACATGTCGGCATAACTCTTGCTGAAGAAATAGACCGTGTTGGATGACGGGTCCAGAACGGGTGTGCCCGTGATACCGATGCTGGGATACACGTCGTTGCACTGCGCATCGGCGGCAGTGAATGGCGCTCCAAGCTTGATCGAGGACCTGGTGGCACCCGTAGCCGCATCGAGGACGTACACTCGGTTCTGTTCCGACATGGCAATGACCGATTGGGAGCCGCCAGGCGGCGTGTAGGTAAGCGGTTGTGCCAGGAAGAGCTCGTTGTTGCCCGCTCCCGGGTTGGCGGTCCAGAGCGTACCCCAGGATGCTCCGCCGACAATGGCAGGATCGAAGTTGTAGCCGTCCAAGTATCCGCTTTGAATGGGGCTGCAGTTCTCCATCAGACAGTCAGCAGTTCCATATGACGCCTGCGCCTCGACAAAGGCAACGCCATACGAGAGTGCGGCTGTGCACGCAGCAAAAAACGTCGCAAAAGCCTTCATCGAGAACTTGCAACAGCGTAGTAACAGATGTGTGGTCTCGCAGTAAGTGGGGGAGAAAGCAGAATGAAGGATGACCGAGGTATAGCTAGTGTGCGCAAGACCTTTATACTGTTTCCAGAGACACTCAGCCACAGCCGCACGACCAGACACCAGTTCGACCTTTCGCACAAACTGACAGTCTGACTGGCCAAAGTTTCATTCGACAGCGTGGGATGGTGACGTGGGACTGAACGACTAGGAGCGACAAACTGTATACTGTACCATCAATTGGGCTCGGGGAGGTTCAATCTGCATCTCCAGAACCGAAATAAAATATGTTTTCGGCGAATCACAGCCAACGCGGAACGGAGTACTTACTGAACTGTATACTCGGGACCTCAGCGGAGTAAATAAATGTGTATCTCAATACGATTTTGCCTAGCCTTCGCCGTCTGTGTGTGTTTGCCACACTCCTTGCAACACTCAACGACCAGACTTCACCTGACGTAACCGCAACTCAGCTCTCAGTCCTGATCAATTTACCCGGGAAGAGAGGTAGTACACTGAACAGGCTCATGGTAAGGCGAAGCAGCATGCTTGCGGACCTCAAAGGGCATAAACGAGGGTTCTTTTCCCGGCCGCCCAAGAAGGAACCGTTTAATTTATTCCGTTGTCGAGCTTTGTTCCGCAAGGCCTCGTTGAGAAGGGGACGAACACGATCCTCGCCCACAGCAGCCGATCATTGGTCTGTCCTGAACGAAAAGTCACCTGTTATTTGCCGACAAAGAATGTTTCCTCTGACAACAATGGAGATGGACGGAAATGTGTGACAAGTCGAAGCCTTAACTCGCTTGGAGAATCCTGAACTGCTACGGCCTCGATCATTGGAGGCGGGGTGCGGAATGGTTCCATCGTCGGCAGGCGAGTAAAGGAGCAGATGTATGTTACAGCGGCCCCAGCCAAGTTTGGCAGTCCTTCTATTTCGCTGCGGGAAGCCGACACATTTCAAATGCTGCGCTTTTATCATCTGATCCTTTTCTATCCGAGCTGGTCAAGCAGCTGCTCGCCACTGTAGAGCTTTCGTCCCAGCTCACATATACAGCCACTCAGCTGCATCGAGATCGGATTGGGTTCATCTTTTAGGCCTGCGTTGGTGTCAAACTAAATCCCTATTGACAAAGAAGAGAGGAACAAATTCCGTTGATGTGGTCATATACAAGATTGTCTAGTGCAGTCGACGGTCAGTGGAAAGAAGAGGGCGTCGCAACGCTCGCTGCCACACCGGGAGCATGATCAGGGCGAGATCCATGCCAACCAGGTCGCGAATGGAAGTACGAAGGCATGCGCTGCATGGGATCAGGAAGGCCGTATCGAGCGCTCATGCTGTGCATGGAAGCAGGAGGCGAGGCGGGCATACCAACGCTGCTAACTCGAAAATGATGATGGTGGTGAACAGATGCCGTGGGCGAGTATGGCAGCGTATTGATGTACTTTGCACTGCCGTTTTGAGAGTGTACGCTACCCGTGAACGAGTCAAAGGATGGTAAAGAGGCGGTGAACGACGAGCTGGGCGATTTGCTGTGCATGACGGACTTCTCGTCATCAAATGTCCTGCGAAACTGTCCTTCCTTGGCATTCTCGGCGTTGGCACCATAGAAGAAAGCGCGCGACGGCTCAACTGCCTTGGCCTTGGCGTAGTAACGAGGAAGGAACTTGTGCAAGATACCAGGATCCAGCAGGATAGGAAAGAGGAAGTGCATGACAATGGCCAAGAAGAGAGGGAAAAGAACCGTGAACGTGCCGATACGCCAAGCCACTGGTACAAGGGGACTGGCCGCCACGATGGCGAGGAGCAAGAGCAGCGCCATCGTCAAGTAGCAATGCCAGAAGCGACGGATGACCTGCTGGATCGAAGTCTGTTGGAAATCCTTGCTGGTCGCCTGCCACGTCATCCGGACCGAGAAGAAGAAGGCCAAGATGGAAGCTGCAACGTGGTAGGTGATACCGGAGAAGAAGACGATGATGGCAGGCAGATGCTTCATTCCTTCCCACATCGACTGCCGCAGCGTGCTGTGGCCCGCACGAGCACGCACGGTCACCAAGCCGATGGCGCCAGCCAAGTTGAAGACCACCATTACCGAGATCCAAGTATCAAAGATCGGCTTGAACGAGGTGTCGAGCGTCGGCCAGAACAGGCCTTGAATCACGGTCATGAGCACGGTGAGTGGCAGAGACACGCCCAAGGCAAAGTACGAGAAAAGGTACGACAACATGCTTAGCTTGCCAGCTGTGCGCACGTTGCGCGACCACATGAAGCGCCAAAACAGCGACGTGAACGGTCCCTTGTACCAGCGCACAAAGGGGTTGAAGAGGATTTCGCAAGCACCGAAGGCGTACTTTTGCCAACGTGCCTTTTCGTCGGTAGGGTTCAGCGAAACACCTTCGCGGAACGCCTGGTTGGAATACGTGGCCCATCGCACACAGTAGCCGGCCATCTGCAAGCGCATGGCCAGTTCGTAGTCTTCGGATACATGCTGCGACGAAAAGATCTGACGCTCCTCCTGCAGGAGCTTCTTGTCAGCTACCTGCTGGAGAGCGGTCCATCGCAAGAAAACGTTGTGACCCATCAGAGGAGCCATGGCGCCATTGGAGCAGACCCACGAGATGCTAAAGTTAGTAAAGACGCCGACAAAGTAGCCGAGCAAGCGTTCGAAATAGTGGTGCTGCACGTAGGTGATACCAGAGCAGTGCTGCAGCGCACCCACGTCGGGTGAGCGCTCCAGCTCCGCCGCCGCCTGCATGAGGCAGTCTTCGGGAACACGTGTGTCCGAGTCGATCAACAGGATGTAGTCTCCCATACGAATATTTCCTGCAGCCCAGGCGCGGCCATTGGACTCGTCCAGAACGCGTCGCAAAGCCTCTGCGTAGATCGCCTCGTCCTCGGCATCGTCTGCGTCTTGGCCATGGCTTTCATCGCTGTTCAGGCCAGCAAGGCGTTGCTGTTGTCGTTCCGCAGTTACCTGGTCGATCACTTGCTCGAGACGCAGAGACAGCGTGTATGTAAAGTTGAGATTAGACGCCTTCTTGAATCGACCCAGACGCTTGTAGCCGTTTTCGCCGTCGGCCGGCCGTGCAACCCAAGAGCATCCCACAGCGTTGTAGAAGCGAACACGTTCTTCTGCCTCCTGCTTGCTGAGCAGGCGAAGACCGTCCTCCGAGATGACCACATTGGCGGTACCGCCCTGAGCCCGGTACACATGCACAGCAGCCAGGACACTCTTGAGACTGGGAGCCAGCACGGTGTGCAAACCTTCCTTGTAGCATGGCATGTGGACGGTGAAGTGCGGCAGCTTGTGATCCTTGGCAAGCGGTGCACTGGGCGAACCAGAATAGTAAAGCGAGTTGCGATGCATTTGCGAGACAGGGAAGACGAGCTGGGCAAGAATAAGGATGATGTGATCGCAGAAGTACTGCGCAACCAGGAAACGCGGCACGATGGCGACGAGAAGAACAGCTCGCATGTAATTGTTGTCCTCGAGGGTATTGACAACGACGTCTCGAGCAAACAGGGACGTGACGACCATGTTGACTGCAACACCAAGGCCGGTGAGCAGAGCAGCCACGTGGGTCGAGCTACGCTCGGGCTCCAGCACTGTCTCACCGGTTTCTTGGTCAAAGAGCACGACCGGCGCCACCTTCTTCTCGGGGGGAGCGTCTTTGTCGCTATTTTCCGCCGCCGCCGTCAGGTTATCCGCTCCGGCCTCCTTGTCAGGTTTGTGGCTGGATGGCAGCGTGGAGAGCCAATTGCGTTGCTGAGCATCGGGCTGCTGGTGCATGATGGCTGGAGTCTCGTTGTCGTCGGCTTGCTGCTGCTGTTGTGCAACCGTGGCGGCCATGTGAAGGGATGAAGGCAGCGCAGGCATCGTGTAGGCGAACAATGCAGTAACTAGAGCAGCATCGAGTTGACGAGCCATTTGCAAGACATCCAAAGCGCTGCCATACGACACAGCCATTCCCGTGGAGCGAATCAGCAAGCAGCCAGAACTCGGCGCCAACATTGAGGCCTGCGACAGGTCATCTAGGATTGGAATTTCTTCGCCGGTCTCGAGCATGATGGCCGCGTGCAGAGGCACATGCTTGAGCAGCTCATCCGTGCTTGTAGGCTTGGCGAAGACAGCGCAAGAGGCTCGCAGCGAAACCAGCAGCTCCTTGACCCATTCGGCCTGGGGCTCGGCATCAACAGGGTGTGAATAGATTCCATGGCGAGCGGTGCCGCAGAGCATGAAAACACCCTCTTGTACGTCTTCAGTGTCGCTATCGTGAAGCCACTCTTCGCGCAAGCCGGTTCGGTACATGTGAGCCAGCATCATGCGGACAGTCGCATCTTGGGCCTTGGGAGCCGACAAAGTAGAAGGGGTAAGCGGCAGCGAAGGCACGTCTCCAGCCTGAGTGAAACGGGTCATGGAAAGGCCGTCAACGACGGAAGTGTTGCGAGAGCGAGCCGAGCCAAGCTTGCCGGAGTTGCACCTGCTGAGGTTCGAGGGCGTGCTCGCGCCGCTGTTGGATAATGATTGCGCTGCCATGACCTCGCAAGCGGAAGCATCCATCTCTGCAGGGTGAGAACTAGGAGGATGGTGCTGCTGACGGTCTTCCACAGCGGCAGGGATGTGCAACATAGTTGCAAAGTGGAGCGTCTACGTAGCGGTGGTGTTGAAGGAAGGCAAACGGAAGGCTCTCGAGGGGTAGGAAGTCGTCTATATGTATGTCTCCGGGCGGAATCTCACGAGTCAATCTATTGTTGTCTCCATGTCTCTGAAGTGATTCCTTGGCTTCGAAGGACACTACATCTACTGTATTTCCTCACCGAGGCCCGCTAGTCCCGCCTTGCTTACATGAGCAGAGAGTGCATTGCTCAGGCGAAGTATCGACGGGAACTCAAGTCACATACCGAAAGGGACACCCGAGCGTGCGATGCGATACGATTTGCAACGGGGAAGGAGACCAGACTACAGACTTGCTCACCGACCAGAAGAAAGGGGAATACAGCTGGGTAAATATTAATTCCATCGTGGTTTGGCGTCCAGGCTTCGCAGTCTTCGAGAGACCGAGAGTTTCCCGCTGACACCATAACTTATTTAATTTTATCCGCGCAGTCCAGCCAGCATGACACGGTGTTCTGGAAGCAGCCACTCGTTCCCATAGCCGCATGCTCGTAGCAACATGTTGGAACCATTACAAGAAGAATGGAACAAGGAAGCACCCTTTTGACCTCTTCCCACCATCCCAACGACACACCTCCGCTGCTGCTTCATCGTCAACATGTCGCGACGACCAACGGGTGCTGGCGAGTTCCGCAGCACGCGCATCTCACCACAGCAGATCCTCGAAGACAATGGCGGCACAACAGGCAAGAAAGGCAAGAAAGAAGATAATGGCAGTCTTTACTGGACACAGACTCGAGCTGGAAGACGATCGCAGAGGCGCGGCTGTCTGGTGCTATTCATTGGGATCGTTGGTGGCTTGCTCTTCAGTGCCATGCGCATCGGTCTGGAACTGGTGGGCCATTATCGAGACCAGGGCAAGTACTGCCTCGTGATGGAGGATCACTTCGACGGGCCCCTCAACACTACACTCTGGAAGCACGAAGTGTCGGTTGGAGGCTTTGGCAACGGAGAGTTCTCATGGATTACAGACTCGCCAAGAAATAGCTATACCGAAGATGGCATGCTCTATATTGTGCCCACGCTCACTGCCGATGCCATTGGTGAGGCCAACGTCTATGACGGCTATACCGTCAACCTAACTGCAGACGGCACTTGCACAACCAAGGAATCCAAATGGACTAAGATCGACAAGAAGGTCCCTATGCAGATTGCTATCAACAGCACCCACACCAACTGTGAAGCACGTAGCAATGCCACGCTGGGCACTGTTATCCCGCCGGTCCAGAGTGCGCGTATCACCACCAAGGGATCCGCCGCTATTCGCTATGGCAGGGTCGAAGTACGCGCTCGGATGCCCACCGGCGACTGGCTCTGGCCGGCAGTATGGATGATGCCTCGAGACGAGGTCTATGGCGAATGGCCACGTTCTGGCGAGATTGACATCTTCGAAACCGACGGAAATCAGCCAAAGTCGCGATACGACGTGCACAGCAACTCGAGTGAGTGGTAAAAAGAAGACGGTACTGTACCTACGGCAACGCTGAGTCAATACTGACTTCCCATCTCTTGCCCCTCAGTGCGCAGCAACCTTCACCTCGGCATTGACCCTGGTCACAATCTGCAGCGCTTCAATTCGGCACTTCGCTTCGTTTGGCGCAAGTACTTCAACGAGGACTTCCACACCTTTGGACTCGAGTGGGACGAGCACGGCATCTGGACCTGGGAGCAGACGCGCAACTATCGCGTCCTCAACAAGAAGTTCAAGAAGTTTGCCATCGATCGTATGCCCATCCAGCGCGACAGCAAAGGCAACATCATCCCTCCACCCAACCCGTGGCTGTCTGCAAACAACAAAGCGGCTCCATTTGATCAATGTACGTTCATGATAGAAGCGCAAATCGCACCAAATAAAGTTCTGACGCTTCACAACCTCATCTCTACAGACTTCTACCTTATCCTCAATGTTGCCGTAGGCACTACGAGTGGCTTTTTTACCGACGGTCCTTGGTCCAACTCGGATCCAAATCATCAGCGCACTTTCATCGAGGTAAAAGATAAGACTTGGGGCCCCACGTGGCCGAAAGACCCCAAGAGGCGCGGCATGGCGGTGGATTACGTCAAGATGTGGCAGCGCTGTGGTTAAACTCCGGAGAAAGGGCTTCCTCTGTATATATATGTCATGGCTTCACACCTTCTCCAGATATCGAAATGTATTATCTAGTTCGCTGGGAGTGCTCGGTTATAAGAAGTGCACATACAAGAGCTGAGATTCATGCCAGATTGTGAAGCTTGCTTGTATGATGCGATCAGCAGAGGCAGCTTGTGGAATGATGCAGAAGATGGAGCGAGCCAGTCAGACTTGTTGTTGAATGCTGTATCATCCAGTACTGAAAGACACGAAAATCCGGAAAGTTAGTCTGTGGCTCACAAGGCGGTCAACACGCTTAACTCATATGCTGGAACATAAAGAACCTCCATATACCAGCCAACGTCTGAGCGCAGACTCTCTCTGATTCAACAGCGACACAAGAGGTATGAAAGGTAAATGTACTTTGCGACACGAAAGAGGAACAAAAGGAAAAGCTTCGAAAGATCTGTGGCTTTAGCACCGCTTCCACGCTTTGACATAGTCAACCACCATGGACCTCTTCTCGACCGAGCCCCAAGTTGGAAGCCAGCTGGCACGCTGGCTCCAGAAGGTTCCGGCGGCGACTGGATCGTCGTTGCTCCACGGCTGTCCGATATCAGCAAAGTAGCCGTTGGTACCACCGACGGCAAGGTTGAGGATGAGGTAGAACTCTTGATCGAATGGTGCACCGGTGCTGTTGCTCTTACTCCAAGGGTTCGGTGCAGGCACCATGGTGGATCCGTACGGCACCATAGGCATTTGGGTGATGAAAGGCTGCTTGAAGCGGACGCTGAGAACACGTCGTGCTCGTGTATCGCGCCACGTCCAGATACCTTGCTCGTCCCACTCAAGACCAAAGGTGTGGAAATCGTCGTTCCAAAGCTTACGCCAGAGGGTAGAAACGGTGCTGGTCTTGAGATATTGATCCGTAGCAGCGTCGTTGCCCCAATGCAGCGAGCTCCGCATGGTGTTGCTAAGCTGTTGGTCACGCGACTTGGCCACATTGCCCTTGCCCTCGAAAATATCGATCTCTCCACTCTTTGGCCATTCGCCGTACACACTGTCACGCGGCATCATCCATACAGCGGGCCACAGCCAATCACCAGTTGGCATACGCGCGCGTACTTCCACTCGTCCGTAACGCATAGAGAAGCTGGCGTTGGTGGTCAAGCGTGCACTCTGCACAGGAGGGATGACGGTGCCCAGCGTAGCGTTGCTGCTGATCTGGCAGTCGACATCGGCGTTTCGAATCGAAGCCATGCGGAGGTCGTCGCTGTTGGTGCGGTCCATCCAAGGCACGTGGGCAGCAGTACATTCACCCGACTGGGTAAGATTCACCGTGTAGCCGTTGGTCACGGCATCTGCTCCGATCATGTCCGCAGTAAGCGTTGGAGTGATGTAAAGCTTGCCGTCCTTGGTGTACGAGTTGTTCGAGCTGGCCGTGGTCCACTCGAATTCTTTGTTGCCGAAACCACCTACTTGGACCTCTCGAGTCCAAAGGTTGGTATTGAGGGGACCATCGAAGTGCTCGTCCAAAGCGAGACAGTAGTTGTGCTGGACACTCATGAAGTGGAAGACGCCCAGGCCAATGACGGCACCGGATGCTAGAACACCGACTGCCACACCGATCAAGACAAACAGGTAGTCGATGCGCTTGCTACGCTTTCCTCGCTTCGACAAACTCCACAGATTCGGTGGCGTCCATGTGTCGGCGTCGATGCGTCTTGATGCAAACCCATGCGGAGGCTGAAGCAGATCACGATGAGAGGCCTGTGAGATATGTAGAAAGTCAGCCAAGCTAGGCGGCAGATCTGCAGAAAGGCGGTCGTCGGTGCTCTTGGCTTCGACCGACACGCTGTCCCGGCTGCTCGACGCCGGCAGCACCGTGTCTTGCTGCGTTTTGCTCTTCTTGTTCTTGCGAAACAGCATGATGTTGTGCGCTATGAGAGCGTAGGTGCATGCGCAGACGCTACATGAACCGGCCCCAGAGTTATATATCGCTACGCACCGAGTCGCTCCTTATGCCACTGATCATGATATCCTTCCTCCTACGCCGCGCACCAAGAATATACAGAAAGAATTAATGAATAACGAAATCTGGTGACTGAAAAGCCATGCTGGGCACTTGGTCAGTGTTTTGTTTGCATGACAAGGATTAATTATGCCGCGCACAGTTTGACAGTCGGATTTTCCCTTTTATAAGAAATGCGCCGGACCCTCCCGCGTCCCCGTGGTCCCGTCTTGTCTCGCCAGCCCTGTATTTCGATACGACAAGAAAGAAATGTATGCTGCTCCGTCTTGCTACAGCCACCAGTTAGTGCAGTGTGATGCGGGTGGCGACGTGAAGGCGAGAGATGTGTCTCTATGCCGAAGCACTAATGCTTCTGGTGTTCTTGTTGTGCTGTAGCTGCAGCAGAGGGTCCATTCGATCGAGCATTCCTCATAAGCAAGGCGGCCTCGGGAACGCCACGGTCGACTGACGTCCGCCACCTCTCGCCCCCTCTATCGACACAATGAGTGTTGCAACCACGGAACCAGCTTCTTCTCTCTATTCGACTGGCGTCAAAGAAGGATGGATCAGCGTCAACAAATCGTCTGGCGTCGTTCTCGCGGATGACATCTTTCCATACGAGAATGCAGCCATACTGTCAATGTGGCGTGATGCATTAGGGCGCATTGCAGCCACCAACGCCTCGTCTGCCTACTGTCTGGTGCTAGCTTCAACGCCACTCGTCTCGTATCTGCTCGAGCAACACAAAAATGACTACAAGGGCAGCTGTAGCAGCAGCAGTAGCAACGTAGACGTCATCTATCTCAACCGCCGTCGCGGTATGATGAGCGCGCTTCCTATTTTCGCCAACGCGCAAAGTGCGATCCTCTTCTATTCTGAGGCAGAGAATCGCGTCCAAGTCCCTTTGCAGTTCGTCCTGCGTCAAGAAAGCACCCTGTGTCTTTTGCACAGCAATCCACGCCTTCTTCGAAGCATGGCGCGAGACATGGATGCTCGCATCTTTCGCTTCCTTGCTACGCGAATGGAACAAGGCAGCGCCGCGGCCTCAACAAAGCCCTTCGCAAGCATGGTGCCACCTTCGTTGCTTCCAACCCTTTCGCCCGCCGGGAGCACTGGGGGAGGAGCATTGACGCCCACTTCCATTTTCTCTCAACATAGCAGGCAGCAGCCTTCGCAGCACTACTTTCTGCCCACGACTCCGGCCGCAGAAGGGTCGTCAAACACCTCAATTGGCAGCAACGCTGGCAACGATGACGATGCCAGCAGCTGGGCCGAGAAGCCTGTTCTTCCAAGTCCAGTTGTCACCGAAGATCCGATCACCGGAGAAAAGACGCTGCAGCAGGACCGTCAGGTGCGCTTTCTGGCCCCGCTTGTGACCGGCTTGGGCTTGGGCTTGAACCTCTTCATGATGTCTGGCTTGGTTGCAAAAGTCGTCATTGAGACTTTGGTGGACGGCGACTACACACGCTTCGCCTTCCTTGCTCTGTTACCGTTCTTCATGTTGGTCTCGCAATTCTTGTGGGAGAACCTGACGGCATGCGTGGCGCAAATCTGTTTTCCTATCCGACAGATGCACGAGAACTCGCTGTACTACAGTGGCCAGGCTAGCGAGCCTCTCCCACCAGACCACGTTCTGCCGCAGTTCACCATCAACATGCCTTGCTACAAGGAGGGTCTATCCTCCGTACTCGCCCCAAGCTTGGAGAGCGCGTTGGAGGCCGTTCGTGCCTACCGAGCGCTTGGAGGCGTTGCCAACATTGTGGTCTCTGAAGATGGCCTTCGACTGCTGTCTCGCGAAGAGGCCGAAGAGCGCATCGGCTACTACAACTCCATAGGCGTCGGTTGGGTGGCTCGTCCTCGTCACAGCAGCGAGGAGGGAGGCTACCTTCGTAAAGGACGTTTCAAGAAGGCGTCCAACCTCAACTTTACCTACAACCTTTCTCTGCGCATCGAAGAGATCTTGGAAGGCAGCAGTGATCAAGGCGACGACTTGGAGCGACGTTACAACGAAGCCCTGGCCCAGACAGTAGAAGAAAGCAATGGCCTTGCTTGGGCGTCGGGCAACATCCGCATCGGTGACTACATCCTGCTCATCGACTCGGATACTCGTATGCCTGTGGATTGCCTCATCGAAGCAGCGGCCGAGATGGAGCGATGCCCCGAAGTCGGCGCTCTGCAGCATTGCTCCGGCGTCATGTACGTGCAGAACCACTACTTCGAGAGATTCATTGGTTACTTTACATCGGCTTGCGTCAACTTCAGCATCTCCTGGATCTGTGCCAACGGAGCCATGGCGCCACTCATGGGACACAATGTCTTCCTGCGTTGGAAAGCTGTACAGGAGGTCTCCAATCTCGACACCGATGGCGAGCGCACCTTCTTCTCGCCTCACCACGTATCCGAAGACTTCGAGATGGCGCTCAAATTGCAAATGAAGGGATACGTGATTCGCTGGGCAACCTACTCGGATGAAGGCTTCACCGAGGGCGTCTCTTTCACACCTGAAGATGAGACGGCACGTTTCCAAAAGTAAGTAGAGCTGGTGAACTACATGCCCCCGCTTTCTAGGTCATTGACTGACCTCCTTCTTGCTTGACCTGCTTGATTAGATATGCCTATGGATGCTCAGAAATCATCTTTAACCCACTCCGTTACTGGCTCACCCGCGGTCCAATCAGCAAGCTTTTCCGCACGTTCATCACAAGCGACGTCAACACCTCGTACAAGATTGCCACCATTTCCTACCTGTCGACGTATTATGCTCTCGCCGTCGCGTTCCCTGTGACGGTCGTCGTCTTTGTGGTGCAAGGCTTGTTCCTGCCGTACTTGGATCCGATCTTCTTGCCATCTTTCGATGTTCTGGTCACGGTCACGCTGATTTTTACACTGGCCGGTGGCTTGGGTCTCATCACTGCCCGTGCTCGCTCGGGCCACGCCTCGTTTGGAAGTGCTGCTTTGCAAGCGATTGGCCATGCGCCTGCAATGGCAGTCTTCTTCAGCGGTCTCGCATTCCACATTATGACAGCACTCGCAGCACACATGATTGGCTACAACATGACTTGGGGTTCGACCAACAAGGATTTCAAGGAGTCGTCGCTCAAAGCGGTGATCCGTCACTTCAGGACCGTGTATGTGGTCATGACGGTCTTCCTGCTTGCCGTTGCCTTTTCTTCTTCGCCGCTCGTCCCGCTCAAGTGGCGTATGCAGTCGTATCAACTGCTCGTTCCGGTGATTTCGTTGTGCACGATGCACATGCTCTTCCCCATCCTCCTCGACCCGGGCGTGCTGGAAAAGTATCTGCCCGACATTGGCCAGAACGAATTCGCCCTTAAGCTAAGATCAAAGCAGAAAGCGTTCTTCCACACCGCAGGTCAGCGAGTCAAGAACAAGTACATCACCCACTTCTCCAACGCTGCCAAGCGAGCGGACCGCGACGCATCTGGAGCACAACAGCTGCCAGACGAGACACGCAGCGAAAAGGATGAGCATGTGTTTGGCACTTTACCGGTATCGAGCGACACGCCACCGATGCGCATCTACTCCCCTGCCCTATGATTGTATCTAAGACGGCTATTTGATATACACCTCAAGAGATAGATAGACCTTTGTTTTGGTGGAAACGTCTATGTCTGCGAGTCTGAGCCAGATAGGTGCGAGAGGAAGGGTCGTGTGAAGCGGGCTGTCTGTCAGCTTTGAGCCTTGTCAGCCGATACGCAATCATACGTAAACGAGTCAGGCATGAATGTCTCTGGTTGCGGGTCAACGATTGCATTTCCTGATTGAAAAGAATGAAAGAATGAGTACGACAATGTGGTGACTAAGATTCCGTCTCGCTATCGCTCAAGTCGCTGCTACCGTCTGCTTCGGTCTCGTTGCTCTCATTGCCTTGGCTACCAGTGTGAGCGAGCGTCTGGACTTGGCGCCTTTGTGCCATGGCAGCCGCAGTCGTTCCTTTCGGTCGGCCGCGCGCGCGAGACGGTGCATCGTTTACGCTGGTGTTGGACAAGGTGGTGTTGCGGCGTTCAATTGACTTGTGTTCGTCGATAGCATTGTCGATGATTTGCAGCATCACTTGACGTGCCTTCCAATGCTCTTCGCAATCAGCCAGGATGGGAAAGGCGTGTTCGATGCGATTCACACATGCCGAGAGACGGGCAGTGTCTTGCTTGCCAAACCGTGTGTTGGGTTCTAGCCAGGCCATGTACAGCCTTCGTCCCAGTCGTCGAACGGCGCGGCATTCTTCCGGTCCGCTCACTTCGAGGTACTGCTTGAGGGGTATGCGCCCTACAGCTCCAGACGGTCGGCTGGAGCTCGCTTTGATCTCTGCGCGCACCTCGCGCAGCACACGGTGCTTCGCCCTTGGCAGTGCTTCCAGCACTGACGGCGGTTGTTGGCGTGGAACCTTCCAATCCTGCCAAGCACCAACATCGTCCTTGCTGCTCGACTTCGTGTCAGCCGTTGTCAATTGGCTTGCACAATCAAAATCAGCCCCTTCTTCGCTCCCGACCCTTTTGCGCTTTCTTTGATGTTGACTAGCGTCTGATAGGGGCTGGATCGAGGCAACTGTCACGTCTGTGATGTCGCTGCCGTTCTTTTGCGTTATTGTAGAAAGGATACGACTGGAACGTCTTGCCATGTGACCTTGTAAGCCGTTGCCGGTCATGAAAAGCGAAGCAGGTGTGCCACCTATTGAGGTATAGCACATGAGTGGTGCGGCGTTTTTCTGCTCGGTGGCAGTCATTGCAGTAGAAAAGTTCGGAAATGCGGCGCTTTGGCACTGCGAGGGGTCGCTGCCAGTTGCGATGGTGTGCACCGAGCTGTTGGATGCAGCTATGGGCGCCGACTCTTGGCTGTCGTAGGATTTGCTCGCGTGTTGCATTACGATGGATGCAGCAGGAAACGTGCCAAGCTGGGCAGGTGCGTTGTACAGAGCGTTGAGGCCAGCATTAATGTCGGCGACGTTGGTGCTGTTCTGTTGCAACGCCATGACTTCGTCGACCAAGTGATGCAAGACGTAGCTGTGGTTCGCCTTGGATGATGATGCCGTCACCGCGGTCGAGCTGCTGCCGCTGCTGCTGCTGCCAGCGCCCACTGAAGCGAGTCGTTCGCGTGGTGGTGCTTCCGGAGAGGTGGCCTTGCCTCCGCCGTCACCTGCTGCATTGCTTCTACTCGCGATCCCCTCGCTCAATGCCACAAGGCGTTCTAGCAGCGAGATGACCAGTTCGTTCTGATGTACGCAGGCTGCCATGCTGCCAGACAATTGCATGATCTGCTGCGAAAGCAGGCGGTTTTCATTTGTCGGTCCAGGTGCCGTGGATGTTGCGGTTGGACTGTTGTCCATGCTCACCGGCAAGCTGGTGCTGAGCGACGATGTGTTTGACGGCGTGTTAAAGGAGCTGTCTAGTGTGGGTTCAAGCATGCCGTTGTTCTCGTCGAATGGCTTGCCAAAGGAGGTCGGTCGATCTTGCTGCATGTTGCTCGCTGAGAGAGAGACGGCCATAACGGTCCTTTCTGCGTTGCGTGCTGTCGGCCGTCTAGTGAACGACGATCCGAATCCAGATCTGTGTGAAGTGCTTGTGCTAGTCATCTTAGTGGAAGCAGAGAGAGTATTGCACGCCTGATGATCCGACATGATGGTGGTAACGAGCTGGCTTCTAGAAGTGTTCTGCAGGGTTCGGACTCTAACTCAAAGTGGGGCCGGGCATCAAGCGTTCTTCACATCTGCGCAAAAAGTTCCATTACACCCGTCTGTGACTGCACAGTGCCCCGCCAAGCCGTGATGCTCTTTGACCAGCACGGAGCTTAAGGCAGCCTTGGCCTCGTCCGAAAGACTCCTGACAAGGTCAAACCACTTCTGGTGCAGGGTCCGGATGTCAAAGGCGGGGACGGAGATTCGAGAAAGATCACCATCATGGGCGGATTCCCATGCTTTTAGCCCGCGGGAAGCCATGCACCGCTGGGAGCGAATTCCAAGGAACGAGTGAGGTGGCACACGGACGAAAGCAATCCAAAGCTTGCTTGACAAACGAAGGAGGAGGACAATTTGGACTACTAAGAATGAAAGACGACCGCAGATGAATTCACTGTGAGCTGAAGGATGACTGAGTGCATCAGAGGATTCGCAAGTCATGCGGTATTCAAGTCTAGCTCTGCAAGCTTCGTCGCCGCCTTACTGCCTCGCACTTCGGCGTACAGCGGGGGTTGAACTGCGTTAATGCAAAAGCGAATCTGGGTCCTCTTTGCGAAAAGAAAAGGCATACGCACGCGTCCATCTATGCTACTCTTCCGCTATTGCTACGCATACGCAAGCGCAAGCTGGATGTCCTTCGACCTAAGCAAAGATCATCTGATCAGCGTATCTGACAGCGTCCTCCGCAGAATCTAGTACCCTCAGCACGGGAAGACCTCGGGAAGTGTCGCTGAAACACTCATGTTTATACGTCGTTGCTGCCTAAAGAACCGGTCATGCAGCGCACGCCCACGGCTAATTATGCGAAGCTGGCTAAGAGACATTGCTAGCCAAACCGAGCACCGGGACGGGAAGCTTCAGCACGCTCTGTCGTCACAGGGCACGTTGAGTGACCAAGCACATTCGAGCCTCAAAGCATAGTAAATCGAGATAAGAAAAGGAACTGCAGACGCTGGAAAACGTTTACATAGCTTTGCCATGAGATGGCGGGCCAGTATATAAGCCAGAGACATCATTCGATTGTCGAGGCTCTTATCTTTGCCTAGCAAACCTTTCGCCAACCACTCAGCATGTCTACAAACGCAGCGCATGCAAGCGATTTGCAGCCGTGGTGGTCGCCCAGCGAGCTGCTCGACTTACTTTCGGCGATGACTCCAGACAGCACAGTGCTGCCTCCAGTGGCTAGCAGCAGCAAGTCTCCAATTTCGCATGCCGAGAGCAGCATGCAGGCAGTCGCTTCGTCAGCTGCCGCCAGCCCGCGCACCTCGTCATACGACAGCGACAGCCTCTCCCAATGCTGGCGCCCATGCACGGGGGATAAGACGATCGGTGTCTGCCTGGAAGCCCTCTCATTCCCAGTGTCCTACCGCGATCTGGTGTACCGGTGGGAGCAAGCCGGATCGCCAACCTTGCTTTCTTTGCGCGTGCCCCTTGGCGTCCGCATGCAAGGCGGCACCCATGCCAACGCTCACAGCAACAGTCCTATGGACCTGCACACAATCACCGAGATGCAAGAACGTGCCATCATTTCCGCTCTGGATGACTACTTCCGCACCGGCTCGCTTGCAACTCAGAGCAAACTATTTGTCACCTTCGCCTCCTATTTGGATATCTACACGTCAATCCATGTCGAGTTGATGACCATGCAGAAAGGGTGGTGTCTCGAACAGCAGGCGAGTAGTTATCAGAGTACATGGCGTGACCTGTTGGGTGCATTCGATCGTGACCGTTCCAAGTGTACGATGCGCGGTTCGCACGACTGTCTGCACCAGCTGCTGTGGGGTCAAGTGTCCTCATGGCCTCTTGCCGAGATCAAACGTTGCTTCAAAGCATATAAGATGCGTTCCCCATCCGCCAAACCTCGCTCAACCCTTTCTATGCCTGCTTCGCCCTTGTTGGGTGGACATGGTAGTGGCGCTTCCACACAAGCTTGGACAGAGGGAGTCGACACGCCACAGACACCGTACCTCTCAAGCAGCAGCAGCAGCGGTAGTAGTTGCGGTAGTAGCCGTGGGAGCATCAAAGCCGTCGGAGTTTCGCCATGTGTGGACGGGTCAGCAACGACGCTCGGCTCACCACTCGTTACAGCACCTTCAAACGGATCGTACGCTGCTGTCTCTCCGGTGTCCATGTTGCCAGATCCCACGCACTGGTCTGAGTCAAGCACCTTGCTACAAGCTCTGCAAAACATGCCAGCTGATGCAAACAACATCATCAAGCGCCGCCACTCTCGTTCATCAAGTTACCCAACGCCAATGCCGCAGTCTCAGCTGCAGTTATATTCTACTCTTCCGACTTGGAAAACTGACGATTCACTCAACGCCTCCGCCGATGGATCACCTCAGAGCGAGACTGCCTTCGCACTTGTCCCCCCGTACACCCCCGATTTGCACGATCTTCAGAGCCAGCTTGGTGCTGCCGCTGAAGCACAGTGGATGGTTGATCCTGCAGCAGTCTGGATGCAGCAGCACCAACTCATGCTTCAGGATGCCGCGGTTCAGCTCGACATGGCTGCGCAACTTCTCAGCGCAAAGGCGTCGGGTTTGCGCTCCTGCTCGGCACAACAAGACCAGTGGCATTCACCCCACAGCGAGTCTCTTTCTCGTCCTCCTATGCGCCGCCATCACACTACCAATTCTACGATGCATTAGTCTGGTTCATCCGCCTGTTACATGCGACGACGGGCGAGCCTCGTCGAATTTGTTCCTTTCACCCCATCAGAGACGAAATTTACTGCATGGACCTCGAAACGGTCTTCTCCAGCGTTGCAAAAGTTGAAGTGAGGCTTGTGTAGCGCTCAAGGATCTGGTGACAGCCAGAAGCAAGCCTCACTAAAATGAAGATTTTGCACGGACAGGTAGGGGCTTGCCTCCAATTTGGCTGGAAAATGGGAAAATTTCAGCGTGTACCTAGAAACCGTCCCTCATCATTCCCAAAAAGCCCCCTTCAACTCAAAATGGGTTGTTCACCGCAGTGAGTTGCGTAGAGGTAACGTAGAGAGAGACCCGGCGATAACCAAGCAACATTGTATTTATTGAGCCGTGGTTTGGAAAAGGAAGACAACAGAAGCACATCTAACTTTGGTTACAGACACAAACGATGACTTTGGGTTGATTTCAGGCAAAGGCAAGGTAACGAGTCCAGGAAAAAATAGCAGCGAATCCAGAGCAAGGACAGAGACAGGGTAGCGGCGCAGACGGCAGATATGGAATCGCTCGAGTGTATAAGCTACTAATGGTTGCCTCTCGGTTTACTTTGCAGTGGCCGAAATGGTAGTCGGTGCGATTCTAGAGTAGAAGATGCCGGGCGCACTCGAGATGTATCCCGTGCTTGAGTATTGACCGGGCTTGCCTTCGAATTGGGAGTTGTCGTACGACACGCTGTACAGGTTGCAGAGGGTGCCGGTGAACTTGCCGTTCAGGTAAACAGCTGCCGAGTCGAAGCCATTGCACGTGATGTCAGGGCTGTTGCACGCGGCTGCGCAGATCTCGGGAGCATAGCCGGAAACCTGGGCGTTGCTGTTGGCGTTGAACGTCTTGACCAGCGTTTGATGCGTCACTCCATTGTCGATGATACCGTTCTGGTTCACCTGAGAGGTGAAACCGAGGTCAGTGAGGTCCTTGGCAGGGTCGCTCTTGAAGTAGGCGTTGACAGCGGCGTGGGCAGTCTTGAAGATGGGTCCCTTCATCTGACCAATGTTGGTGGCCATGTCCTGGGTGACGCGAGCACTGTACAAGCTGCAGACGAAGGCAGTACGGCTGACGGGCGGGTTGTTGCACCTCGTCTGCCAGTCGCCCGCCCTGGCGGCATCTCCATAGTAGTTAATGTCCGTGTCGCGTTGCATCCAGAAGGAGAAGGCGGCGCAGTTTCTACTCCTGTTGCACTTCGCCGCGCACTCGGTAACGTTGTACGACGTAAGGGTGTTGTAGATACCCAGACTCATAGTCGCAGTGGTGGCCTGGATCGTCTTGTCTCCCGGTCCGAACGCCTTGGTGTAGCCCGCAGGGGCAACGGCAGCAGCACTTTGGCCGAAAACTTGGTTGAGCCACCCGTTGTTGCTGAAGTTCTCGGTCGTGTCAGGATTCAGGAGAGGGCCTGGTCCCGAAGAGGTGGCTGGGCAATAGCTGGGATCCCAAGCAGCGACCTTGCCATTCTGACCCACCGTTCCAGCCGGAACGGCACGCTTGGACACAGCAGCAGTGGGAGTGGGATCAGCCGTGGCGGTGACCGTGGTGGTATAAGCAATGTCGTTGTCTGCTGCGGCGCTGGCCATAAGCTCGGCGGTGGGGAAGGTGAGCACCGTAGGCGTAGTGGCAGTGGCAGGAATCTCGATCGGCGTCACGACGGTGTCAGCAAAAAGCGAGCCCAGGTCGACAGTGCCGTCAGGAGCCGTGTACTGTGCGACACTGCTATCAACACCGGTGGTGATGACAGTGACGTTGCTGGAACTGTCAGGGCTGTCGTCACGACGGACAACGTGAGCGGGCGAGGACGACGCGCTCATTGCCATAGCCACGGCGAGCGTAGCTGACAGACTGGACCAGAAGCAGGCCTTCATCTTTTTTTGAAAATCGAGAGGCGACGAAGCGGGTGTAAGAAACAGGGTGGACGAGCGGCGATACGCGAGGAGGTGTTGACAGGGAGATTGGTTGCAAAGGCGAGCCTTTGAGTCCCTTTTATCATTTGTCGTTCGTCCTTCCGAGTCGCAGCAAGTTAGCGTGCTTCCGGTACACTTCTGGTGTAAGGTAAGCTAGCGAGCAGCGGAGTAATTCACGTGTCTGAGCAGCACAGCACTGAGAGTATTGCAAGATTCTTTGTCAAGATCACGCGCGAGCACGTTTTGCTCGCCTGCGCTTGCTTCCCGTGCCAACGCGGTCAAGGTGAGATGGTAAGAGCAGCGGCCGGCCCGAAACCCTTCCTCGGAGACCGAGAGGCACATACGGCTGGCGTATGAAGCGGAGTAACATGTCGGTCAGGCACACTGGGAAGAGTTGGCCTGGACCGTCGAGCTATGCTCAGGCACGGTCTCCAAAATGCGCCGGGTCTGAGTTGAGGCACAACGGCGATAGCGGCAGCCTCTCGCTTCCTTCAAGTGCTTCCGTGAGGCATTGCTTTATTTCTCCTGGCGCTGTGGAAGAGGAGCAAGTGGGTGCTCTTCCTGCGGCGTTGACCGTCCATTGCTCGAGGATAAATAGCCTTTGCATGCTAGGAACGAAGACTGCGGTAAGATTGCAGCGGGAGTGAAAACCCACGTGCGGAGTTGATCGCTGCGCTGTCTCAGGCAAGCCTGGTAAGAAAACCGCTTTCTTACCAATTCCTTGGCACGTCGGTTTGTGCACAACAGCGTCCTGCAGGCTGCGAGGTCAGGGGCCGTTTGATTTATCCTCTCCGACCTAATTGAAAATAACCCAGAGGCGGGGTTGATTGATCGGGCCGGGCACGCGGACTGGTCTGTCAGCTTGCGCGATAGATTTGAGCGTTGGAGCTGCTGATATTCTTTCTTCGCATTGCCAGCAGCAGCAGCAACACCTTAGTGTCGACACTGACAGAGGCGATTGAGAGACCTGCAGGCCATCACAGCTGCGCTGCATGACCTACACCTTCCTCAGTTTGCAGATCCGGACACATACACCACCCTGGCAAGGAGAATATCGAGCGCATAGCGGAGACAGACAAACTATTTTGACAGCAAAATGATCGCTGTGCGACGGGGTCTCTGCAGCAGAGAAGTTGCGTTCAAGCGCCGAATCGAAGGAAGGTCTGCCAAGAACGCCGAGTTTGTATCTATGCTCAGGACTGAATACTGGCGTTGCAAAGACTGATTGAAGAATAGCAGCTCAACTTGTGAGTGTCTCGAAGCTGGCTCTGTGTTCAGAGCATCGGGCTATTACAAGGTCTTTGCTTGAGGCTGGAAGGGTCGACATACTGTATCAGAGAATGCTTCTTTTGTGGGTCGAAATTGATGATCAGTGCGTGCGACATGATACAAGCCAAATGTCCGCGGCAATCCAATATTACCGTCTGCGTCACAGTACCAGTGAACCATGGCCTCTGCAACGACGATGCTTCATGCGCTCGCTGCCCCTGCGAGACCTGGCGCTAGGGTTGTTCGTTCTTTTATCCGACGTGAAGGAAGCTTTCGGCATCCAGCTACGAGTCTTTGCTCAATTTTCTTTATGTCTGTACCGTTTTTACGCTCTGCAGCATCGTTCTCTACGGATAATTATAGCCAGCTAGGTGACTCCGGGACGGAACGGGTGAGACCAGGACTCGCAGCTCATGCTGAAACTTTACCAGGCAGAAGTAGTCGGAGCTGCAGGTTGGATGCTCGCGCATGGCTGTGACACCTTGTCCAGAAGCACGCACATTCCATCAATCTCGGTTCCGAAGTTATTGCTACCTCTCGTCCTGCTCGAAGCCCTTTGAACGAGGGCAGGTTGCGACAGTTTACCGCCTCAAATGAGCGACTACCCGGTGAAACTGTCCGACATTTTGTTTGTCCTAAGCGAGAGCGCTGTTCGGAGCTTGAGATTCGTTCATTTACACTTGATAGTAGGCGCTTTTGGACAATCGGGGAAAAGCGTGCAAGAAAGATATGAGCTTCAAAGCCGCGAGGATCCGACAGCACAGCTGAAGGACCGGGCCAAAAGAACTTGAGAGATACTGGAATGCATGCGAAAGATTTATTGTACGCCATTAAACGCAAGCAGCCTTTCTCTGGGGCTTTGACGTGGAGGAAAGCGCATGGCAAAGGCGACATCAGAGCAGCACATGGTTCGCCTTTTCGTCAAGCAGCTGCCAGCTTTGATAGAAGCGAGCTCGATTCATCTGTACCAGCAAGGAAACTTGGGTTGCGTTTATATTGCAGCGTGGGTAGCTCACCAAGCGTTGGTGATCTTGTTGCTCCTGGACGTTCGCAAACCTTCTCCCGGCACTTTTACCATTTGACCAACAGTGATTGCGTCTCAGAAAAGGGTCAATAAATGGTGGCTGCGAAAATATCGTTTGCGGATTTTGAGGGCGTAGGCAAAGCTCGGTTCTTGGTGGGGAAACCCACGTGGGTAGAGCAGGAAGTCGGGTTTATGAGAACGCATATTCGTGGCTCTGCAGGCCTGGCTTTTGAAGTTTGTCTCAACGGCCAGCCATTTTGTAACTGGACGATTAGTCGGCAGGTCTCTTCTCACTCACGACCGGCGATCCCTTGCGAAGGGACAGACGAAAACGCGTCGCTCAACCATAATCGTCTCTGCTTTTCTTTTTCTTTTTTTTTTTTTTTTTTTTTTTTTTTTTTGTTTGGCGCTCGCTTGGTTCGCCCCTGCCCATGCACCTCCAGTCCCGCGTGTGAGATTCGCACTCCCCTCTCCGCGGCGCTCCAGGCGTACACACGCAATGCATTGCTGTGGTTTACAGCAGATATGTCCGAGCAGGTTGTATTTGGTCACCAGAACTCCAATTCAACCGTTCTCACGTTTTCGCAGTGTAAAGGCATCGGTCATACAGCAGCGAAACTGAGTTTGAAAGGCTTCCTGACCCATGTTTGTCGTGCCGTGTTGTGGGGGGTTATAAAGACCACTGTGCGGTATTCGTGAGCATCTGGTGCATGGAATCTAGGCCACGGGGCAAACAAAGAAACAAATAAAATAAAAAATAAAAGGTTCAAAAAAAGCCATTGCGGAAATTCAATGCAACAACGACGTCGCCAGTGTCCTGCTACTGTACAGATCTCACGCTGCGGTCCATTTGGCTTGGCTTGGCATTTTCGCGTATCTCCTCCGCCTGCTAGCTCTTCCTAGCAGACGCCTGTCACCCAGGTCTAGACCAGCTGCTATTGAATAAAAAGTTTTCAGTTGGCTTCCTGTCCGAGTTCCTTCCGGCGCTCATCGACCGGGTTACTCGAAACCCGCCGGATGCTAGTTCCTTCAGTCTACAGTCCTTTTGGCGTCTTATATGCCATTTCAACCCCTTTGACACATTGGTGATGTCGACGGAATGTGAAGTCATTGTCGTCTCAGTTTGAGAACAAAAGGCTGTTCTGAAAATCACCGCCCGATTGTTGACACTGTTGCTGTTGCTGTTGCTGTTGCTGTTGCTCTAGCCAATGCACGTTGGTATACCAGCTATGGCTTGCATCGGGTCGAGTCAACTTGACCGGTGCGAAGTTGCACGGTTGTGGACTGTCCTGAACAGAGGTGGTTTCGGATGCAGCCTCTGAAAGGATTGGCGAAGACAAAGGGGCCTGTTGCTGGCTGGCGAGCAAGGCATCGCCGAGCTCGCACGCTGTGTACTGACGCTGGTGGAAAGGCTGCTCACGCTTCGTCTGCCAGTGTGCTGCTGCATATACCGGTTGCAGAGTCCAGGGCTGACTTGGAGAAGGATCTTGAAAGTATGCCTCCAGCACCCGCGGTACCACTGGTGTCGATGGCGCCGATGTGCCCACTGTCAACCAATACGGAGGCACTCGTGAATATGCATCGTGAAAAAAGGCATCTAGCCTTCGTGCAGCTGATGGGGTACACGGTGCACTTGCCGGTATGTCAAACCCCGAAGCGTCGTTTGTTGGACTCCATGCTGAAGCCAGCGGGTGCCCAGCCGGCGATGGGGGGCCTTGACAGCCACGAATACCCCCAGCGTAAGCCCCGAGATCGAAGTACAGAGACTCTTGCTGCTGGCGTGCCTTCAAACGGCGCTTGTACTTGCTGGCTTTCAACCTCTCTTCGTCCGAAATGGGCACATAAACGCATCGTTGCCCGCGTTCACCGCACTGGTCGCATTCTCAGAATACTTACCTCTTGCGACACGCAACACAGGCGACTCGAATGCGAGAGCGGCGAGAGATGGCGATCGCCGAAAGCGCTGGTTCCACTTGGTGCTGCATCTTTTTGCCGTTTGAGCGAGGAGTTTGTTGCGAAGCTGTAGAAGGGCGTCTTGTGCTAAAAAGGTGTGCCTTCGTTGGGAGAGAAAGACAGAAGACGGCTATGGGGGAAGAAAGACAGACGCCTATCTTTGCACCTCAGACTTATAACAGGGTCCAATAGATCCGAATGTTGTCAAGCAGAGGTGGAGGACGTGCTCTGTCTTCTCTTTCCATGCACAGGCCGCGGGACGCACTCTTCCCTGCTGGAAGTGGCTAAAAGCTATGAAAGGGTTAGCCGAATGACGAGGCAAATCACCGGCTTCTCGTGTAGATTTCTGGAACTCGCCAAGTCGTGAGGATTCATGTGGACTACAATGTAGATCTCGTTTCTCTTCCCGAGACCACTAAACACGTTCAAGAACATGGCGTCCCGGCCATGTATATGCCAGGAACTCAGACGCAGCTTCTAGAGTCGAGGAATCACTCTCACTTTGCCCCGCAGAAGAGCGCACAGGTCCAGTCCTGCTCATCAGCAGCATCGTGTATCGTATAGAGCGCACCAGCTTGAGATACGCATCGGCGTAGCATAACCCCCAAGCACCGCACATTGCGGAAAAATTGAGAGAGCGTGAATCCAGGAACACCTGAGTTTATACGACCAACTTGGGGTCGGAATGAACAGATGCACACGTTCGGGACGCTTTGACGTGGGAAGAGTCTAGAATGGTCAGCCTCCAGCAGGGAACCTGAGGCTCAGCCCGTTCCCACGAGAGCAAACGCCAGACGAGTTGGCGGCCGAGGCGTCGCTTCAGCCCAGCTTGGCAAAAGTGACGACCGCCGACAGATGAGAAGCTGATTCTGTATTTCTAACACCCTTCCGCTGCAGCGTCGTGCACATTAGATTTTCAGCTTGCGGAGTTTCGCGTCGCCTTAGATCATATCACAGCCAAAAACAAAACAAACCTGGATCGATTGTCAAAAGATTTGCCTCTGATATTGTCTCGACTCGCTTCTTGCTTGGCGGCGAGCCGATCCCGCGGGGCGAAGCATGAGAACGCCGTATAATCCTTTCGAACGTCTCCCCTTATCTCGCATCCCCCATTTCATTGTGAGACGGCAATGTTTGAAGTTTTGAGAAGACCCTGAAAATGGCGATACAGTAGCCCACAGGTGTTGCGCCCGTGCGGGGGTGGCGCAATCCGTCCGCCTTCGTCCGTGCAGCCTGCATGTCGCGTGGAATACTTTTCGGCTTCCTCACTCCATGGATGGCAGCTCACGAGAGGTTGAGTGTGCTTTTGCAAACTGCTGTAAGCTGTGAGCTAAAACTAGCTCGGCTCGGTGGGATATGTAAAGTGATGAGGTGATAGAAACTGTCTGCGGCTTACAGTCACCTGATACTGTATCTTAGGAAAGAGGATTGGCAACGGTGCAGAGCTGCGCCGCCACGAGCTGCCACGAGGCGATTAGAGACCTATCAGCAGCTCCTTGGCTATTTGGATCTAGGCTGCTGCTGCTGCTTCAAAGCTAGGTACACGCCAGCAGTCATGGCTCCCGCGGTCGACGATCCCGTGCTGCCCAAGTTTGCATCGCTTGGGACACGCGATCGCCTTACTGTCTTGGTTCGGTAGCGAAACAGGGAGAAACACAGGCGAGCACTTCGACGCGAGGTCGCTTCGGGGTCGCTTGCTAAGTGTTACGCTGTATCCATCTTTCTGCAACCCGTGATAGTGTTCAAGTCGCGGATAGCAGATCAAGCGCGGTTATCGGAAACAGCTGTGCCTGTTGGTACTCTGCATCGATTAAGCGGGGGTTCATCATGGAATGGCGACCGGGATCTGCGCCACTAACATGCCGTTCATCCTTTCACGCAAGAAGTATGCCGCAAAGAAGGTTTATATCCGTGGATGTAGCCGTTTACAGCGCATCTACGGTGTGTCAGCAATCAATGAGCTGGGAGAGGAAGGAAGAGCAAGACGGGATCTCTGTGCAGGGCCGTCCCGAAGGTGAACCATGTCCCTGTTCCTGCTTTGTTCACGGATAAAGGGATAAAGTGAAGCTTAGTGGCGAGGACGGCACGGGAAGACACCGTTCCAGGGTCGCGATATGTAGAGGAGGCCCGCAAGGTCACTCGAAAGACACGCCAAGAGAGAAAAAGAAAGAATGGCCAATGGAAAGCGTTTGACCGTTTGATAGGGAGTTCGCAAGTACGGAAGTTAGACCCTGGTGGGTCTGGCCAACAACCGACGTGGCTAGTATACAGTACTTCACCAACGTAGAATACAGAAAATCGCACTCCTATTTCACGTCCCCTCTTCTTTTCGGTAGCTCGCGCGCTTTCTTCTTCACCCTCACGCTACGCTCGACCCATGGCCTCCTACGGCTACGACTCCCATGAGTTTCGGCAGTTAAACACGCAATCTTTCCTTCCTTCCCGTTCTGCCAGTGACGTGACTTCTCAGTGAGATCGGTCGACGATTTCGGGCGCATGCCGCAATAGCGAGAAAACAGGGCAAGTCAAAGGATCAAGCCATGAAGCCTGAAACTAGCTACTGTTGTCGGATCTTGACTCTTTTCGACAGCCGGGACGAAAAGAGGGGACATTGTCTGGAATACGTCAATGGTTCTCTGAGCGAGATTCTGGTGACCACCACGGGATCGACAAAGGAGAACGAGGTGAATCGTCGTCAGACCCCGGACTTTTGGAACAATTTATCCCTGGACCTTCTCACATGAACCAGACCAGCTCGCCGACGCTCTCAGGCGGGACGAGGAAAGAAAGCAAAGCCACCCTATGCATCTCGTCTCCTGGATAATTGGGCCACGAGCACAGGCGGGAGACGATTTTGCCGACCAAGATTGGGGACTCTAGTGCAGAGCCGCTGCAAGGGCCAGCTCTTCGAATGTCAAAGTTTGCAAGCCCGACCCGTACGGCCACCGCCAATTCTGGACCAGCGGATGTGTGCTTAGCAAAGGTGGAAGGGACGCAGCTTGCCCTTGCAGTTTCTTCTTTGCAAGAAAAAGAAAAAAAAAAAAAAAAAAAAAAAAAAAACCAAATCTTTCAACGAAAACTGCGTCGTCGCTAATTGACCATCCAGGTGACAGCTTGGCAGTAAGGCGTCATCCGTTGCATGAGCCTAGAAACTCTCGGTAATTGATGCAGGGAACCGCGGCGCCGGCCTAGGCTCCTCTTCCTGTCGCTCTCCAAACTGGGTTTTCTCCACTGCAAACTTTGAGCGTCGGCCTAAACCTTTTCCTTTCCCAGCTTGCAAAGTTTGCTCTCCAGGCCCACCCGTAACATAACACTTCAACTCTTGTCCATACTCTCGCTCGCCTCTAGAGTGCCCCCACCCACTTTCTTTGCTACCTTTCTTTGCCAAATGGCGGTCCCGTTGTGCAACGCTGATAATGGCAGTGATTCACATCTCTGTTGCGAGCATGTTCATCGATGACCTTTTTTTCCCAAAGAGTCAGGCGTCCGGGCTTGAGCATGTCCTATAATGCAAAGTGTAAGACCAGTTGCTGCCATTTTGGTGAAGGTAAATCCTATAATTTCCAACACCAGGCACCATCTGGCTTTACTGTAAACACAGCTCAACCATCCGGATGCCAAAAAAAGTTATACTCGATGTGACATCTAGGTCGATTCAGGCCATCGGGCAAGATCTTGTTCGAGATAATCAAGGAGATCGCAAGCCGGACGTAGCTCACTGACACGGGATGGGAAGCACACTCGAAACGCACTTTATGTCCATCGGCTCAACAATGCTCCCATCTCGAAGCGATAGCTTTTCCGATTGCCAAAGTGGCTCAACGCAACAGCTCCTTTCTCTGACGAGGTTATAGCACGCATTTGCCAACGAGCTGTGCTTGCAACCCAAGCTTCTCCAGACGACAATCCCATTCATCTCACCCTCATCTCTGGCAATTTTGCAAGATGGACACCGCTTCAGTTGGCTCGGGACTACGTTGTGCCCAACTTTATCCCAGTCGACTAGCCTTCTGCATGCCTTCCCTTTGTTATGTTGGATGAAAAATCACACGGCGATAGTCAGGTTTGCATCGTCGCCATCCGCGCGGGAATGCTTTGCAGAACAAACAAAGAACCCCCCTGCAGATCGAGGCGACCTTGAGGGCAGAGCCGGAGTCGGCCGTGGATCTCCCTGTGCTTTTCCACGATGACAATCAAGGTATTTATTCGTACCCGAACGATCCTTATTTTGACGAGGCCGAACAAGCCAATGAGCAAGGGTGAGTCTCTGCACTGGGACTCACACATGCTTCGCTGCGTCGAGAAACTCGGATCCTGTACAGGGGCTACCTCGATTGCTCGTCTACCTTCCATCGGAAAAGGGCACAGTAAGAAACGTCGTGGCAACAAGCGCTGCGGATCAATTATGTGTTTCTATGTGGCGGCGACGATGAGCTTTCGAAAGCTAGGAATAAGGTTCGTCCGCAGTCACGACTCGAATCTCTGGTCTGCTCAAATCGCAAACAAACAAGCTCCTTCAGGTCATCATCAATGCACAACTTAGGTAACCCTCAACTCATTTCCGGACATCAAAGCAGACAGCTCCATGAGCAAATGCAATTAATTGTACTTGCGGACAAGTCGATCAAGCGCGAAGCCTTTCCCTTAGGCGTCCAAGCTGCACCGTGCAGCACATACATTGCTAGACCTAGCACTTTAATCCAAAAAGTTTGCCAAAACAGACGGCGCAAGCTCCTTTTCAGCCAACTGGAGGAGAGTTAGGCAGCTCGGTTCATTTTGGGGGGCCACTTAGGGGGTGGTCAAACTGTTGTTCATTGCATGCGTCCGAAGGGAATCATGAGGGCTTTTCGAAGCTAGAAATCAGTGGATCCGCTCAAGTTGCGCCACTCGTCTAGGGTCGACTTGATGCGGTCGGCGCTATCACCGATGACGGATAGCGCGTCCGGTCCGAGCGGCAGCCGGTATGGTATGTCACGGCCAGCACATCGTCCGGTCTGTGTCAGCATCTCTATGACCAGCTGTGCGCCTTTGTCGGGGTCACCAGGCTGCTGAAGGTCACCATCGTCGAGGTCTGATCGGACCTTTTCCATGACTGGATCGAGGTCCGGGATGCGGGATCTGGCGAGGCGTCTTCCGGTGTCTTGGGTCAGGAAGGCGGTGCGGAAACGACCTGGCTCAATGGAAGTGACCTGGATACCCAAATGCTTGACTTCTTCCCGGAGCGCTTCGGCGAGCAAGGAGCAGGAAGCCTTGGATGCGCAGTAGTAGCCCGAGCCAGCGAAGCTCCTCCACGAACCGAGGGAGCCGAGCATGGCCACCACGCCTGAACGTTGTGCACGCATGTAAGGCAGAACTGCCTGGGCCACTCGGACAGCACCAAAGACGTTGACGTCAAACATCCTCTGGATCTCGTCCGAGCAACACTCTTCGACGCCGCCTTGAAGCAAGTAGCCTGCATTGTTGATGAGGACATCGACCGTCTTGTTAGGCACGCTCTGTACAAGCTGATGGACGCTTTGCTTTATCGTGTCGACGCTCTCCGAGACGTCCAGGTGTCCAGTGATTGCGCCTGCATCAGCGAGACTCTTGAGGCGGTCCTCTGCAGAGACATTACCCTGACTGCGAGCGGTAGCGATGACTGTATGCCCATTTGCGAGTGCTGCACGAGCAAAGGCTGCACCGAGACCCGAATTGCAACCGGTGATCAAAAAAGTTTTGGGCGGCATGGTGAGAAATGGTGTTCTATGCGGTGTGTCGCAGTTCTCTAATTTGCTTTGGAAGTCCCCGAGGCTGCATCGGTCTCTTAATATATACGCTCTAGTCAAGAGGCCTAGCGTTAAAGCGTGGCCTTGTTTAAACGAAGGCGGATCGTGCAGAAGGACTGTGCTGCATTGGCACGTTCATGTGGGCAAAGCCTGTGCCACTTGATGTCGCATGTACGGAGCAGCGGCCCTCGGCCATTGCTTTCTTGTCTTTCAGCCTCAGCCTTGAGTGACTCGAGCGGTATTTTTGCCGGACAGCATCTTTGTAGAGTTAGGCATAGTGTGGAGGAGACCAGGTTATGTACTACTCTTTGCCCGTTTGCGACTCGCTTTGTGGCAAAGAGCATGCCCATACTTTGCATTTCAGTCTCCGCTTCCAGGGGTTTTAGCTCCGAACCCGCGTGCGTCAATCCGGAGATAGGAATGAGCGCTTCCTGGATGCTGCCAAGGCCAGACATCCGAATAGGTTGGCACGGCGTTGCTACCGGTGGGTGTTGAAACGTGTGTTCGAACGAAGTTTCAACAGGGTGGAGTCGGCGGTCTAAAAGTGGAGGATCAGAGCTAACCGACCTCCACATAATAGAGTTTCCAACGGAGTATAATCGAGCCAGGAAAAGCTCCAGCGCGCACGCAACTTGGTTACTGTCCGTCTTTATGCTATCCTATGATTGTAACAAAGGTATAACCCCGCCCCAGAGACGGCAGTGCACAAAGCATATGCTGAAACATGATGACCATATGCGATAAGGGCCTCCGAATCGCAGAAGCGCAAACATAGTCAAACGAACACATGGCGTCGCTTTACTGCACTTAACATCTTGTCGATCTGTAAGCTGTGTTATTTAAACCGGCAGTTCGCCTCTCCGCCCTTGGAGGTATATGTCTGTGCCTCGTGCTTTCCTCTCGCACTGTCAATCGAACCCGAGAAGTTACCAACAAGCTGATCGACAATGTCATGTACCGCAGAATCGACCTTCTGACCGTCAACCAGGCATTTGTATGGCTGACAAGTCCACGGGCCATCATCTAGGACTACAAAAAGCCCCGCAAGTGGCTTTGACACCTTTTCAAAGACCGCAAATCATGTGAGACGACTGATCCTACCTCCTGAAAGTCAGGGGTAAAGGAATTCGTTTGCATGAAGACCCTAGAGTCAAGGTTTCTCTTTGTGTGGGCTCAATCGGTCGGCCCCACCCACGACCCCACAACGCGCGGAGGGCGAACATCCTCAACATCCTGAAGAACTAACTCTCGTATGTCAAAGGCACTGAGTCACGTCAGAAGAAAACTACTCGAATCATAGCAGCCATGACTCGACGACAAATCTTTGCTCAGCCTTCCCGAAGGGGAGTGTGTGTCTGAAATCAGACAAGTGCAGATGCAATCACATGGACGAAATCTTCCCGGGAACGTGCTTGAACACTACCGGCTGACAGCTGAATCTTATAATAATGCTTGAGTCGTTGACGAAAGCCGCTAAAATTACACGACGGCCAGGTTGATCAGACAGTTTCACACTTCCGATCGATCGGCCTCCGTGGACCTGGACTTTCTTGTCTCAGTCCAACGAGATGGACAAGTGGGAGTCCGATGCAGTTGGTCATGCCAACGGACGCGGTCAGGCGGTGACGGCGCTCCGAGTTTCATTGCAGAGGCTGCCATCATGCATATTGCGCACCTCGGCAAGCCGACTCTTTTTGCGGAGTCATCCGTCCTGTCATGAGCCGAGATTTGAGAGATGCGCGCCATGCGAACTGATCTGCATGGAGCCGGGCGGATAATCATGTGCGTGGAATCCGAACGGCAGCGACGGTAGGTTTTTGCGTTCCGAGATTCTTGCACTGTAATGGTTCATCTATCCTATCGATCTCAAACGACCAAGGTCTTTGCTGAAGTCGTAATTACTGTACGTTTTCATGAGACTGGATGTCGATAACTTCCACCGCCAGACTCGCTGAAAACGTTCCGTGCTAGAACCTTGTTTTTCCAACGGAAGCAACGGCTTGTGAACTGTGGCGCCAAGGTGCGAACAAGCAGCGTGACCTTTGATGGAAGGGATTTGCACGCAAAGATATATAACGAGACCTCGCTCTCGATTCGGAACGTGCCCTCTGATTCCAATCATCTGAATTACGGATGTCTTCGGAAGAAAGATCAAGAGATGCAGCAAGATACCCAGCAGGACCGCGACGGCGATGTCGTTGGTCTTCAAAGGTTGGGAACCAGCAACAGCAACGCTTCCTCTCCAAGTAGCGACATACAGCGGACGATAGAAGACTCTCTTCACATCGTCGGATCAGGCGGTCATGAGCAACACGTGATTGCACCGCAAAGCGACAGTAGACAGACGCCCGAACCCTCCTCAGCTAAGAAGGTGCCTTACACCGTCTTTTCGAAACGTCAAATCGTCACCATCGTCGCTTTCGCCTCTTGGTCTGCTTCTTTTCTCGGGGCTGTCTTCGAATATTTATTTTCCTTCGATTACGGCCATTGCCAAGGACCTCAGTGTGACACCGGAATTGGTCAATCTGACCGTCACATTGTACCTCATCTTTCAAGGTCTATCACCTTCTTTGTGGGCTCCTCTTTCGGATTCAAAAGGTCGCAGGACGGTCCTGCTAATAACTTTTACTATCTATTTCGGAGTAAATATCGGATTGGCCTTGACCAAATCATACGCTCAGTTGGCTGTTCTTCGCGCCCTGCAGAGCAGCGCAAGCGCCAGTTCGGTTGCTATCGGTGCAGCAATTGTGGGTGATGTTGTCAAACGCCGAGATAGGGCCGGCTACATGGGTGCTTTCAATGCTGCTTCGCTTCTTGCAACCGCTGTCGGTCCCATTATAGGTGGAGCTATGTCAGAAGGGCTAGGCTGGCGGAGCAATTTCTGGTTTCTGGTTGCATTTGGGGGATCATTTTGGCTCTTAGCGTTCGTCTTCCTGCCAGAGACGCTCCGCAAATTAGTCGGTAACGGTTCTATAGGCCCTAACAGGCTGGTGCGTGCACCCGCCTACCGGTTATGGGTATCCAGTGAGTTGGAACAACCAGCACCCAGCCACAGCGCACCCCAACGGGGGCAGAACGACGACGGCTTTTCCATCTGGCACATTTTTAGGCCAATTCTGCTCCTGCGTATCCCGGCCGTGGTCATGAGCTCATCCTACATGTCCCCTGCACTATGCTGTGTGGCAGATGAGCATCACTGCTTCTTCAACTTTCTATGCTCAACGATATGGACTCAACGAATTGCAAGTTGGCTTGACCTTCCTCGCAAATGGTGGTGGTTGCATCGTTGGCACCCTGGGCGCTGGACGCTTGTTGGACTGGACATATCGTCGCGCACAGAATATGAGCCAGCGGACTGCTGCTGATGATGCAGCCGACGACCTCATTGATAGCGGCCGTGTTAGACTTGGCACAGCTTGGACATTTAGTCTCATTGAGAGCGCAGCTGTCCTTGTGTTTGGATGGACAATCGACCGACACGTATCGTTGGCCGTTGCTGTGATAGCGACATTCTTCATCGCTATAGGACTGCTCGCCTCTCAAACATCAGTTCAGACATTTTTGGTGGATTCCTTCCCGGACAGCGCAGCCTCTGCCAGCGCCACGCTCAATTTGCTGCGTTGTTTAATGGCTGCAGCCGGTACCTCGGCGATCTTGCCCATGGTTAACGCCATGGGAGCGGGTTGGGCATTCACCCTTCTGACGCTCTTGATGGTCGCATCAAATGCTGTGATCTTCTATCAGCTACGCAGCTCCCCGTCACGGAAGTAGAGACTCCCATGGTGCTTAATAGGTGGCCTTGCAATCATTCTTCAACAGAATCACTACTGTAGGATAGGAAGGGGAAAAAAAGAAAAAAAAAAAAAAAAAAAAAAAAAAAAAAAAAAAGGAAAAAGAAGGGAGGAAACACACACACACACAACAACAAACAACAAGAATGTTGCAGAACGCGTGCATGGAAAAGTAATGACTTTTGGTTTCCGTGGTAGAAAAATTTCGCTTTACCACTATTTTCCTTAAATCCTAAAATGTATTTCAACAGAATCCGGCCAGGTTCTCCGGAGGCTACCGGGAAGTTCTTCGGCAAGCACAGCCAGTCGCCTGCGGCTTTCGAGGCTATACAGCGTCTCGAACGTCTTTCCTTTCGACAAACCGTCACCTGTCCCGACCTATCCTTCATCTCCGACCGCAATTAAGCTAGATTGCTGCTCGACTCGAGAGCAATTCGCCACCATAGCCTCCATTCTTTACTAAGTGGCTTGGACGCTTTGCGTCTACGGTGTTGTGGCTCTGATTCCCGCGCTACTGGCAGCGTTCTTCTGGACTGCTACGGAAACCTTGCTTTTGATCAGGAGATTCCGTCGTCCAGCACCTCGAGACATTCCAAGCTCAACCAGCACGTTGCAAGTCTCAAGACAATGAAGCTGAACATCATCAGCGCAGTTCTCCTCTTTGGCTCCATCACGTCGACACTATCAGCTGCGATTGAGAGGAACAAAGCGCAAGTACCGCAAGCCGTGATCCAAGCTAACAATGGTCGAGTACCTGCAAGATACAAGTCCGACTTTACTCCCACTCCCACCCACCTGTCAAAGCGAGCTCAATGCTGCCAGGCCCCACTGCATCTCGTCATATCTGTGCTCGAAGATGCCCGAATGCAAAACGACACGGTGGCCGCAAACAGCACTACATTGCTAGGCTGTCCGGATCTAGATAGCGCTCTGACCTACCTAGATTCATACATGGACGTCGACGAACTCGAAGTCGTCGCACCGTCCAGCACTTTCTCGAAGCGAACATGCTTGCCGACAGGCGCCGAAACTAGCCATGCAGTATCAGACAAAGTGTGTGGCTCTTACTCAGGGTAGGCCAATCTGCACTATGGCATCGCTACAATCGTCTTTGTTGGCGGCGGGATTGTCTTCATTCCTTAAGGCGCCGTCTGGTTTCTTGCTGCAGCAACCGTTGGTACAGTATAGGCGCTTTGTTGCGACATGGCACAACAACGAACTCGTCCAGGTACGGCCGATTGCAAGGAGAGACGTAGACCTTGAGCCTCTCGAGAAGCGCGCATGCTACGATAGGGTCAAGTGGAACTACCTCCAAAGATCCAACTTCAGGACGAAAGCAAGCTAAGGTGACATAGCAAACGCTCCAGCACGGAGCCTAAACTTTGCCTCTGTGCTCCTCTCGGGTTCAACACTCAAGGGCTGTACCGATATTGCCTTTGCGCACGTCCCGTCATCCCTTCGAGCAATGCATCTCGGCAATCTTGCTCTCCACCGAGTCTCGGAGTCTCCAAAGTATTACCGCGACTCTTTCTAGACTTAGGATCGCACCTTGGGCTGTCCTCAACTGACGCCTTTCCTTTAACCTCATGTGCCATTCCTCTCGCGCACAGATCTGTAGTCTCGTGCCTAAATCCAGACATAAATTGTTCAACATACGAGCGTGCTTGATCTCTGCTGAAACTACTGAAGAGGGCTTGATGGCGTTTATAGGGCGGGGAGAAAGCAGCAACGTGCTGTACCGTATTCCGACAGATGACCGAGTGGTCGGCGGAGTCTGTGCACTGCAGATCTATTTATGCACGTGCTTCCCTTTGACAGCTGTAGCTCATGGGGAATACCTCCCACGAGTGGTCGTATTTCAAAACTCGATGTCGTTGGAGCGCGCCCCATCCTAGCGGGTCTATGCCTGTGACATCCCTCCCTACCATCGAGCGGTGTAGCTGACTAGACAGCCCCCCGCTTGACAGCATCTTGTTCTTTGACAATTAGCCACGTACTTTGCAAATGTATGCTGTATGATCAGAACATTGCTTGCGCTAGGAGAACATATCTAATGTACATTCTGTGCGACTATTACACATTCGATGGAGTTTCGTTACGTCATTCGTTATGTCTGTTGTCCAAGCTTAGAGGAGCCATCTCTTTCAAGCAGTGCTGAGCTTGACTTCGTTCATAGCGGCCTTGTCGTCGCTGCTGCTGGAAGCGTCGTCGGCGATGTCGTTGTTGAGAACCGTCTGGCCACTACGTTCTGCCGCTTTGGTTCGGAGTTCCTCCATGACAAGCTTGTTGGCGTGGCGAACGGGACGTTTCTCGTGCAAGGTGTCCATGGCTTCAACGGGGATACCTTTCGTCTCGGGCATGAGGAAGTAGACCCAAACGACACTGACCACCATGCACGACGCAAAGAAGAGGTAAACGCCGTAGCCCATGGTGAGAAACATGTGCGGCGTAGCTTGCGAGATGGCAAAGTTGTAGAGCCAGTTGCTGGCAGCCATAAAGACTTGCGCCACGGGACGAGCTGTGTTGTCGAATGCCTCGGAGCCGTACACCCAAGGAAGGGGATTCCAGCCAAAGGAGTAGAACGAGGTCCAGATGTAGAAGAAGACGAGCGCCGAAATACCCGGTCCGTCGATGCTTGACTTCTTGTAAAGCGTAGGCTTGGCGATGGCAATGTAGCCGGCAAGGTAGTACATGGCAACAGCACCACCACTGGAAGAGATCATCGCAATTCGTCGTCGACCGACCGTCTCTACGAGCACCAAGATGAAGAAAGCCGACCCGATCATCTTGATCACGCCAAAGATGCCCGTGCTCAGCAGACCTGTGGATGTTCCAACGATTCCCAAACTTGCAAATACTGTGGGACTGTAGTAGTTTATCGCATTGATCCCAGTGCCACTGAGAGTCGGTTTGGTGGTGGTGGTGGTGGCGGCGGCGAGAAAGCGTCGAAAAGATCATCGAGGATGGTTTTGATGGAAGGAGAAGAAGTGAGAATCATGTTCAGCGCAAAATCCTTTTCAACAAAAGGCACGAGCGTGCAGGATATGCAAGGTGAAGGTCCGAGGGCCATTGTCCTGGTCGCTGTGTTCCAAATTGAATAGGATACGGAACACTTACTTTTGGAAGATGAAGAGGCTGCTACCAAAGGCAAGGCGACGAACGAGGTGCTTGCGCGCGAAAACGTATCGGAAGGGAGCCAGGTAGTGGTCGCCACCGGCGGCCCTGTTGGTGTTTTCGATAGCCATGCTCATCTCGTTGAACTCTTGGACGAAGTAAGGGTGGTCGGCGGGAAGATGACGAATGCTGGAGAGGTTCTTGCGAGCCTCTTCGACCCTGCCTCTGGAGAGCAACCATCTCGGAGATTCGACGAGAAAGAAGGAGGCGATCAACAGCATACCACCAGGGATGAGCTGAACGGCAAAGGGGATGAGCCACTGCTTGGAATTAGAGGGCAGGGTGGTAAGCACGCCGTAGTTGATAAAGAAGCCGACGATACCACCCGTCTGCCAGCCAATTTCCCAGATACCAATGACTTGACCACGTGCGGGCGCGGGAGCAATTTCGGAGATATACATGGGAGCAAGGTTAGAGGCGGCGCCAATGGCAATACCGGCGATGGCGCGGCCCACAAAGATGGGAGTCAGGTGGGTCTTGGGGGTGGCAATGGTCATGATGATGGAGCCAACGACAAAGATGAGCGCGGTGACGAATAGACCTTTCTTACGACCCAAAAAGTGACCGAGAGGATGACCGAAGAAAGCTCCAAAAAAGGCACCAGCTTGGTACGTGGACACGAGGTTGCCCGAGGTGTTTGCGCTGAGCTTTCCGAACGATTTGACGAAAGACGGAAGCGCAAGGGTGCCACCCACAAAGGCACTATCGTACCCAATCATGATGGAGGCAAACGATGCGAGAAAGGCGAGAGCCCACAAGCGCCAGTTGTACACCTCCTTTGGCGTGGGCCTATCTTCGTTTCTGCTAAGGAATCCCATGATTGTTGTGCGGAGAGGGCAGATGAACGGGACAGGGGGGGTAAAGGAAGGAGAGCCGGTGAGCGAGGCGAGAGGGACTGAATGCGGGGATGGATTTATAGAAAAGCGAAACCAAAGCGGGGTACTGTAGACGTTTCCAATGCCATGGTCCTGTCGCACTGCATGGCAAGTAGTGCGGGGTCCCCACCTCGTTTCCACGTTGTCTGGGAAGATGCATCTTGGTGGACCAGGAACGCTGTCAGGATGTGCGTTCCCTACAACAATTAATGATGGGGCTAGTGCACAACACGGAGGCGTTGCTGATACATGCGCTCTATGCACCACGGGGTCTCGGAGATGAAGCGGGAAAGGGCAACAGGTCGGCACATGGCGGAGAGCCAGCGGGAGTCCAGGCGAAACAGGAGTTGCTGTTGACGGGGAAAAATGATAGCGCTCCGTCGGACGTCAAGATAGCATACAGTACACTGTTCAGAGGAGCTCGGCATTGTGATTCAAGGGTTGACCGGTGCAAGCCGCCTAGCCGAGGACAGGACGAGCAAGGCGACGTTGCTCACTTTCAGACGCGCAATCTCAGTGACACCGACTCGAGACCTCACAAGACGAGAAGGGCAGGACTGCACACTGGGAGTGTTGTAGATACAACATGATACAACCGATCGAGCAAGGGTTATGATGGGATGACGGTGATGACAGTCGGGAGAGAGCTCAGCGAGACCAATGGCTTCAGTCAATCCTCAGAGATTCGAGTTGGCAGCACTCCCTTTCTTAAGGATGTTTGTCAGTTCGCTTCACTGACGCTGCCTTTGACTGTGACTGGACTCCAGCCTCCTCGACAAAACACAGCTTTCGGTTCAGCCCCAAGCTTTTGCGAATTGTGATCGCACGGAAAGTATGACTTGAAAGTGAATCTGTATACTATCGCCAGCGGGCGGTTTCAGTTGACGGGCAAGCGTTGCCAAGACAAGCCGCAGACGTGTATAGAGAGAGCAAGCAAGAAAAGAGCAAAAGCACAATGCCGAGAGACAAGTAGACGATCATAGCCGAATGCAATGCGTGGGGTGCAGCTTGCCACTGCCACATTACGCAGCCAACTGCCAAGGCACTTGGCCGGTGCGGGTACGGCAGACTTGCAGCGCCTGATCCCTGCCAACGCCACCAAATGTCGTTAGGGTGTCTCGGTGACGACTTTCATCTCCGACCGACATCTTCCCCACAGTTCATTTGGTCACTGCACACCTGCACTATACCCGAGGCTTTGTCCCTCCGCGACAAAGTGTTCTAGTGGTGTACATCTTATAGACTTCAAACGGAACTTGGCTTCGTGCAAACGGTCAGGGTGACACGGCTAATCGTGGCTTTTCTGATCTTCGTTGCCGCTTGAATCGACGTCGTCCGTTACAACAGCACATATACACCTCACCACCTCTTCGACCTAGCTTCCGCTTGCGCACATTACCCTGCTCCTTGGCATTCGCTCTCCCCACCTCAAGCTCAAAATGTCGATCGAGACTATTAGCGCCACTTCTAAAGATGCCAACACGGCCGCTGCTGCCAATCCAGCTCCGTCCACACCCCTTACCCCAGTGAAGCCACCACCGCATCCAACACTCGAACAAATAGCAGCGTCGGCTCGACGATACTACCTTTTCGGCTCCCCAATCTCTCACTCTGCAAGTCCTGCGTTTCAAAACGTGATGCTGCAATCCATCCCTCCCATCGCTTTCCCTGGTTCCGAATCCCAAACTTCCCATCCAACTTACTCGCTCAAGGACACTGAATCCGTCGATGCGCCCCATTTCCGAGACCTCGTTCGCAACGATCCACTCTTTGCAGGCGCTGGAGTTACTATGCCACTCAAAGTAGCCGTCACAGCCAATCTAGGCAAACAAGGCGTGATCGACGAATTGAGCGAAGCAGCAAAGGCAACCCAGACGGTCAACACCATCATTGCCACTCCTCAACCTGCCGGTCGGCCGAGGAAGATGATCGGAACCAATACTGATTACCTCGGGATCGCTCACGCTCTTCTCAGAAGCATGGCCGAGTTGAATGGCGAAGAGAGAATCACAAAGTACCTTGATCCACAATTGCCGTACAAAGCCCGATTCGTCTTTCCCCGAAACCAAGAGGGAAAGACGTACTCTGCATTCATCGTTGGCTCGGGAGGTACTTGCCGATCTGCTGTCTATGCTGTTTCCCAACTCGGCCTTTCGCCCATCTATCTACTCAATCGAGATCCAGACGAGACGCAGGCGGTCATCGACCACTTTGGCGCATCTCTTGACCTTCGTCCGCTTCGATCCATCGAGGCTTTCGAAGCAGAAGAAAGGAAACGACAAAGTGGGGAGCTGGGTGCCATCGCATGTGCGGTAGGAGCGATTCCAGCCTTCGAGCCACAGACAGATTCGGAAAAGATGGTCTATACTTTGGCCGAGAGGTTCTTCTCCACTCCTGCGCCTCCCTCTCGCCGCAGCTCGTCCACTACCCTTTCCACAGGTTCGAATGGGGAAACGCTTCTCTCGTTGCCTCTACCTTCTCAACGCCCCTTCTTGGATATGTGCTATAAGCCTCGTCAAACGCCACTCCTCACCATGGCCCAGTCTTTGGGATGGTTTGCAATCGGTGGAGTCGAAGCCATGGTAGAGCAAGGCCTGGCACAAGCGAGGATGTGGGCAGCCACCGCCCAAGCATTCGCCGATGGCAAGGACAGCTTTGACCCCATTCCATATTCCGTCAAAGCAGGTGATGAAGGTCCAGTGGGAGCAGCGGTGGAGGAGATGGCCAGGACCATGGCAAAGGCAATGTTAGACATCAAGGTTTGACCCTATCGTTTCGCAAGCCAAAACACATCAACGTTTCATTCTCGTTCGAAAGGGTGAAAAGTCAATCGGAAGTTCTAGCTATTGTGAATGCGAAGGCGATTGACCTGATTGCTAGTCTGAGACCATCGTTCATTCGAAAGGGGCATCATTTAGTCCGGACGGCTTCGGGCTGAAAATGGATCTGGGCAAGACTGGCATTGCATCCACCTACCCGCTTCGTCCGTGCGCTGCGTGCATTTGAACGAGGAGCAACTATCATCCGGGCCCATGAGGTCTCGCGCCTCGCCGGATACTCACGGAGGCGCCAAAAACGGCCAAGATGAGCAAAATGAGCAAGGGTCGTCCATCTCCGACTCCTCGGATATGGGGTAACGGATGTCACGGAACGCGTCCAGGACGGCTTGGAAGAAGAATGGGCGCCATCTTGGCAGAAGCAATAAAGCCCAAGCCTGCCAGTCGGACTCTTCTTCCATCTCGCCATCATCAAGATCGATCGACATCCCTCTCTCATACAATGTCTACCGAGCAGGTCCCTCTCTCTGGCTTGCCGGCCAACACCCGGCCTGACAAGGCCATCCGCAACAACGGCCCCGTCGATCTGGCCTTGGAACGCTGGCGAATCGTCGAATTGGCGCAAGGATGGCCTTTGTACCGTGATGCTCGTGAATGGCAAAACTTCGAGTCCATCTTCCATCCGGAAGGCGCCTACGTCTATACCACTTGGACAGGCAAGACGCACATCAACGACTTCATTCAAGCTAGCAAAGCCAGCATGGAGAATGGCGCTTTCATCATGCACCGTATTCACGGTACTTCGGTCGACATCCTCGACAACCGTGCCATTTGCAAGATGAAGGCTACCATCACCCAACGGTTTTCGCTCGACGGCATCGAGGTGGACGCCGAGTCGGATTGTCGCTTTTGTTTCTTCTTTGAGCGATACACGGCTGCGGATGGTACGCCAAGCTGGGGTGCCAAACTGGTGCGCCACTGGTACGAAAAGGACAAGCTGATCCCCGTCGACCCTCGCAGAGTGCCTGAACTGGATGACGAGCTGCTTGCCACTTTCCCTTCTGGCTACCGCTACCTTGGTTACTGCCAAGAGATCTCGATGAAGGGCAAGACGGACTCGCCGCTCAAGGTCAAGCGTGACATGCCTGGCCATCGCGGTCCCGAACACGACGCTTTGCTCCATGCCGCCAAGATCTGGCTCGACGGTGGTCTGCCTGACGATCTCAAGTAAAGCGCTGTTGGGACCGTTTCATTCTGTAAATAAGTTCATACACATGCATTCAATCATTCGACTCTCTACTTTCGATGCGATCGAAACATCTTGACAACATCGTTCATGTGCTGGAGTGTGGCGATTGAGCTGGCAGGGTAGTCACATATAGTAGCATTTGCAAAAGTATGTTCCGGCGAAGGTGTACTGCAAACCATTCGGTTGAAGTTGGCCCAAGATTGACTTGCCGTGTCGTCCTGCGCTTGCAGTGCGCCTGGAACAAGTCGGAGTTAAACGTTGTCCGATTGGAGCTGTGCAATGATGGACAGGGTCCGAGCAACCTTGCTTGGACGAGCTTATTAGAGTTGATCTGACTCCAACCTTGTCTCCTCACACCAACCCCATCGTCACAACTACGCAAATGCGCTCTTTCGAACACGAGTCAAAGCCAGCGCGTGTCATCTTTGGCAATGGCACGCTGCAGAGCAAGCTCAAGCAAGAAGTGCAACGCTTGGGAGTGCGTCATGCTCTTGTGCTCAGCACTCGGTTCCAAGCGGACCTTGCCCAAGAAGCTGCCGCATTGCTCGGACAAGGTGATGGTGCGATCAAGGTTACAACCTACACCAATGCGACCATGCACACACCTGTCGAAGTGACGGAAGAAGCGATGCAATCTATGGGCGACGCCGACTGTCTGGTTGCTCTTGGAGGTGGATCTACCACGGGTCTCTCCAAGGCCATCGCTCTTCGTCGTCCTGGTATGCCTCAGATCGTGGTCCCCACCACTTATGCCGGCTCTGAAGCCACCTCTGTGGTCGGGCAGACCGAGAATCGCAAGAAGACCACGGTCAAGAGCAAGGACATCTTGCCCGGTACCATTATCTACGATGTTGGCTTGACCTTGACCTTGCCGGTCACCATGACGTGCACTTCGGGTATCAATGCCATCGCCCACGCAGTCGAAGGTCTCTAGTGAGTACTGAAGAGCTCTTCTTGACGCTGATCCGTCGCCAGAAAAGCTGACGCTCATCCCTCTTTGTTCCAGTGCCACGGATGCTACGCCCATCACCGACATGTTTGCGGTTCGAGGCATTCGAACCATGCTGACCGCCTTGACCACCTTGCAAAACACGAACCAGACCGACAAACAGGTTTTCCTAGATGCTCGTGCCGATGCGTTGGAAGCTAGCTGGCTCTGCGGCACCGTTCTGGGCAACGTTCATATGGGGTTGCATCACAAGTTGTGCCATACCTTGGGCGGTATGTTGAACACACCCCACGCGGAAACCCACGCAATCCTGCTGCCTTTTACGTTGCTCTACAACTATGGTCATTTGAACGAAGCGCAAAAGGGATGCTTTGGTCAGGCTTTTGGCACTCAAGACGCTTTGGCTGTCGCTCAGCGTATCCGTACCACCTTGACCAACCAAGCTGGTGTACCCCTCTCGTTGAAGGAGCTGGGAGTGAGCGAGGAGGATCTAGCCGGAGTGGCTGCGCAGGCTGCTTCGGCGCCTTACCCGAACCCTCGAGCTTTGGTGGAAGACAGGTTGGTCTTGCTGTTGCGCTCGGCATGGCAAGGTACCTTGGACGCTTTGATTCAGCATTGAGCGGCTTTCCTTGCGAGATAAAGTAATGTTTCAACCATCATCGCGATCTCGTTGTCCTTTGTGTGTATATGTGTATGATTGTAACTGCTGAACAAGGTAGAACATGATGTTATCGTAACCTAGATTTCAAGGCTGACGAGCTCCTTGTGCTTCTTGAACGGTGGGGAGGACAAGATCATAGTGACAGAGCCAGAAAGGTTCCTCGTAACGAACAAATCCCAAGGCTTTAGCGCGTGCCGGATCGTGGATCTGCTTCAAATCCAACACCAAGGAAGTCTTTACGCCAAAGACGGCGTCCGAGTGAAGAAAGTCGTCACCTTTAAAGTAAAGTGCGGTGGTGAGAGGAGCATAGCCAGGTGCGGTGATCTGAAGGTGCAAATGAGCCGGACGGAAAACATGTCGACCGAGGCGTTGAAGCAGCTTGCCTACGGGGCCATCGCTGGGAATAGGATACGGCACCGGTCGAACCGCACGGAAGTTGTAGACGCCACCGGGTCCACTACGGATTCTACCGCGACAGTCGGCCTTGGTTCGACCGTCGTACTGGACATCGTAGAGGCCTTCTGCATCCGTCTCCCAGGTTTCGATGAGCGCACCTTCGATGGGCTGTCCATCGAGACCCTTGACGGTTCCCTCGACGTACATGTATTCGCCTTTGCCCTCGGAAGCGATGCTCTCGCCGAGACCGATCTCGGTGGCATCGGAAGTCTGGAATGGACCCAGGATGGTGGGCGCTGTCGCTCCTTCGGGCACCTTCTTGGCTTGCGAATCCACCAAGGCAGAAAGGCCCAGAATGTCGGAGAGCAGGATGAACTCCTGTCGGACCGGAGAGCAGATCTGACCCACCTCGGTCAGGAAGACGAGTGCAGCCATCCATTCGGCCTCGGTCAGCTTGACTTGACGCGCAAAGCTGTGCAGGTGTTGGACCAGACTTGCCATGACCTCCTTGAGCCGGGCATCGCTGGAGCGCGCATTGCATTGATGTACAATGTCGGTGATGGTGTGCTCGTTGAGATCGATAGGCAGCGTAGGTATGTCCGCCTTGGCAGGCTGCTCAGGTTTGAAGGGGAGATCCTTGTTGGATGGCTTGGCGATGGTCATCCTGTGCGGCCTTGCTCCGTCGTTCGTTGTAATGGTGATGAGGTGATAGTATGGTGGAGCACAGCGTGACCAACTTGTCATGATCCATCTTTCTTCCCCACACTGTCACCCGACAACTCCGACGCACGTCTTGTGACGCTCGGAGTTCATCGTCCGGACCGCCGCGAGCCAAAAGACGACGACGACGAGTTTGGTCAGGAAAGAGCCAAATTTCCGCTATTTTTGCAGCCAAGATTTTTGTTGGTAATTTCAACCCTGTTGAGAAAAAGCGAAAATGTTGGGTAAACCTTTCAGGTTTTGAGTCACGAAAAAAGCACTTTTCGGACGTCCCGTATTGGTGCGCCCTAACATTGCCGTCTTTTTGTTTTTGGGGGGTTGGGATGCATCGGCACGGAAAAAAACGGAGGTGAAGCGAGTCGAAGCGTTTGTTCGGATGTCGAAGGCCCAATCACTTGGTATCGTACCACACTTCCGCTTCACGACTCGCCGCAAGCTATGCAACACCACAGAGGACATCAATCGTTCCTGGCAGTACCGTCCCAGCCATCCGAGTCGCCCGCCAAGAAAAAGAGGAAATCTCCAGTGAGTAGCCGCTCGACCAGGCTTTGCCCTCTGATTGCATTGCTCATATCCTCCTCTTGCCGTGCCGTTGACAGCTCCTGTCCAAAGCCAAGTCGTGTATCGGTTGTCGCCATGCCAAGTTACGCTGTGATATGAAATGGCCCTGCGCCAATTGCGTACGACGAGGCCTGGCCCACGACTGTCCTGGATTTGTCCCAAACGAGCCACGAGCTGCTACCGCCAACCATCACAAACCGAGTGTATCCATCGACCCGGCGCAGTCATTGGCTGATCTCGCTCGTACTGCTGCCACCGTACAGCTTCAGCAAGAAAGCACGTCCCAATCCGAGGCCAATGGCCAGCCTCGTGCCGCCCATGATGGACCCTCGTCATCCCCGTCGACCATGCCACGCCATGCGTCGAATCCATCGGCCGCATGGTCACAATACTACGGTCAATCCGCCCACAGCAGCTACCTAGCATCCAACTTTTCGCCGCCGCCACCATCAGCTCCATCAACGCCACCACCGCCCGCACCGGCACCACGAGCACAAGCACAACAACCGCCTGCATCCCAGCACGGAACCGAGTTGAGCAGCCCAGAACGTGCTCGCACAACTGGCCAAGATTCATGGGTCCAGCTTGATTCAGACTACACCCATTTCTTGGACAATGTCGAACAAGGCATGGACGAGTCCATCGCCACCGATTTCCAGGATTCCATAGCATGGATGTTCTGTCCCATCCAAGAGGCCCAGCTTAGCTCCGTCTTCCATGCAACCGACCCGGATGCATCGGCACTTTGTCTTCTCATCAAGGTGGTCATGTTTGCATGGAAGGCAGCCGGTCGCAAGGATCACCCCACCAGTTCGGAACGCATCGGTGAAGTGGCATTCCAGCAATGCTGGAGGGCGTTGGACAAGGCGCAATGGAGTCGATCCAGCTCCATACCCATCCAGCAAGCCCTGTTTCTGCTCTGCCTCTTTGTGCTCAACTTTGAGGGCGGCCAGATGTCCGACCGATTCTCCTCCGTGTTTGGTATCTGTGTAGCAAAGGCCATCGAATCCGGTCTCTACACCGATGCAAGAGTGGGTCAAGTCGACGACCCATCGGTACAACGCCAACGCTCCAGGCTGTTTTGGGAGCTCTACTCGTTGGATGCTTTCCGCTCACTAGCCTACTGCAGGCCGTGCTTCTTCCAGGACGCCACCATTTCCGCAGCCAAACCGCCTGCTTTGACTGAGGACGATGCATTCCACGCTATCAAGTACGAAAACGCCCAGATCATCAATCGATTCATGACGCATCATATCCACTCGTTTCGCACCAACTTTCAAGAGACCATGGAGCTCGACCATCAAGTTCGCCAGCTGTTCGAGCGCGTACCCCACCAACTTCGCGTTCGTCGAGCAGGTCGGCTTAGCACTGGCAGACCACAGACCGTGCGACAGATCTTGCAGGGCTGCACCATTGCCCTCAACATCCATCAGACCCTGCTGACACTCTACCGTCCCTGGTTCGTCTCGCACACCTTGGAAGACGTGCAGGGCAAAGGAGATCGACACTCGGCCCAATACCAACGTGCCAAGCTCTGTATTGGCGAGTCGGCCAGCGCCATGATCGATCTGTGCAGTCGCGCCTATAGCGTTGATCCGCAGACTACGATGCATTGGGCCTTTTTCCTTCATCACACGTTCAATGCTGGAGTGTGTCGCGCCATGCAGGCCATCTATGGCGATGCAAGCGATCCTCTCTACTACAGCGCCACTGAGGATGTCGACGAGGCCATGGCTCTACTCGAAAAGACCAAAGAACATGGTCTTTCCAGCGTCTGGCTGCCCAAGGCCCACGTCTTGAGGAAGCTACGTCAACGCATCGATAGGATCGCCAACGGAGCGACGCGCCGAGGCGAACAGTCTCGTCGCGCCAGTCACTTTGGCCTGTTGGGGGCGACCGTACCCCTCGACCCAATCCTGATCAGCGCTTCGGCCGAAGAGCCTGGGCAGCATGGCCAAGATCCAGCCAACACCGCCATGCTTCCCAGCGGTCAGGATGTTGCATCAGCTACGCCCGATGATGCTGCCTCCGCCTCGGGCTGGTTGGATCTGCTCAACACCGACGCATTTACGGTTTACATGGCCGATCTGTGGAACGGCGACAGTCTCTCGTCATTGGAGCACGCCACCATCGCGGCTTCGTCCACGGATCCGGCATGGACCACACCCTTGTATCAGTAACATACCCTCACATATTCATGTAGCACATCCTAGCCAAACCTTATCCTAACACATGTACAACATTACACACAACACGGCGGAAAGAACAATGGATCAGATGCTCGTTACAGAGCCAGTGGCTCGGGGATGCCATTGACGTTGAGCTCATCGCGGCATGCAGCCTGCTTCCACAGCTCGTCCTGCGCTTTGCGCGCCTGTTGATCGCTCAACTCGACGCCGCTGAAGAGGCGCCATACGGTCTGGACCTGTTGGGCAATCACGTGGATGCCTTCGATGACGCGCCATCCATGCTTTCGTGCCAAGCTAAAGGTGCGTGTGATTCGGGGCTTGTAGGCCATCTCCAGCAAGGTACCCTTGGTTTGGCTCAGGACCAGCTGCAACACCGCACTGGCACGCAGCTCGGCTTCGGATTTTGGCTCCAGGTCGGGCACGCAGCTGACAGCCAGCATCGCTCGCGGTCGACAAAGAGCCTGCTGAGCCTGTTCGACACTACGCAGATGCGTGATGGTAGGCACTTGCATCGAGACCGCGGTGAAACGTTTGTGGATGTCGTTGATCAAGGCTTGGACCTCGTCGTCATCGCGGTTGATGATGAAGATGGTGCGGCATCCGAGTTGGGTCAAAGCGTAGGCAGCAGCTCGACTAGCACCACCTGCTCCGACGATCAGACCATCCCCACCGAATCCTCCGCGAGATGAGGCTTGCAAGCCTTGATGTTCGAGGTCCTTCTCCAAGGGACGCAAAATACCGATCCAATCCGTGTTGGCACCCAACAATCTGCCATCCCTCTGGTAAATGTTGTTGATGGCGCCAATCGCTTTAGCAGCTTGATCCACCTCGTCGACCGCATCCAAGAGTTGGATCTTGAGCGGCATGGTAGGTACGCATCCCTTGAAATCCGACCGAAGAATACATTGCAACGCCTCCTCCTTGGTCTGTACGTCGAGGTTACTGAACTTCCACTGCGCACCAATCTGTTGCGCGACAGAGTTGTGGATCACTGGAGCCATGGCGTGACCCACACCGGTACCGACCAGGTAGAGTTGACCAGGTTCTTGCAATGAAGGAGGAGCACCTTCGAAATCCTGAATTGAGCCCATTTTCTTGGGGGGTGAGCAGGACTAGTGAGCCAAGGTTGGTGTTGGATTGCAAGGTTCGATCGTGAATGACAAGTGAGAAGCCTGTATGTATAGTCTATGGAACAGCTTCTTCTGCGAAACTCGGACTTGAGGAGCGACCTTGTCTACGCTTCACGAAATCTGGCCGTCTCCAAGCGACGCGCGACGCTGTGATTCTACCAATGACTCCGGAACAAGCCAGCACGATCGAGAGAACCCTGCATCGGACTTGAATGGGTTCGCCCGTGCCGGTTTCCGTTCGCCCTGACTCCAGTTTCCCCCGGTAACCCCGCAACTTGGTCTACAAGAGATGGGGCCCAACTTCTTCCATTCTTGGAGTGAGTCCAAACCTTGCGCGGTGATCCCTCGATTCGATCTGCAATCTCTAGACTCTCTCTTGCCTCCTCTTACCCTCCACTCCATCCTTGCACAACATGTCGAGCACTTCAAACGTCGATCGTCCTACCATTCTGGTGCGTTGTGTTTCATGATTCAGACAAGGAGCATAGTGGGGGACAAGAGCTGATTCTGGCCTCGGCTTGTGGCGTTGCAAAACAGCTCATCAATGGACCCAACCTGAACCTGCTCGGTACGCGTGAGCCCGAGAAGTACGGCTCGCAGACGCTATCCGATGTGATTACGCAAAGTCAGACCGTATGCGACGAACTCGGTCTCCATCTCGAAACGTTCCAGTCCAACCACGAAGGCGCGATCATCGACCGCATCCATGCTGTACTGGGACGCGCTCACTCGACCTACCTGGTGATGAACCCTGGTGCATTCACCCATACCTCCGTAGCGATCCGAGATGCCATCAACGGTGTCCAGCTACCCGTGATCGAGGTTCACATCACCAACGTGCACAAGAGGGAAGCATTCCGCCATCATTCCTACATCTCGGACATTGCCGTTGGTGTGGTAGCTGGCTTCGGCACCTATGGATACGAGGCGGCCATCCGTCTGGCTGCGCAACACCTCAGTGCCAAGCAGAACTAGTTGTACATATTCGTCTCATGGTTGGCACCGTCACTCTCGGGGAAATGTTTTCATGGATTGCACACCTTCTACGCGTGACTCGTGTCGAGCAGCATGTCTTGACATCGTTGCCAGCCTAGCTTGGCACGTTCTGCCCACCGCGTTGGAATCGTGCCATCCGCCTGTTTGAGCTCGGCATTCATCACCTCGCCACTGACGATCCCGTCAAAGCCGATATCTTGAAAGAGGACGCGGAGCAAGGGCAGCAAGGGCAGGTAGCCTTCGCCGGCAAAGTTACGGCAGGATCGATTCCAGGCCATTTTGCAGTTGGCGTGCATGCTTGGATCAAACAAGGCATGCTCCAACGTCAACGGTGGCGTCATACGTTGAGCATCGCCCACCTGGATGTAGAAGATCTTTTGGCGGTTGGCCGTCTGCTTGGCCAAATGGCCGGCAAAAGTTGTGCGCAGATCGTTGAGACAGGTCTGCAAGCGAAGGTCTGCATCGTAGAGCGTCCCACTCTCGCTTGCTGGATCGGCCCAACATTCTCCCAGAATCTGGAAGGTGTCGAGCACAATGCCAACGTTGGGCAGATTGACCGCCTCAACCTCCTCCCACGCATCCTGCCACCGGCTTGTCCAGGCGCCAAACGCCATGGCCTCGTAGGCGAATCGGATGGGTGACTTGCCCTGTTCCTGTCGCCCGGCGAGACCGGCCTCTGCAATGGCACGTAGATCTTCGACCACCGTCTCGAAATTGTCCACCGAGATCTTCTTGAACATGGTCGACGGCACCTGGATCATGTCGGTACCAAAGATGTCGCAGACTTGGAACCAGAGCGGTAGGACCTCCTTGACCCTTCGATCGCGCTCCTGACGATCCCGAAGACCAGCATAGTTGAGCCAAGGCTGTAGAGCGACGATGCGCACTCGATGCTTGTCGCAAAGCTGTCGTACGTGGTGCGCGCCTGCCAAAAGCTCTTGATCCGTGGGCATCTCTGAGATCGGCTTCTCGGCCAAGCGCAGTGAAGCGACACGAAGGCACTCGTAAAAAATCTCGATCGCCTCGAATCCTTGCACTGCCGCAGCTGCCACCTTGTCCTCGATCGAGTGCGCTTCGGCATAACCCAGCGAAGCGCTCATGACGACCTTGGGCACGGCCTTGAGCCGATCTGCCAAGGGAAGTGTGAGATGGTGAGAGGATTGCAACACGAGATTCTGAGCCGCCAACTGGCGCATCTTGTCGCGCACCTGCTTCTGTGGGATCTTGGCAAAGAGGTCAGAGTCGGTACCTAGCCAGATACGCCACTGTTCGATGAGCTGAGCGCCCAGCACTTCGATACCGGAGATGACGTGCCAGTCATCCGTCTGCGCCATCCGCATGATCGACGTGACGAGCGGCTTGAAGCACATGTCGATCAGCATGCATGGCGTGGTTTGCACTTGCTGTCGATGTAGACGTCCGACGAGTAAAAGGTCCAGCACGGCATACATGGCGCTGTCGGCGGGAGATCGGGTGGGCGGCTGCATCGCTGCACCTGACGATGGCTGTGCTGTCATGGCGGCATCGGGGATGCAACTGACGGCCAAAGAGGGAGTGATGCCTTGGTCGAGCAGACGTTGGGCGTGGGCGACCGACTTGACGTGGAAAACGGATTCAATGAGGGGAAAAGTGCCACCCTGTGCATGCATCGCGGCTTGCATGTCGTCCAGCATACCACGGACGCCATCGGCTGACCGTGCTACCACCAACACATAGGGACAGTGCAACGTAAACACCATCGCCCAAATAGCGGCACGCGCTGCACCGCCAGAGCCAATGACGAGACCAATGCGTTGCGGGATGCTCTTCAAGGTGGTGTGGTTCTCCAAAAACACCTGCGCAATGCCAGCTGCATCCGTGTTGTGACCGTAGTATCGAAGCGGCGCATCTGGCTGCTGTCCCTTTACCACACTGATCGTGTTGACCGCACCGATGGCCGCAGCGTCGTCATCGACGTGATCGAGCCGAGCCATGATGGTCGACTTGAAGGGCATCGTCACAGCACCAAACCCGAAATCCGCCCGTTGAACGTGGTGCCATACCTCATCTTCGTCGGCATACTCGCCATGGGTGAAGCTCCAAGATAGGCCCAACTGTTGAGCTACAAAAGTGTGCACCGCGGGTCCAACGCTGTGCTTGATCGGGTAGCCAAACGTCGCGCCTTGCAATGGCTCATTGATACGGTTGAGCAGAGACATGACGGAGGAATCTGTGCGTAAGTTGTGTGTGTTGAGCGTACAGTCGATCCTATTCGAAAGCCAAGGTTGGCTTATGTACCGGACCAAGAGGGGCAGGGAAGCCCTAGCGGCAGGCCCAGGCTGGGCTCCGTTCCAAGTCCGGTCCACTCAGTGGTCAAAGTCCGATCGATACCTTCCTACGCGGTTAATCCCTTTTCCACTCACACTGCAAGTGGCTGCCAATGCACTCAGCTGGGCCGTAGCCGCGCCGTAGCAGCCAGCGGGCTTGCAAGCATCTCTACGGGTAGCTACATGGCCCCTTTCTGCCCATAATTTCAACGCCAGCAAGGAGCGGTCCAGAGCACTGACTTGCCCGCTCATCACGATGGCTCTTATGATCGCAAACATTGCATTTGGCACATGCGTTACTCGCTCTCATCACCGTGTACTCTAAACTTTCTGAGTGTTGCACTGAACATCAACACGAGCGTCTGCTTACTTCTGCACAGCATCTGCACAGCCTGGGAATTTTGAAGCAGAGACATCCATGACAAACTAGAACAACCAACAAGATGCGGGCACAAAAAACAGAAGAAAGCGAAACCGAGCTGCTCTAAAGCTTGGCTTGGGGAGCGTCGGTAGTCGAGACGTTGGTTGCCAGCGCACGCAGCTGCGTCCAGACGTCGTCGAGGATGGTATCGATCAGCTTTGCATCAAAGAAGCGCGAGTCGAAATGCGCCTGGAGCGTCAGGACGCCCAGGAAGCTGTACATAGCAAAGCAGACGGAAGCGTCGGTGGTGCGACCGCCAACTCTGCCGTCGTAGACGTGGATGAACTCCTCCTGCGGCTGCACTGGCGTAACGTCGAACGAAGCGCCTTGAGCAGTGAAGAAGTTCTTGAATCGCACTTCTCCCTGCGATGTCATCGTGGGTGGACAAATGGCGGGCGAGTTTTCCGAGAGCGCAACGTACATGTCCGTGCCCGCTTGGCGCTGCTTGACCGCGGTCTCCTGGATCATGGCTGCAAGGTCGCTCCCCACCTGCTCCGTGGCCGAGATGATGTGTGGATGATTCAGGTACGCGTCCTGCTTGTTGCGGATCGTCCTGGCAAGTGCAAACAGATCATCTTCGTTGAGCTCACTTCCTCGCTGCGCCGATCGCAGCTCGTGCGCCGAGATGTAGCCAGAGCCCATGACGATGGCCATGTTGACAGGCGAGCGCGCCATGAACGTCTCTGCCGGCAGCCAGCGACTGGCATGGGCCGAGTAGGCCAGATTGGCACCGGGCGTCTCGCCTTCCTGTGCGGTGCTGGCGTTGCAGCGTCGATCGATGCTGTTGACAATGCACGCATAGACAAACGAGGGAAGGCTGGAGCCGCGCTTCTTGTACGCTTGGTGGAGCAGGCGGTGTTCGGCTGCGCCAACCTTCCTCCTGAGATTGAGCATGGTCATGGCCTGGCCGTTCGGGAGATGGCCGAGCAAATGTCCTGGATCCTTGGCCGGAGACTCAAAGCGTGGAATGCCGATGGTGGGCATCAACCCGTTGGACATTCGCTCGCTGAGCTTGTCCATGCCCGCTTCGAGCTGCTCGGGACCTGGCTTGAACTTGTCGTTGTATGCAGTGTTGAGGCTGATGGGCAGCTTGCCCAACAGACGAGAGAGGTCCTCGGGCACAAACACCGCCTCGAGCGCGGCGCGAGGGTCTGGGTTGGCCTCGAAGAGAGCCACGAGTCTCGCATCCACGAGAGCTTGAAGGATCGCACACTCTTGCAAGGTGAGGCGGTGTCCGTTGAGGACGTGTGAGGCATTTGCGACGATGGCCGGCTTGCCATCTCGTGGATTTGCAACGAGATAGATACGGAACTGCTTGCCAGCAGGCTCGATGCGCTGGTTCGATGTGAAATCGACTATCTCTGCTACGGTAGGGCCGTCTTCTACCAGGACCACGGTCTCGTCAATCCACTTTTGAGCTTCTTCAACGGTCTGAATGGCGGTGAAAGTGGCGTGGTCGAGGTCCAGAGCCGAGTCGGACGGAGCGGCGACAGTCCAGGTTCCGAGCTCCGGAAGATGTGATCTCGCCATCCAAACCGCCAGACCGAATCTCTGTCGCAGCTTGTCCGGAGACAAGTTTGTGTCGATCAGCATCGCAATCGACAGTTGAAACTGTATGGGTGTTGACAGCACGTTCCAGATCAGCACAAAGGGTCAGTGTCGCCTTTCTAGATAGCAAAGTAGGATTCGATGTGGAAAGCACTTACGTTGCCGTTCTGGTAGTACTCGGTGTAGTTGAGCAGCTTCTCCACGCCAACGAGGGGCCTCGTCGCGAGAGTAGGCGAGACTTGCTTCCACGCTTGTTCGGCCTGCATCTTGATGGACAGTGAGTGAGCAGGGAAAGTGCGCCTGCGAGTTAATGGAGGATGAAGGTGAAGACGGTAGAGGTGAAGATGGTGAGAGAGTCTGTTTCGCAAAAGCAAGGGTCCAACAAGCAATCTCTCTCTGGACGATGCGGGGCGTGTCTTTGCCACTTTGTTGCAGCGGTTGCAGCCTTGGTTAACGGGACAACCTTCAACTAAAATCAAGAGTCAGGCAAGAACGAACCCTGTGCAAAGAGTTCCAAGACTCGTCTTCAACTGGCATCAGTGGGAAAGGTCGCTGGAATCCGCTCACTGAGCTAGTTTGCCTCACACCCTCAAGACCTTGGCCCCATCACAAGTCACGCATATCGAAACTGCTACCGGGAAAACAGGGTTGCATAGGCGATTAGACGGGTCAACGTTTGGACTGCTGGTTATAGGCAGGGGAGGTGTGAAACAAAGGGCAGCTTGGGAAGAGATGGTTGCAAGCGGTTGCAATAGATCTTCGCGATCCAGCGCCATGGTTGCATCTACGATATGCGGGCATATTGTAGGCTGAATAGCGCAGCTTCTGACTGAAACTGCACATGAAACATGCACCTCGCGAAGAACAAACTTGCTGCGAACATGGTCCTCTGTCTCTCTCTGTCCTCCTAAGCGTCTGCGAAAGCATTTAAGCGAACGCACTATTTATTAGGCGTTGGCCGAAAAAAAAAAAAGAAAAGAAAAATGCATAAGTCTCGGTTGCGTGGCAAGTCGGCGCTTAGCTTTCGAAAGGGAAGAAGAAAAAGAAAAGATAAAATAAAATTTGACATTCCGTTTTCCAGAAAATTCGGATATATTTTTATTATATTTTCCCTCGATGCGAAGAATTTTTACTTGATTTTACGTACAGTAAATTTTAGTCGCTTATTCTCGACGCCGTGCCTCGTGGTTGCCGCTGGAAGCTATGCTAGGGCGAAACAAGATGCCGTCGCTCCTGACAAATGGAGTCTAAGAGTAACTCCAAAACAGTCACAATCCCGTCCTTCTCCTACTGCTGGTCGCTGTCAAGTTCTGCAACGCCATCTTTGAGGCGCGACGATCCGCACAAGCAGGGGAAGAAATGACCGCTACCAACGGCCATTTCGATGCTGGTCACCGCATTTGTAGTTCCTTTGGCTCGTATCAGTTACGGTCGAGCATCGCACGAACGATACCTTCAGCTGCGCAACTGCGGTCAGGATGCTCAATGTCATCCTGCCCGATAGACGCCAATTCCTGGACAAAACGCCACCCAGCTTGAGTCAAGACGTGCTCCAGCGAACTCGCTCGGAACGGAACAGAGAGAGGCGGCACTAGTGCTAGTCAATATGCTAGATGAACCTCACAACGGAGGTGACCGACCCGACGGAAACAAAGTTGTCCCTGAGTGGCCAAGGTCATATCTATCTTCACCCCCTTTTACAAGCAATTGTATGTGCAATCACACCGGGTCGCCGCTGGGTGAAAGGTGAACCGTTTGAAAGCAAGCTCGTGAAAGATGAATGGGAGGCCTCCAGCGCGATGTGCGAGAATGCCTCTCATATGCTCTTGTCGGCATTTCGGTGTTACGGTGCAACGGCCGACTAGCTTGAGATGTTATCGTGGACTAGCATCCTTTACCTCGAAAATGGCCTAGAAGAAGCCTGCTTCGACCATGGGAACGTGATGGCAATATCCTCGATCGATTCATTCGCCATCGAGCAACGAAACAGCTTTCACATGTAATGAAGCAAGTCAGAACGTGCACCACTTGGGTGACGACCACCAACCACGTTCGATATTGCATATCAAAGGAGGAGGTTTTTGGTATTTTAGCGTCGATAGCATACAGCATGATTATCAGTATAGCGTGCGCGCAACACTTACAAACCAGATGCCGGGAGGCGACTTGATTACCACAAGTACTGTAGCCACGAGTGCAAGCTCGGCAACCACGCAGCGAAACGTCGCCAGGTACGGTACTTCGTCAGCGACGGCATCACGCCAAGCCGGATCGGACCTGACCAGATAGGCGCTTAGCATGGCAATTTAGCCTTCGAACATAGTTCGTGAGAACGTTGCCGGCAAACTAGTTGAGAGGCCGCTCACTAGCATCGTAATTCCGAGGCTCAAGTTGCCACAAACAGCGGTTCTATTTCATATCTCATTATCATCATCCGCTAGTACAGTATGTTGCCGCAGCGACGAAGCTTGCCGTCTTCTTCATCATTGACGTCCGCAAGCCGATTTGCTCGTCATCACCCTCAAATCTATCCGGATCCCTCCGAAGTTGCAATCGATGGGACCGCTAGCGTACTTTTCTGTCATGGAAAGAGGCACCGTCGTCCTCACTAAAGTTCGATGCCTGCCTTATCACCTTGGGACCAGCGCAAGCACCAGCTCGCAAATGCGATATCGCAACGTCGCCCGACTCGTGCAGCAAACTCACTCACAACTCGGACGGCATTCGGCGCCTTGACACAGCGTATATGGTACGGACATGGGCCTCGAAAATACGAACACAATTCCAAGTCCGCTTTCCCACAAGAAGCACAGAGACAAGGACAAGGTTGCAAGTCAGTGCGGACTGCATGGTGGCGCACGGCCTTTCACTAGCGTCTCGGAGAATTTTCCACGAAGCGAGCTACTGACCACGCCGATTTAGCGTGCTTTCGACGAAACTTGCCTGCGATCTCATGACATCCGTAGCTTGTGCTTGCCAAGTGCCAGTCGCTTGTCGTCGCTGTCAATGCAAAAGTGAATTTTTCCCTTTCCTCGCTTTGTGTTTTTATTTATTCTCGATTTACTGCTGCCGAGCCCAGTCTCAGCCTACTTTACTTACTGTACACCCTCTTTTTAGCGAATAAAAATAAAAAGTAAGAAAGTTTTCTGCCGGCGCTAAAACAGAAGTGTTGTTGTGTGTCAAAGATGGCACAGAGGTGGAACAAGGCGTTCTCTCTCAGCTCGCTAGAAGATCGCAGTAACAACAAACACCGCCGTTCCTTGTCACCGTGTCCTCGGTTTGAGACTCTGGTCACGAGCAAGTCTTCTGAATCGTTTCTAAAATTGACCGACGGCTAGACTCATGCAAGCCCTAAACCGTTCGGTACAGTCCATGAGAATATACTGACATGCTTTCACATTCGTTTTCTTCCTCTCCGCTCTGTTTGCTACCGCTTCTGCATCCTGAGAAGCTTATCGGCAGCGCCTCGTTGGCCATCCGGCTCAGCTTCGTAATCCTGTAGACTAACTTAGCTGCCACTGCTGCAGGTCCTCGGTCTCGCCACCAATCTTCAAGATTTAGTTACTGTAGCCCTCGCCCGCAAGCGATGCAGACGCAGAGCAAATCCTCTCTTTACCGACCGACCGTGCTCTTGGAACTAAGTGTAGTTGGTGGCGGGACTACTAGACTTAGCTGCAGGAAAAGTTTCTGCGAGTCCGTGTGCCACCCTTGGAGAAGCTCGGTCCTCCTGCCACGCAGCCTTCTCGATCTCGGCGGTAGGTCCGAGTCTACAGATCAATTTGTGCCCATCCCGTTGTGCTGTACAACGCCATAGCTGCATTGATTCCCTGTTCGGTAAGGCTGTCTCGTCCCTCTCGTTCAGTGCGTCCCTTGTTGCGACCCGGAAACCCTCTCCTATGCTTCCTCGGCCGGTTCTGGCCTGGACGACCACCACTGCCGAACCTGTACCCGACTAACTTTTCAGCCGTGCATCACACTCCTGTCAGATGTGCGTTTCAACTTCAATGCCTTTAAAAACAGCCGTCTACCCTCGTTCTGTATCATGCCACCACCCACCTCGCCGGCTGCTCATGACTCTTCCCTCATAGCTGCACTATTCTCCCAACTTGTCGACCATTCCCCGCCCATCAAGGTCATCAATCAAGGAACAACGACCCACATACCTTTTCGAGCTGCCCGTGGTGACGAACACCCCCACCTCCCAACACATCAAATCATGAAGGTCGCACTTCTCGCCAACCCTGCACGCGGCGAGATCAATGTCCTGCTCGCAACAGCGTATGAGCTTATCCGTCTCGGACACGATGTCACCTTCCTCACCGGTTCCTCCTTCCGCAATGCCATCGCCGAGTTCAGAAGCGAACAGAATGACGCCGTCCTGGCAGCACGCATCCACTTTTGCGACCTGGGAGGCGCACGCGCGGTAGAAGACTTCACCCGAGGCATGCAGTCGCATCTCAAAGGCCTACGAAAGCCACCGGGTGACTACAGCAGTATGGAAATTTGCCAGATCGTGGCTCTCGTTACAGAACAGGAGTTCCGCGATGCAGCTACCACGGTGCGAGACCGCTTGCTCGAGATCGAGCCTGACATGAGTGAGTTTACACGTTCGGGGTCTGCACGCCCTTGAGCGACTCAGCAACTGACTTTCTCGCTCTCAATTTGCTGTTCAATTGCACAGTCGCTGTCGATGCACTCTCACCAAATCTTGTCACTGGCTGCCGAATGACCGGCCTGCCATGGATGTTCACGGTCCCATGCTCGCCATCGCTCACGGCAACACGCAAGAGCTTGTTCGACCCACACCCGATGGCTCGCAGACGCAAAAGGTCGCTCATGTCCTCGCTCGAGAATCTCAAGCTCACAATCATCGAGACCTGGGGCAACGCCACCAAGAAGGACCTCTATGCACGACGGGCGCTGCTCAAGAACGAGTTTGGTCTCAACTCGATGGGCTTCAACGGCGACAGCGCCATTGTGCCTCCTCTGTGGAAGGACCGAAACTGCGTTGGAGGCATCCACTTCAACACGCCGGGTCTCACAGACTCGATCCGACAGCCTCACCAGATCACGTTTGTGGGAGCGGGTGTGACGAGCGACCCGGAGAACCACGACACTCCGACTCACGATTACGCCAGCTCGCTCCTCAAGTCCACCAGCCCTACCTGCTCGTCGGGCTTCCACAAGGCGGCGGCGCTTCCGACACTGCCGCACGGTGAGCGGGACGAAGACGTCGAGTGGATGGACGCTGCCTACGCTGCTGGACAGTCTGTAGTGTACCTCAACATGGGAAGCATGTTCCTGTGGACCGACGCCGAGGTGCGAGCGTGTCTGCGCGCATTTGAGCGCCTCTACAATCTCAGTGGAGGCAAGATCAAGCTCCTGTTCAAGCTCAACAAGCCCAAACGCAACCCTGGCAGTCCGGGAACCGCTTCACCCTCGGCAACACCCGTTTCTCCGGCCTCGCCCGGGTTCGACGAGAAGCGACCGGAGCTCGACTCGAGACGACCCAGCAGCGCCTCGACGCTGGTCGCCGAGAAGCTGAGTGAGGCGATCAAGAACAGCATCAAGCTTCGACGCAAGATTGAGGCTGAGAAGGGCTACTCGCTTATCACGCTGTCCGAGTTTGAGGGTCTCGAGTACGTACGCTTCACACGGTGGGTGCACGACCAACGCCGGATCTACAAGCATCCTTCGCTCAAAGTGGTCATCCACCACGGAGGCGGCAACTCGTTCAACGAGGCAATCCACTACGGTCTTCCGCAGATGGTGCTTTCGCAGTGGTTCGACACGCACGAGTATGCCATTCTCGCCGAACGCTTTGGCATTGGCCTCCGCAGTAAGCGCGCTCCTTATGTCGACGAGGACGACATGGTGAAAAAGATGTTGCGTCTGCTGCAGGGCGAAGAGGCCGAGAAGATCCGTCGCAACACCAAGGTGTGGTCAGTGCGAAGCCGCAATGCGGGCGGTGCACCTGCTGCTGCCAGGCTCATCGAGACGCAGGCTCTGCTCTTCAACCAGCAGAAGCAGGCCAAGCTTGCAGGTGCGGGCAAGACGGCCAGCCTCGAAGTTCTTGCCACTCGATCCGTGGGCGATCTTGGAAGCGAAGCTGCTTTCACACCAGAGGCTGTTTCGAGTGCTGCGTCCACCGTCGACGTTGCGTAGACAGACGCACCTCTGAAACACCCCACTATCAGCAAATTCTACTTAGTCACGCAGTCCACCTTGTCAGTCATTGTCTTATGTTGCAGTTATACCTAGTTTCTTTTACAGTAACCGTTATTCTCCCTTGCTCCCTCGTCCACAGCTCTCTTCGTCACCTAGATTACTCCTCTTTCAACCTTTGTCGTCACTGCTCTTGGGTCACTGCGAAATGGAAGATACCCTTTGTTATTATCACTTGATACAGAAAGTGGTGTAGTGTGCATCTGTCAAATTCCGGGTTTCATGCTTAATGACTGCGAAGGATTTGGATAAGCGAGGGCTGGGCGTGGGCGGACCAGACCGAGTCGAATCTGACCACAGGTGCGTCTGCAGCAAGCGTGGTCAAGCGAGCCAGTGTAAACGTCGTTCGCATGCTCACTTACCCCTTCCCCTCTCCTCGAACGCTGCCTGTATTGAAGATCTCCGAGTGCAAGCAACGCTGACCGTTCTTTACGCTCGTCAAAACGTTCAGCTCAGCCGAGTCCCAGCATATGGCTCGGCGCAATCGAGATGGTTTCTCAGCTTCCCAACGGCAGCTTGTGAATCCCCTTCTCGACCGGTGCCATTCAGTCGAAAGACACGGCTAGCCACGCCTACAGCAGACAGGCAAACGTTGGCCCTGAATGAGTTTTGCGCTAATCCAGTTTTTTTTTTTTTTTTTCTTAGGAAATCTTTTCGTTTGGCACGGATGAAGGGGCGCATACAGTAGCCCGCGGCTCTGTCGATCTTCTGCTTCTCTACTGTAGGATCGAAGCGTCCCAAAACACTTTCTGCTCATCCGTGTGGTAATTCGCTGTCCGCTAGAAAAGAAAAAATAAATAAACAAAAACAATAAATAAATAAATAAATAAATAAATAAATAAATAAATAAATAAATAAATAAACACAGTAATACAGTAAATTATTAGCGTGCACAGGCTCGGCTACGTCTGGTTTCGAGGGTGATTAGCCTTTCCTACGACCTCGGCGACAGTTCTCATGCTAAATCAGCTCGTTTGTGTTGTCGGGCTCCGATTTGAGCAGGCTGCGTGACACGGTTTCGTGGGTACAGACGGCGTCGAGAGACAGATCGGCCTTTTAACTCTAGTCTTCCAGCAGATACCGCCGTGCGGCATACAGGTGACTTGCGACGGTACATCAGCACGCATCCTGCCGAAGTCGCGGTATTAAGCTTTCGCGGCTCCAAACTATGCCAACGAATGCATATCAATGGCTGCCACAGGCTGGGAAGGTTAGTGGGAGACTTCGGCAGAGCAACTACGGCCAAAAGAAAGAAAAAAAAAAAGCGAAAGGGACATCCTCACAAAAGCCTGGGACAGTCTGCATAGCAGAATGCTCTGAATCGCTCTGCTCGTTGGTTTCGCTCAGAGCTAAGCGAGTAGAGATCAACTTAGGAAGGCAAAGTGTGTTCCCTGCCGAATCCTTTACCGTTATCCGTCTTCATGCTAACGGGGTTAGTGAGTGGCTTATTCTGCTATCGATGGGAAGAAACTCTTGTTCAACACAAATGCATCTTAGGCTTCTCATCGATGCGACCTGCAGCCAGCTCCGGCTTGCAGAGCGATAAGATGGTGCACTGAACCCTTTGAAGCTTACAAGGCGTTGTTTCATAAAAGAGACAGGCGGCACTGACCTTTCACGCCTCGAGCCTCCCTGATGCTGACCCCCTCCCAAGTCGTTCGGTCGGAGTCCCACCTCTGACCACCTAACAGCACTTCTTTGTCAATCTTTTTCTCCCGCTCAGCTCCTTTCCACCATGATCAACAACGCGCTCCGCACCCTCGTCCACTCAATTACAGAAGAGACCCTCGACGACGTCCACGAGCACAACTTGGCCATGGCTACACAAGCGCAGCAGGTCGATCCTTACGAGTGGCACTATGCCGGCACGGATGTGTGGAAGCGCACCTGCCTCGGTCACGAAGCTTCGGCCTCGTTCAACCAGAACATCGCCGACGGCCACACCGAGCTGTCCCCCTACGTAAGCATCCGTATCCACCATCCTAGCTCGTCGCGCATCGCCGGCACCGAACTCGAGCTGGACGAGCTGGTAGCACGCGCAAGACAGGCATGGATTCAGACGCGATACCTCCGACCTGAGGTGGCGGTCGAGCTGGACCGACACACGGATGCGAACAAGCCTCAGACCATGTCGTTCAAGGTGTTACGCGACGAGGAGTCGTTGCGACAGTGGCTGGATGAGACCTTGGTTGTCAAGCGTCTGGGCCTCCCGGACGCAGAGACGTTCGAACAGGTAGCCGCCTACACGTACAACCGACCTCTGCCGACGCAGGGGAAGAAAGCGATGCTCTACCTCGTACTCCCCAAGCTTGGCGAGACGGATCGCAGCGCTCACATCATCCTCAATGTCTCGCACGCGGTCACGGATGGAGGAAGTATCTTCGACTGCTTCAACGTGTTGCTGCAGTGCATGATCGATGCTACCCCCTCGGCACCGTACGACTCGATCTACACGCCAAGCACGTTCGAGCTCAATGTGCTGCCACGCCTTCCACGTAGCCTTGTGTCTGCCTATCGACAGCAGCACAAGCCCAAGCCCGAGCATGTGGCTGCGGCCAACAAGGCCTCCACCGACAACATGCGTCTGATCTCGGACAAGATCAGTCAGTCCTTGGCGCTGTTGCCGGCATCCAGGTGGGCGGAGCGCAAACACGAGACCATCTGCCTGGCCAGGGTGATGGAGTCTGAAGAGACACGAGAGCTGTTCAAGTTTGCCAAGCAGCAGCACGCGGGCGTCACGTACCTCGCCTCGGCTGCCACCATCCTTGCCACCGCTGAGACATACCCGGAGCGCAAGGCTTCGAGCCAAGGCGCACTTATGGGCATGGTACGCAACGCTCGACGATGGGTGTCGAGCCCAGCGGTCCCACTTGGCTCGGACGCGGTGTTCCTCTGGATCCCCGTCAACACGCATACCTCGTTGGAGCCGAGCTACAACCGGCTGCCGGATCTCATTTCGATCGCGCGCCAGATCCGAACAGAGCTTGACAAGCACTTGACTACACCTCACTGCATCTCTTCGTTCCCCATGGTGGCCAATGCTTCGATCGACGGACTGCAGCAGCAGTGGTCTCAGATCAACTCTGCTCACGCCTCACCTTCAAGCCAAGAGAAGCTGGACAGCATCATTGGAGTTCAGGCGCCCGGCTTCTCCAGTATCGGTCTCAGCAATGTCGCGGCGCGTTTCCAGCCGATCTCGGCGAGTGCGCGCGCCTCGGGATTGTGGTTGGAGCGTTGGGATTTTGCGCACCGGGGTCGACAGGTGAATGCCTCGCCATGGATCAGCATGTTCACCACGGACGGCAAGATCAAGTTCCAGCTGGGATTCGATGCCAAGTTCCACGAGGTGGAAAAGATGCAGCAGTGGCTCGACCGTACGTTTGCCTGGATGCAGATCTGCGCCGCTTCCGCATCTGCCACCACCAGCGTACCGCCATCAGCTGCAGCTGCGGCTTCTACTGAACTCAACGCTCCTGTAGCTGCTCGTCTCTAGTTTCGGTCTTTTGATTCATTCGCACTTTGTCTCTTGTTGCTCAGTCTTTCCGTCCGTCGTCATTGTCACTTACTGTCGTTTTGTCCAGTCCTCGGTGCTTGGTTTTGCTTTCACCTGTCACTTTTCGTTGATCCCCGAATCGAATATTTTTTAAAACAAAAAAAAAGGCAATTCTGCTGATGGGCGCTTAATCGTGCATAAAAAGATGATAAAAACCATCTCAATCAATTTTTTTTTAAAAAAACAATGATCAGCGTGGGCACGTCAAACAACAACTGATGGAGTCTCGGCACTAGCAGGTGTGTAAGCTCGCTTAGCTTGACCCGAGGCCTCGTTTCAGGGAGCAAACAGTCACAAGCACTGCCATGAGAACAAGCCTTGGCTAGTCCTGCCTGCTTAACTTGGTTTGTTTGCAAGCGATGCAACCGAGACTTGACGCCCGCTTTATATACTATACAGTTTCGCCTGGTGAGGGGTCAGTGACTGTTGACCGGTGCGTGCAGTGTGTGTTTGGATCTGCAGCAAGGCGCGAATGAGGTGGCAGTGGCTCCCTCTGAACGATGAGCCCCAAGCGAGTTGCCTTGTGCGTGCAGGAAGGTCTTTATCGCACGCCAACAATGGGAATACACTAAGATCTCCGACTTCCGGCAACCAACGGTTTGGGTCGTCATCCGACAAGCACCGGGATTACGATTACGTTGCAAGGTTATGCAATGCTTGGGAAGGACAATGGATGAGTAGCGCCGAATCGATGGGAACCGGTCTAATAAATTGGGTCCAAGAAGGGAAAAGAAAAGAATAAAAACATCCAATAAAAAAAAGGGGCAGGGCGCTACTCGGCGTAAATTAGACTGAGCCACCTGTCTAGTTCCCATGCAATAGCCGAGGTCTCGGTGCGAAACCACAAGACGATCCGACTCAAGCTGGACGAGAGAGAGACACACGGCTGGGCGACGCCGACCTGGACGACCGTTGCGTTGGATGCTTTCCTCGAATTTCAGTTCAGTGACTCTGTTCGCCGGCCAGACCGTTGTCAAAGGGGGATCTGACCGTCCGCAGTTGCATCGCTCGCAGCGGTATGTGGTCTATGAACAGGGCGTCTACTTTGAATAAGAACGTTAGTGACACTCAGCAACAAAGCTTTACATCACGAGACAATGTCATCGTAAGGATCGCCGCCGTACTGTACAAGCATTCATGCTCATGTCAAAACGACTTGCTGTAGCCTCGAGAGCGGCGAAGCTTTTTCGCTCTCTTGCTATCTCTCTGCCCTCTATTAGGCTGTCTCTTCTCGGCACTCTCACTTTTAACTCCGCTTGGCGCTATGTCCTTCTCGTGAAAACTTGCGCTCTTTTATTTTGGTGCTTGTCTCACCTGCAAGACCCTAGATTCGTCTCCAGCTCTCCCAGCCAATTGCCGACGACTCTGTTCTCTTTATGTGGATTCCACCCTTTTTCAAACTGCGATTAGCCGCTATCTGTCCCTCGATCTGAACCATAAGGTTCCCATGACGCTGCGGCTTTCATGGTTCCGCAACTAAATTTACGCTAAAACCTCCGAACCATTTTTCTTTCCCTTTTTGTTTTTAAAAAAGAACCTTTCAACAATCTCCACGAGAGCCGACTGCTTGCTGTTGCCGAAGTTGTCTGCTCGGCGTCGAATCCAACGGTGGTATCCCTCAACCAGAGCTGGTTGCTATGAGAATCGTGCGCTAAGATGCCAAGCTACACTAGTCGGTCGGTTGAACACGGTGCGTCTCGGAGCAATCTCTCCGGCTATGGCAATCATGAGCAAGAAGACGAGGTTGGCGTACAACATTGGAACTATGCTTCGGCGTCATTGAAGATTACAGTGAGTATGCAATTGCTGCATATGTGCACTGGTCGCATGTGCAGCAGCAGCAGCAAGACGGGTCGTGCGCGCATGATACCAGTCCCGACAACAATGGCAGTAGAGACGCTAGTATTGTGAATGTCAGGCCATCGTGTAAGCAGAACGTGCTGGGTACGGCAACACGTTCAACTGTTCAGGAACGATCGTTTCGAGGCTAAGAGGACCACAGTGTCGACGTTACTTTTGTCCGAGACAATTGCAACAGCAGAGATAGCAGCGACAGCAGGTTTAACTCACACTCCCACACACCCTCGTTCTGCTGCTTCCGATCTAACCCTCTCCCGCTTGCCACTTTCCTTCTCTGACGCCACACACCATTACATCCGTTTGTCCGCGGTCATTGCTTCGGATCTCCTTTCCGGTATCCACTCTATCAGTCCAATCTACTGGTGCCCCTGCCCTTCAACACGGCAAAAACAGCAGAGTCCAACAAGCTTCTTCCCATCACGGACCCGCACCTCTCGCTCTGTGTACGAGGCCCCTTCGACTGGATCAAATTCAACCTGGATACCGTTCAAAAGTCGAACTCCTCTTAAGACTCTCATCACTGCCCCCCTCCTATCGACCACACATCCTCTCGCACATCGACGTCCAACCAAACTGGCACTTCCGAATCGTATCGACCTTGTTTCCACTTCCATCAAGTAACGGCAAGATGACCGACGAAAAACGAGAGTCGATCGATACTCCGGGTACGCCGTTGAGCTATTCCACTGCAGCCGCGCCTGAAGTGCTCGATGATGCCGACACAACTGTAAGCAGCACACCCACGCATCCACATTTCCTGCAGACGCAGCTCGACGAGAGCAAGGACACCACCATCTCGACACAGCAACACCAGCGCGCAACCGAACAAGAAGCCGATGCTGTCGAGCAGTCTGACGGCGGTGGCCGTCATCATCGCGTAAAGAAGGACTTCCGTTTCTGGATGATCTTCTCTGCCCTGCTTCTCATCTCGCTCATCTCTGCTCTCGACATGACCATGATCAGCACCGCTTTGCCTGCCATCGTCGCCGATCTGCCCACCTCGAGTATCGCAGCCAACTGGGTCACCTCGGCCTTCTTGCTACCCATGACCGCATCGCAGCCCATCTTTGGCGGTCTTTGCTGTTCGATCGGACGCAGATGGTCGATGAATACGGCGCTCACCATCTTCTTGGTGGGCAGTGTGGTGTGCGCTACCGCCAAGAGTTTCCTGGTGCTGGTCGTGGGGAGGGGAATCCAGGGTTTGGGCGGGGGAGGTATCCACTCGAGCTGCGAGATCATCATGTCGGATCTGACAACGTTGCGGGAGCGTGGGCTGTTTTTTGGTCTGATCGCCGTCGTCTTCGCTCTGGCTGGATTCACGGCGCCCGTGCTAGGTGGTGCATTTAGCCAACATAGCTGGCCGTGGATCTTCTGGATCAACTTGCCCATCGGTGCTGCGGCTCTCGTGATCCTGTTTATCTTCCTCGATATCAAGGTGCCTCTGTTGACGGGTAGAGAGAAGTGGCAGAAGCTCGACCTGATCGGTAACGCGGTGCTGTTTGGATCGGTTACGTCCATCCTGATCGCGGTCACCGAAGGAGGCATCAAGTACCGCTGGTCGTCGCCGCGCATCTGGGTGCCTCTGGTCGTAGGTGTGCTCGGTATGGCGCTGTTCTGTGTGATCGAGTGGATCCCTAACCGCCTGTCGAGGAAGCCGGTGTTCCCCTTGGAGCTCTTCCAGAACCGCACCTCCAGTTTCTCCTACCTGCAGACGTTCATGCACGGCCTCATCTACTACGGCATCATCTACATGATCCCCATCTACTTCCAATCGATCAAAGACCGTACGCCGCTGCAATCGGCCATCTGGACGTTCCCGCTCAACGCGCCCTCGTTCCCGCTGGCCATGATCGCAGGAGCAGCCATCTCGCTCACGGGCAAGTTCAAGGCGCTGCTGTTCGTTGGATGGGTCTTTGTCGCTGCTGGTCTTGGATGGATGACGCGCTGGGACGTGGGCACTTCCAAAGTCGAATGGGCTTTCTCTCAGATGATCGCCGGTGCCGGTTTGGGCATCTTGTTCCCCATCACGCTCCCGCCGATTCAGGCAGCGCTGCCTTCGTCGCGCCTCGAAAGTGCCACCGCCGCCTTTGCCTTCACTCGAACCTTCGGGTCTGTGTGGGGCATCACCGCTGCCACGACCATCTTCTCCACGCAGGCCGCCAAGAACCTCAAGCCGTACTACCCGCAACTCAACCCACTCGGGCTCAACGACTTCACGGTCGTCGCCTACTCGGAGAGCCTGCGCCACCTCCCCGAGCCGCTGCAGCACATCGTCAAGCGGATCTACGCCAAGGCGATCTCAGACTCGTTCTGGCTGTTTGTGCCGTTGGCCATCATTGGGTTCCTCACGACGTTTGCGGTTAAGGAGCTGCCGTTGCCCGACTTTATCAAGTCCGATGCGAAGCTGCAACAGAAGGAGGATGCGATTCCGGCGTTGGCCCGTGGGGTGGAGACCGCCGCGGTTGGGTTCAAGACCGAGGTGCCTTCGACTATGCCATGAGTCTGCGGCTGCGCTCCAACTCGTTCCGGATCTCTTGTTACGTAGTATCTAGCTCTTGCGTTTGTTTTGTTTAGATCGTCCATCTCTGTCGCTGTACCATTCCACTCGTTTCTCTGAAGTACTGTATGTCTCTCTCGACCAATTCACTCGTTTCTCGTCACTCCTTGTGGTCTTGCTCTGGGATCCATCTCGGCTGCCAAGCCTCGACGGCTCCTCACGACCTCGATTTTCAATCAAGAAGTTTGTGAGCATTGCAGATCTACAGTGAGCGGATGAAGCCTACTTGACCCAAATGTACCTGCCAAATCCATTCTTGTTGTGCGCCTCTTTGACGGTCATCCCGCCGGAAAACCAAAACCCTTTCCCAGCCTCGCCAAAGATGACCCATCGATTGCGCGCACTGATGGGGATCTCCATGTGCGCCGACATTGCCACGGGGTTGATCTTGACCCCCACACCCTCTGTACCCTTCTCAGCGGCAGTCGCAGCAGCACTGAAGTCGACCTCGGCGAACTTGGCACTTCTCCATTCGGTGGTACCAAACCAGTAGTTCGACGTCTTCTTGGTCCAAAACACCACTTTGCCACTGGGCTTCTTCCACATGGTATGGCGTAGCAGCATCACGAGGTTGTCGCGCATGTTTTTGGGTGTCACCTGTTCCTTCAGACTTTCCCTGATATGTAGCGCAACGTGGCCGATTGGCAAAGTTGCGTAGTCGCCAGCGGGAAGAGCGCGAATCACAGCAGCGAAGGTTCCACCCCACAACTGGTGGGCGGGGTAGTCCCCCTCGACGTGACCCAAGGGAGGGCGGGTTTTGGGGTTGACGATCGTAAGCGCGTTGCTCGGTTTGCTCTGCTTCGGGTAGGCGGCGTGAACGTTTGCCAGCAACCAGGCGAACAGCACGTTGAACGTAGACACCGTGTAATCGCGCTGTGGCGCCGTGGCGAGCGACGTCTTCTCCTCGCTGTGAATCGAAGAAGCGGCGGCGTCAGCTGCAGCCAGCTCTTCCAGATCCAGCTTGGCCTGCTGCATCAGTTCGTCCAGCTTCGCCTGTGGCATATAGACGTAGTACTGCCGGAAGCTCTTCTCGGGTCGTCGCACCTTGATGTCCCACACCAGGCTGCTGATCAGCTTGACCTTTCGCACAAGGCCGAGCTTCGCCCATCCCAGCGGCAGCTCTTCCTTGTCACCTTCCTGCGGGAGCAGCTTGATAAACGGATCCTTGCCCAGATCCGGCAGCTTTTCAACGGGTTGACCGTTCAACGTTGCCTGCCAAGCGTTGAGGATGCTCTTGATCGTGAATGCGTCGCCTGCGATGTGGCTGAAGCTGATGGTGACGCTCGTGGCATCGCTCCACTTGGTCGCTTGAGCAGTGAGGTACGCCTGATCCGTGACGAGAAGCTGCTTCCACGAGGTGCACGCATTGCTGCACGTGAAAGCGTCTCGCTCCCGTCGATCCGGTGCCTCTCCTATGCTGATCTCGTGCTGGTCGAGTTGCGAGTGCACCGATTTGCCGGCAATTGCGTGGTACGTCGAGATGGAGCGTGCCGAGACATCGACGATGGCAATGTGTTTTTCGAGTGGTTGGCTGTTGGGATTGCGCGAGCGCGCTTCGAGCGTTGCGAGCGTCGATGGGGTGGGTACAAAGTACGACAGCCCCGAGGGAGTGGATGGTGTCGGTCGGATGCGTGCTGCTAAGATTGGCCAAGCACGGACAAGGTCAAACCACGATTCTTGCAATCGTTCTAGAGACAGTGCGCTGGGCAAGACTAATCCGATTCGAGTCTGTGGCCCAAAAAACAGAAAGCGGGATCACAATGTCAGCAGAAAGATCAGAAGCAGAATAGTCTAGAGACCCGGGTACTCACCAAAATGTCCGTGCTAGACACCATCCCAAATTGAATGAAGAGAGAGAGAGAGAGAAAGTGAACGTCAGCAAATCTCACCCCGCAATCATCATAACCTCTTGATAGCCAGAACTTACTTGCCAAGAGTACTATCGAACACGGGCAGAGGTACGGCTTCGTAGCCCGGCAACACCGTGTCTGCCTTCCGCTTCATCCTGATACCACGGTGAGACCAGCGCTTGCTTGAGAAGGGAGCAACTGATCAAGAGAGAAGGATGTTGGTAGGGATGAGCTACGAGCTGTCAAACGAGCAGCGGAAGGCGGTTTTAGCGCAGCGGAAGGTGGTTTTAGCGTAACGAGCGCCGGTCACGAGACTCCAGGGACCATTGTTCTTTCGACCCCGCCTTGCTGCTAGCGCTTTGTTGGATCTACGACAGCTTAGCTCCTGCAGTTCGGCAGATCACCAAAGAGCGAAAAATTCTGTGGAGAAGCCAAAAAAAAAAAAAAAAAAAAAAATCAAAGAAAAGAAACCCTTCAAAATGTGAAACACTGTCTCTCGCATTGCCGCCTCGCAGCCTTTATACTGTGTGCTGGAGCGCCCAACCTGCAAGCTGCAACATCATCGCGGGCAACATGCAAGCCCACAGTAGACCCTGCCGCCGATTTTTAACGGCCGCACGGCTCAGAGAAGCACGAGTCTGCGCTTCGTCGTGGAAACTTCGGTTAGCGACTCGCAACACAGCAAGGCAGAAAAAAAAAAAAAGATATTTCCGAATTGATAAGAAAGAAAAAGGTCTACAGCATAAATTTACTGTATCGACGATGAGAACGGAGCTTTGACCGCAGAAGGAAGGTGCACGGATCGCAACGCACGCTTGCCAAAGGAGAGACGCAAGTCTGATTCTGGGAGGAGGGGATGGAGAAAGGATAGTGGCAGGCGAAGCAGATTTGAGGATTCAAAAAGTGTGTGTGTCTGTCGCGCGACGAACGTTGGGCTTGGCATCGGCAGCGAGCTAGATGGGATGGTGACATGCACCGAAGAGCAAGGGAAGCTAGCGAAAACTCAGGAGCCGCGGAAACGCAGACCAGGTTGGCTTGTCCCTAAACTGCTTTAAACTGGAGGCACTTGTGAGTAGCGCCGACACCCTTGAGGCCAACGTCGCCCAGCAAGTTGGTGATGATGGTAGGGAAGAAGCCCAAGACCCCATTTCCAGCCGCGCAGAACAGGTTGCTCAGCGTAGCGCCGGACGCCTTGGGGTCGATCAGCGAGGCGAGTTCCTGGTAGGACCCATGCGTGGCGGGCAGGGGGACGAAGGCGCCCTTCTTACCCACACTCTTACCAGGAACGGTAGGTTTTGGAATCACAATGATACCCGCCCAGGCGAGGATTTCAGGAGTGGAGAAGGGCACGCTGCGCTTGCTCCATCCCTTGGGGAAGCGCTCCTTGAGGAACCAGCTCTTGATCATGTCCTCGTCGAACTTGACAAACGAGCCGCGCAGCACCTCGTGCACAAAGCCACTCTCGGCGTAAGCGACGAGCATGCGCCAAGGGTTGAAGTTGAACTTGGGGTTGGTGGCGCGACTGTTCGCCCAGGCGCGGTAGCGCGAGTGGGAGAGCGACAAGACATCGACGTTACCCTTGCCGTACGTGTTGGTCTCGTTGATAAACTGATCCACAAACTTCGGAACCACGTCCCAGCTATTGCCAAAGTAGTGGTCGTTACGAGTGACCGATGCATCGCCTTCCAGGATCCCGTGGAGGTTGAGACCGCCTCCCGATCCATAGCGATCACCGATCGAGAGCTTCATCTGGAGCAAGTCGCCCATGCCGACAAACGAGATGGCCGCCAGGATCCCTGCAAGATCCGGGCTCAGGTTGAGACCTTCAAACGTACCCACAAGCAGCTCGACCGGGTTGACGACACCGCTGCGAGGCAAGTAACCGTGATTGGCGATCGTGTTGAGACCGGGACACGGTCCACGCTTCGCTCCCGGAGGAGGAGGCTGCCACGGATGCGCAGCGTCTTCACCAGGCGGCAGCAGACGTCCGTCACGCTTGATGCCGAACGTAGAGTAGATCTTCTCTGGAGTAAGATCGCTAACTTTGGTAGCCATCAAGCTGTCCGCGTTGGGCACGTTGGCGGTGAGCTCGGACACCTTGCTCTTCAGGTCGTTGACCAAGCTGGTCAGCTGCGAAGGGTCGGCCGAGAGCAGCCGCTTTTCGAGATGAGAAGGCTCGCCATTGGGGCCCTTGGCCATCATCGCACCGATGTTGGGCAGAGCGAGCGAAGGCGCTGCCACAAAGACAGCCGATAGCAGCAGAGGCAGGTTGAACGACACCTTCATCTTGCCAGGGTGGCAAACAAGTGGACAAGTTGGAGAGAGTGCGTGGAGGGGAACAAACGATGGGAGAGAGCGACGAATGTTTAGGAGGACTATCTTATATATGTGTTGAGCGATAACAATGACAGCGGCGCTCGGAGGAGGCAGATGTCAAGGAGCCGCTGGAGTCTCGGTGTTGCGCTGCTGCCAACCTGTCATCCAAGCGCCGTGAATGGTTTATGAATGCCTACATTCACCGCGGCAGCCGTGCTCGTCGCTGCCCGAAGGTCAAAGCACCAACCACTGCGTTTCCGCTCGTCCCATCCGCAGGCGAGATACAATCGATGAAGAGAGGCACGCCGGGGCCCTTCGAAGGTCAATGAATCTCTCGCTCGGACAGAACCGCAGCCTGGTAAGAGGTTGATTACGACCTTCGTCAGGGGGTGGACATCGTGCCGCGTCAACGTATCAACGGGTGGACTTTGGTCGATTAGATTTACTCCGGAAGTGGATCGAGGAGTAACCTCCGACCCTCGAAACCGAGATCCAGCCTGAGCAGATCAAAGTCGACCGCGGTGTGGAGGTTTACTTCTCTCAAACCTACTGGGCGCAGCTTGGATTTGTCGACTGACCTCTAATGGGCTGAGACAGAGCGCAATGGCGTGAGCTATGGGAAGCGACTGAAAGGACGGATGTCGGAGCATCTTTGCACTGCCAAATGAAAAAGGGCGGCAGCGTCTGGTTCAGTCACTGTCGATCTCCAAATGAAGTGAGCAAAAGGGTCCAAGATTTGCCAAGGAACGGGGTGATGGTGAAGCAACAAGCGGCCAAAGATCGCCGAACTTATCTCGGCAGGGTTGTATATGAAAGCGATGCCACTACAAACATGTCTTGAGGAGGCTAGTACAGCTCGCTTGCGGCGATCATGACGATCTTGATGCGCCTGTGTGAGGGCGTGCAGGCGATATGTCGAAGTTGCTCGCTTTGGTTTTATGATTGTCCCGTTATCATCAATGCCAAGTCTGAAAGCTTCGCCCAAGGGGGAGTACACACTTCTGCAGGGGGGCGCAGTGAGATTCAAGGCACTTTCGAGCAGCTGCCGACGCTGTAGACTGTCGTACATGGACTAGCTGCGCTCAAGTCGGTAGGGTGCAAGGAGATGGCGTCGCAGCACTTCAAGGAGGCTAGTGATCTAGGGGAGTTGCGCGGCTTTTGTTGTAAGAGAGGAGCGATGGTAGACGCAGTGGCTGACATTGACGGTTTTTGCGCTTCTTGACAGCGAGCAATCATCGGACCGAAGTGAAGCCACGCCGCTCAAGAGTCACGATTGCGGACACTCGTGTTCGATACATAAGACACATGCACAACTTGTTTTCCGAGAGCTTCTGACAGAATAATCGATCTCAGAAGAATGTCAACTGATGTATCAGCAGTGTAGTCCCACCAAACAATTGTCGCGCTCTCTGCTCTGAATCTGTTCCTCCTCACGCCCACAGCGCAAGCACCGACATGGCTACAATGCCCACCGTCAGCGCCACCACCGCCGCGCCACACCTCGCCAACGAACTCCTCTGCATACCCTTATTATGAATAAAGTCCCCACTCAGCAACTCCACCAAAGCCGTATAGAGCAAGATTCCGGCACTCAACGCATGGAATGTTCCCAGTGTAATCAACGTCCCCCTCCCATTCCCATTGAACTTCTTCCTCACTCCAATCCCAATTGCCACGCCCAACGGAGTCGTCAACACGAAGGCCGTCGCCATACACACCTTGTAGGCTGTGCGTTTCCAGATGAGCAAAGAGAGTCGGGAGCCAAGAGCGAGACCTTCGAAGAGCTGGTGGAAGGTGATGGCGATGAGTAAGGCGATAAAGCCGGAGCCGGTGGCGACGCCGAGCGTGACGCCGATGAGGATCGAGTGGAAGATGATGCCGGCTTCGATGGCGATGACGTCCCACTCGGCGACTTTGGCTTGGGCGAACGTGAGACCGCCGTACACTGCGCGCGCTGCCTCCTCTGCAGCTTCGGGGGAAGTCGTTCGATCCAGAGTCGAGTTGGATTCGCGTTTGACAGCATCGACGCCCTGCTGTTGGTACTGTTGCTCCCCAGCATCGTGATCACACAACGCTCCCGAGCCAGTCCGTTTCCTCAGCGAGCGCAACAAGAAGAAATCCACCAAAAACACAAGCCACACTGCACCCATCGCAATCGCCGGGCCCGTCGCCTCATACCGCAACTCCCCCACGCACTCGTTGGACCAATACATCATCGCATGGCTCAACAGATGCACAAAGGCGGTACTGATCAGCACACCCGTTCCGAAGTGGCGACAGATGAAGAATACTTCCTCCGCCCAGCCTCGTCCCTGCTTGCGTCCGCTGCGGGTGTGGAGTAAGATAGGGAGGTATGAGCCGAAGCCGGACGAAGCGAGGAGGATGAAGAGCGCGCCGATGTGGAGTGGCATGTCGTAGTTCTGGAGAGGAGCGAGACCGCAGCCATAAATTTCGTCAGGGCCGTGTGAGTGTCCTGCGTGGCTGTGGCCTGCGTGCGAGTGACCCGAATGGTCATGGCTTGAATGGCCGTGGCCCGAATGGTCGTCCTCGCTCCCTTCGCAGTGCCAGTGATCGCCGTGCAGATGGCACTCACCTTGGCCCGTCGGGCTGGGTTCAGCAGCTGCAACGTTGGCAGTGCCAGTGGCAACACCGTCGCAGTGCCAATGATCCACATGAAGTTGACAGTTCTGACCCACTGGGGACGGCTCGACACTCGCGGCTACTGCCTCTGTCACGGTGGGAGAGGCAGTCAGTTCGGGACGCGAAGAGTCGCAATCCCAATGATCGATATAAAACTCGCAGTAGCCTCGACCCGTGGGAGAAGGAGCAACAACTGTAGTAGTAGGGTCGCCGTTGACGATGATCGCTGTGGTGATGGATTGAGATGCTGCAAAGGAGGTGTTGAGAAGGAGCAGCAGTGCAGCAGATGCCGCTGCCTTCGTGCTGATGTTGAACGCGACCATGACTCGTTGCTTGATACGAATGCGTTGATGGAAGGTTGATTCGGGTGTGAAGAAGGCAAGCAATCGAGCTGGTTTAAGTATCTTTGACCGTACTGATCAGCAAGTAGTCGATGTATCGACCGCACCCTAGCAGCTGCTCTCCACTACCTCGATGGAAAGACGACCTGCGAAGAAGCCCTTTCGCAAGCTCGCCTTTGTACCAGCAGAAATTTGCCGAGCTTCTAGGCGACCAGTCTTTCCATCTGCTACCTTTCTTCTTCCGTCCAACTGAAGCTAAAGAGCCCAAGATACTACGGATCGGTATCTGAAGCCGTGCGCTGCCTACTCCATACCGTGAGAATAACTTCTCCATGACCCTTCGCACCATTTTCATTTTCTTGGCACGCCAGCCGAAACCGAATCCTTTACCCGAAAGGTATCTTCCACGCCTCTCTGACAATCACATCCATTGAATGCACATCATACACTTGGTTGACCGACATCCATTTCAACACACTCGTTACACCGACATATGGCTTCGCATCGTTGAACCGACGACATTGACGAATGAGTTGCGAGACAACAAAAACGGAAGCGTAACTGGAAAGGTCGTTGCCAAGACATTTGATTTTCGCCTGTCCAAAACTGCACGAAGCGTAAGTTCCGCACGACATCGATCTCCTCCTCCCCTGCTGCTCGCGAAGCCTCGGCCAACTTGTTCCCACGTGTTGCCACAGCATGAAGAGCGGTGAGTGGTACAGTACTGTACAAGTCGTCCGTTTGGCTTGGCGATGTATGCCAAGAAACGAAGGTTCCAGGGTCCTGTTAGCGTGCAGCTGAATGGATGGAGGGTCGCCACACACGACACATTGCTACGGTTGAGCGCCTTTCGATTCTGAAGGGAGATGTTCCTGCCCTTGAGAGGTATCAAGTGGATTCGACAGCCGATACCTTCCATGACACGCCGAGAGAGAATGGCTGCAGAAACACTCGGCCCTTCTTCTGGCCGCACCCGCCCCCACGCCTTCTCCTTTCGCCTTCCTGTCCTACTCGTCTATGTCGACTCTGATTTGTTCGCCCTCTTCCGATCAATCAGCTGCGTCTCTGCTTAAAACAGAACAGAACAGAACCATGAAGGTCCTCCATTCGTTCGAAGCTCAAGCGACGCATTGGTCAAGGTTCAAAGACGGCGATGGCGAATCTCTCTCCTGTGTTTCGCCGATATGGCCGGTTTTTGAGTTCCAATTCGTCGTTTCTGCGCCAGAAAAGGTCTTCTCTTCGAGGCTTTTGAGAGAACCTCTCTGGCGTAACGAAAACTTTTCCCACGCTCTCACTGTCTTTGCTTCGAGCGTTCCTTTCAAATGCGCCTCTTCGTTTAGTAAGCCATCGGACCGAAGAATGACCGATGGAGGAGAAGAACGTGGGTGTTTGCGAAGAGAAGCTCTCTCACGCTAGTTGGTTTTAGGCGCTCAAGGTTCTGTGAGAGGTTACTCTGTCTCTCGAAGCGTGGCTGCAAACGCCTCGTCTAACAACCCCCTCTCTGCCCTCGCTATTCTTATAAATCCCTCTCCACCCCTTCATTCAACTTCTCTCCTCGCCTCATCCCCATTCACCCATCTCAGCCCTTTCCTTCGGTAACAAAATGCATCTCACTCCCTTCCTCGCCCTCACTGCTGCTTCAGCAGTGCTGGTCTCAGGTGCCCCCTTTACCTCCTTCCTTGAATCCCGCGCTTTGCTGTCCGCCGAAGCGCAAACCGATTCGGTGTGGAAGATCCACGAGTCGTGCAACGGCACGCAACGCGCGCAGATCGGACGAGCGATCCTCGAGATGAAGCAGCTGGCACACAACTCGATCCACCATCTACTCAACTACCCCGGAGACGAATTCTTCACCAAGTATTTCGGAGAGGATGCGGACCCGGCGCCGGTCATTGGGTACTATTCCCAGCTTGTTTATGTGAGCACCTCGGCGGACCCCAGATGTTCTTTTGAACTTATTCTCCAGAGGCCCGTACTGACAAGTTTGTCTTGGGTGTGCTCTGTTGTGCAGGGGAACAAGGGGAATGCGCTGTTGCGGTGTGATGATCCGGACGACAACTGTCGGCTTCCCGAGTGGAATGGACACTGGCGCGGGAACAATGCCAGCGCGGAGACGGTCATTTGTGAGCTCTCGTACACCTCGCGAAGACCGTTGGAGAAGCTGTGTGCTCAGGGTTTCCAGTTGGGCAGCGACAACCCGAGTGTGTACTTCGGGGCCGATTTGATGCACCGCGCCTTCCACGTGCCCGAATTCGTGCATACTAAGATTCACCATTACGCGGACGAATACAGCGACTGTCTGGACCTGGCACGCGATAACAGTACCGCCGCAGTACAGAACCAGCATTCCCTCCAGTACTTTGCCCTGGACGTGTATAGTAGGAAGTTGTCCAAGTGGGGCTGTGTGGGCGAGGTAACCGAGACGAACCATGACGGACACAGTCACGGTGACACTTCTTCTACTACGTCGCCCTCTTCGTCATCATCGTCCTCCGTCGCCCAGCCCACTGCTACGACTGCAGCTGAAACTAACTCCGGCAAAGACTGCCACACCCACGCTGACGGCTCGATCCACTGCGCCACGCATTAGCAGTCCACGCCACCAAAAAGCCCCTCGCTCTTTCAAAAAGCTAGGAGACGCTACCGAGAAGATCGCTTCATTACAACCTCCCATCTCGATTCTCTTCCACTCCAACTAGGCCCTTGTTGTACGCCATCCTCGTATCTACCAAGACCGACTCATCCTGTTCATCTGCCTCACGCCTCATCATATCGTCCCTCACACACCGTCTGATGAGCGAGAAATCTATCTAACGTTAACAAAAACCGCAGTCTATATTTACATCCGTCCCCCTTCGCCGCCTTCAAATGGGCTCATCCATCGGCTCGATGAGAATCTCGTTCATCGCGACATGCGGCGGCTGCTTGAGCGCATACACGATGGCATTCGCCACATCGCTCGGATCCAAAATCTTGGCACCCGTCGGCTCGCCATACTTCTTGATCGCCTCCTGGTCGCTGCTCATGCCCAACAGATCCGTCGCCGTGTTTCCCGGCTGTACCGCTGTCACCCTCAACCCCGTGCCCGCGGTCTCAAGCCGCAACGACTGCAACGTCGCCTCAACAAAGAACTTGGATGCGCTGTACACGCCCAGTCCGGGGAACACCTTGCGTCCGGCATCCGACGAGATAGCCACGATATGCCCCGTGTTGCGCGGCAGCAGGCGCGGCAGACTAGTCGAAAGCACATTGAGCAAACCCTTGCAGTTGACATCGACCGTCTGATCCCACTCGTCCACCTTGACGTTCTGCATGAGCGTATAGTACATCACCCCTGCGCACGAGACGATAATGTCAATCGCACCCAGCGTGTCCGTCGTCGACTGCATCAGCGCGTCCACCTGCTGACGATCGACGACGTCTGTCTGGTGGATGTGCACTTTGGCACCGAAGCTCGAGATCTTGTGCAGTTCGCTGGATAGCTTCTGGAGCGCTTCGATGCGGCGGGCGGCGAGGGCGACGTGCGCTCCTTCGCGAACGAGTGCTTTGGCAACGGCGGCTCCAATGCCGGAAGATGCGCCGGTGATGATGGCCACTTTGCCTCGCAGCGGGTGCTTGGGGTCGAAGGCTGGAGCACCAGCAGAGAGACCGTTGCTGCCATTGCTAACGCCGTCGGGTGTACCAGGAACACTCGAAGGCTGCCTCTGCATCCATCCACGCGCGTACCAGTGACGAGCATATGTCTGCAGCAGCTTGGCATCCACTTTGGGCCTCTGCAGATCTCCAAGCGCCGGACGAGTAGCATCATCCTTCAACGCAATGATTCCCAGCAAGAATTCTTCCGAGGGCATACCCGAACGCAGGATATCAACCGTCAGACCGTGGTCTCCACCCTTGGCCGAGCCTCGCTTCTCGTGCCAGAGCGCCACCCATGATTTCCAGCTGGTCCTCGTCGTAGAATACCCGAGCGCATCGAGATGCTGGAACAGCACACGAGCGTCGATGGGCTCGCTGTCGCCCAAATGGTAAATGCGCTGATCCGCATCAATGTGATTACCGATAGCAATGATGCCGCGACTGACATAGTCGACTGCAGTCATCTCGATGTGCCAATTCGGAATCTCGGGCGCCACACCCAGATGCACCGATTCGACAATCAACGCCGTGATGAGGTCGTACGTGTTGGTGGATCCAGTCTCGGAATGACCGCTGAGCGTGCCGATACGAATCACATTGGCGGGCAAACCACGCTTGGCAGACTCGAGCACCAACTGCTCGGCCACCCACTTGGTCTGACAGTATCCATCGAGCAGCTTGTCCGGCACATCCTCGAGTGGCATGATGCTCGACTCTGGCCAACCTGTTTGTGAAGGTGGCAGCACACCGTTCGTCGAGACGTACTGCACGGTGGCGTTGCTGAGGAAGGCAAGACGAAGCACCTCGCGTGTGCCCTCAACGTTGGCATCGCGCAGCGCAGCGTACGGGTAGACGAGGTTGACCTGAGCTGCACAGTGCACGATGGCGTCGACGCTGCCAACCAGACTCTCATAGACTTCGGGCACGAGACCAAGACGGTTGCGCGACAGGTTGGCGGGGAGTACATCGATACGGTCGAGCATCGAATGGTCCCAGAAGCCGAGATCGAGCATGTTGCGACGCAAGCGAGCCATGGCGGCGGATCGGTCGGTACGGTAGGGAGCGTTGAAGCGGATGAGGCAAACGATGCGTGCCGAGGTGTGTTGGATCAAGTCGTGCAGCAGAAATCCACCGAGGAAGCCAGTGGCTCCGGTGAGCAGGATGGTCTTGGCCTGGTTCAAAGGAGTAGGAGCCACCTTGCCTGGCGAAGCGAGCTTGAATTCGGGCGCCAGCTCGATGTCAGCGCGTAGCACCGTGGGCAAATCAGCCTGCACTGCGGCATTGTATCCATCACGTGCGGCAAGGATAATGCGAACGTGATCCTGAAGTGACGGATTTCCAGCCAGCTCGCCCAACGGTACACTGAATCCACCGAGCGTCTTCGAGATACGTGTAGCCAGATCGGCAAGCAGCAACGAGTGTCCTCCCAGATCAAAGAAGCTGACCGTCTTGCCTGCTTCGAGCACAGTATTGGGGTTGATGTTGAGGGAGAGCGCCCAGAGCTGTGCGATTGATTTGAGGTTAACCGTCTCGTCGGGTGCGGGGCTTCTTGCTCGCGAGTTGGTGCCACTGGCAGCAGCGATAGCAGCTTTGGGGTTGGGCAAGTTCTTGAGATCGACCTTGCCGGAGACCTCATGAGTAGGAAGCGTGTGAAGCACGACCCAGAGAGTGGGAATCATGTAGTGGGCGAGGTGGGCGACGAGCAGCTGACGAGCACTGGGACTGTGACCGTTGTCGTCGATGGTGAGGACGGTGCGGTCGCCTCGCTCGCCCTCGTCGGGTACAACGTAAGCGACGAGCTGACGTTCGAGCCCCTCACCGTGAGCGACGACGGCGCAGTTGCTGACGTCGAAATTGTCGACAATGGCCTTTTCGACAATGGCAGGAACGATCGAGTAACCGCGAAGCTTGATCATGCCGCCGACTCTGCCGGTGATTTCGAGCAAGCCGGAGTCGGGAATGATCCGGGCGAGATCGCCTGTTCTGTACTTGCGGGCATTGGGATCCGAGGCGAGTGTGTCTCGAGTGAAAGCTTTCGCAGTGGTATCGACGAGGTTGAGGTAGCCACGAGCAAGGAGATCACCACCGACGTAGAGCTCACCTGGCTGACCTGGCTCCAAGGGATTGCCGTCCTCGTCGAGGATGTAAGTGTGAGCAGGATCCATAGGTGGACCGACGGGGCAGTAAGGAGCATCTGCCGGCAACGTCGGGAGCATCTCGCGCAGGTCACCGCAGGCAACCTCGTGCGTTTCACTGGCACTGTAGCAGTTGAGAAGGCGAGTGTTGGGAAGCGCCTTGGTGGCTCTTCTCGCAAGATCGGTGGTGACGACTTCACCGTTTAACCAGAGCGCGCGAAGATCAGGCAGCTTGCTTCCGAGGTTGTGATGACGGGCCAGCACGGCGGCGAGCAAAGTGGGAGTCATGAGCGTTTCAGTGATCTTTTCAGCCGCGAGCAACTCGACGAGTTTGACAGGATCGTAGCTCGAGTGGTCCGGGATGGCGTAGGTGGTGGCTCCACGCAAGAGAGGACGAAGCATTTCCCAGATAAAGTAGACGTTACAGGCGACTCGATCTTGCGGCTTGAGGTCGTTGACAGCGAAACGGAGATCGTATGACTTGACGGGAGCACGATGTGGGCTTGCGATGCCTTTTGGCTTGCCTGTGGTGCCGGAAGAGTAAGAGACGAATGCCAGACGTTCGAGGTCGGTCTGTTCTGGGAGAGGCGGTAGGGACGAGTCGGAGGATGAAGTAGCAGCGTCTATGGGTGCAAAGAGGCTGGCAGCTTGTTCTGGGTGATCGATCACGATAGATGGAAATGTCTTGGGTAGGAGTTTGGCATGCTCTGACTGAGTGACGATGACCGCTGGCTGAGCGTCCTTAATGACCTCGTGCAGGAGACCGAGTGGATAGGCGAGTTCGAGGACGAGAAAAGCGCCACCTGCGCGCAAAGCAGCGAGACAGGCGATGACATAGTCTGCACATCTCCCCATGAGGATACCGACAAGTGAGTCGCGACCAACAGCATGGTGACGACGAAAGTAGAGCGAGAGGCTTTCGACTTTTGCGTCAAGCTGAGCATATGTATAGCGGGATGAAGGGTCAATCAACGCCAAAGCGTCGGGAGTCGCATTGACCTGTTTGCGAAAGAGCGCATCGAGGTCGAGTTTGGTATCGAGGACGGGCATGATGACGACGATGGTGGCAAAACAGAGGACACGAGGACACGGCGGGGTCGGATTTGCTGTCGGAGAGGCTCTCTCAGCCAATCACTGATTTGCTTGGCGGCAGTGCACTTTCGGGAGTGAGCCCGACGGATGGAGCGAGATTCGTGTCAACCGATCTGTGATGATGGCGAAGAAGATCGTGATGATAGCAAGGAAGAGGCAATGCAAGTCGGAAGTGCCGTCGTCGAGGACGGAAGCGTGAGAAGAATTGCAAACTGCAAATGAAATCGAAAGTTGAAAACGTGTGTGCAGAAGCGAAGGGATGGTCAAAGCGCGGATCATTGCCGAAAGACTGATACAACACGGAGACTGGCATTACATCTGCTTGAACAGAACCGCGCAGACAAGCCCGAAGAAATCAGTCGTCGGCCAAACCGCACACCGAGTGAAACAAGAGAAGCAGCCGAGACGCCACCCACACGGACACGCACGCACGCACGAGCGAGCTTCCTTCCTTCGTGGACCCTTTTCCTTCCGATAACACCCACCATCGAGTACACTCTGCCCATCGAAGCACGGCGCTGCTCTCGACGAGCGTGCGAGGATATAGATTTACGAATGGCAAGCTGAGCGGCGACCAAGAAACAAGTGTCCTCCGCTTCTCAAAAGGTTGGTACAGCACACTGCGCTATACCGCCCAAACTGGAGCGACGCTGCCGTGCCAGCCTCGATAGCAAAGAGCGCCAGCAATTTTCACTCACAGAACTGCCGGTCTAACATTATTAAAAGTTCCTCGGAAATCGGAGACAAAGCGAGCGGCGTTGCACGGAGGCTACAGAGACGATCATCCACCTTCCCGACGTGCTTCTACGATTCTCAACAATGCCGCCAAAGAAGCTGTCCATCTCACGCATTCGTGCGGAAAGCAGAGTACGCAACAATGATCCAGACCTCAACCGCCCATCCTCCTCATCATCGAATCGTGCCAGCAAGCGGTACCGTTCCGCCGCAGCGAGCACTTCCTCGTCTTCAGCTCGCAGAAACAAGGTCAAACGACCACCCCAACCCAAACTGAGCGCACGCATCTTGCGTATATACGAGGATGATATTGAGGAATGCGAGATCCAGAACAAGTTTGCACCCGACCTTCGCATGGAGCGTGGAAATGTCTCGTACCGTCCGCTTACGCTTACCCAACAGGCTCGTCGAGATGGCAAAGATTTCCAGGTTCCTACGCTGGCGAGCATGTGTTGCTCTATCGTAGCCAATTGCTTTGACTCTCTTTTGCCGTCCCGTGACCATTTCGATGCTGCTGCTGCTGCTGCTGCGGCTGGTGATGGTAGAAGCAGCAACAAGAAGCCGATCAAAAATTCGCACACTCAAAAGAAGAGAACAAGCACACGCACGAGGTCCAAACCGAGGGCGTTTGGTGCACCGCCTGACTCGGGCGACGATGAAGACGATTACGTTCCCAGTGACGAGGAAGCTGCCGCTCAAAACTCTAGCCGCTCGACAAGCAGTCGAGTAGGCACCTCTCGTGCCGCCTCTGGTAGCAACAGCAGCACAAACCAACTCTTGGCAGGATGGACCACATCCGAGCTCCACTACCTCACACGCAAGACTTCCGAGCAGCTCAAGCTCCTGTCCCCAAACGCCTCGTTTCTCCTCTACAAAGCCCTCGTCTTGGAAGGACCCCAGTTCCTCACAAGGACGGTCATCAGCAGCTACTTTCTCCCGCCCATCCTCGAGAGCAGTTCGGCTGCTTCCAATTCGACAACGGCAGCAAAGTCGCATGTCTGGCTGCCGGCTTCGTTACCGCTGTTCTCGCACGACAAGGCGGCTGCAGCGTTCCTCGTGGGCCACTTGACCTCGGCGATAACATCCGCTCGCGAGCACCATCGGCCCTCTACGTTGAGCCACGCTGCCGAGGAAAACTTACCGCTTGCTGTGCTGCCGTCGAAGGTCACTCTGGGGCAACCCATGTCGTTTGCACTGCGGTCGCTGCAGCTGCATGGTCTCACGCGGTTGCAGGATGCCACGCTAGCACGACTTTTCAAGGCGGCCATACCGTCCGCACAGCAGCAGGAGTCGATTCTGCGTCTAGACACCGTCTCTTTGCGCGGATGCATCGCTGTAGCCGACCAAAGCGTCATCGAGATGTGCCGCGCCACGGGACCAACCCTTCGATATCTCAACTTGGACTATACCGACATCACGGCCAACTCGGTCGCGGCGATCATGACTCACGCTCCCGAGCTGCGAACGTTGAAGCTAGGATACAACGAAAACTTGTCCGACAAAACGCTCCAAGTCGCGCTCGAGGCGCCGGCCACGGGAAGCGTGCTACCGTTCTCTAAACTCTCCAATCTGCGCTTGCGACATTGCCGGCAAGTCGGCGAGGTCGGTATCGCGTTGTTCCTCAGGTTCACATACTCGACGCTGGAGGTGTTGGATATCTCGGCTACCAATTTCAGGAAAGGCAGGCCTGACATCAAGTTTTTGGCTCTCGCTTTCTCCCCCACCGGTGCGGAGACGACGCTGCCGTTGCGCAAACTCAACCTGCACGGTGCCAATTGCGACTGCGCCACACTGGCCAACTTGATCGATCGCAGCCCGAATATCGAGACGCTGATGTTCGATCAGATATGGCATACGTATGCGCCCGACGACGCCACTCAGCTGCTGCAGAAGCTCGTAGCCAAGGTGAAAGGCGAAGAGGGTGGATGGAGGGATCGCAATTGGAGGCATCTCTATCTGCGCACGATTGAGCCCGGCAGCGACTTTCAACGTTTACTGCCCGACTTGTTTTCGATCTTTCCCGTAAGCTCCACACCGCCCCACACTCAAAGACACCTACTGATATGATTTTGCTGACCTCTCTACTTACCACCTTTGCGGATTGAATGTTGTTCTTGACGACCGTAGAAACTGCGAATCGGCCCGCTCAATTCAACCTTCTTCGACGAGTCGATCGAGTATACTATGCCTGCCGATTGCAAGGTGCAACACCTTTGGTTGCGAAGTGCACGTCTCGGCGACAAGTGGAACTTCCTACCCCAAATCACGACGTTGAGGACGCTCGATCTGAACAACTCTGATGTTCCTGGTAAGTCGCGCTCATTTCCCCCGCTCTCTTTATAGCCCCAAGCTAGGACGGCAAGCTGAGCTGATACTGACCTATCGTTCACTTCTTGGTGCCGAACAAAACCTAGAATCGATTGTGAAAGCAACGATGGAAGCCAACCCATTTCTCGAGTGGATCGACCTGTCAGCCTGTCATTCGATGCGTGTCACCACGCGCCGAAACGCGTTCGACCTTGTCGCCAAGGCAGAAGAAGCTGAAGCTGACACGTATCACTCCTAGTCCGACGGAGATTTGGTCTTTAATTGGGAACGCTGCAAGTATTGATAGCCTCCAGCCTCCTCCTCTCTGTATACCCATCGCAATATCTCTCTGCCTTTCTTTGTATTCTGTTGATCAATCTCTGACTTGAGCGTTCCTCTTCACGCCGCACAACGTGGAAAGGCAAATGCAAATGACAATTGCACCTCTAAACACCGTCTCTCTGCGCACCCCTTTGTCAGGCAATCTCAAGCTCGAGCTTCTTCCCATACACACACACACGCAGCAAGTCAGACAAGGATGAGGGAGAAGAAAATGAAGGTGAAATTTCTCAAACGCAATGGACATGGTAGAACAGCCAGAGCAACATGAAAAAAGGAGTGAGAAAGGCTCGCCATCGAATCGCATCAAGCTATGTCGATTGGACGAGTGATCGATAGGAGGGGGAAACTATATAGAAAAAAAAAAGGAACGGAGGGAAAAGGTTTTTTTGATCTGAAATCGGAGTAGCGCTTTCAGTTGGCACTGTTTGCATCTCTGTTAGCACGGCCGTTGGCATCACCGTTGTCGACGTTCAAGTCGAGCTCTCCGTCAGCCTTGCGCAGCCTGTTGACGCCCGCAGCAGCAGCACTGTTGGTCGAACCAGTCATGCCGCCACTGAGGAAGGAGCCACTCTGCTTGGACTCGCGCACCATTTGATCCATCTTGGCCTCCTGCAACACCTGCTTCGCCTCCTCCCTGTTGTGTGCCAATTCGACAAAGTGTTCCCGAAGAAGCTCGATCTCCTCCTCGTCGTACACGCCAGCTGCGTCGGCGATCTGCTCGAGCGCTTCTTGATCGTTCGCGAGCTGTGCGCTGACAGACATGAACTCGGACACTTCCTCGCGCGTGGGCTGGTAGAGTTTCGAAGACGAGAGCAGGTCGGACGTGTTGACCGTGACGAAGCCGGGACGAGGTTCAGGGTCGGGCTTGTTGGCGCCGCTTCGGTCGGGCTCGTCCATCTCCAAGTCCCTCTCGAGCAGAAGCTCACTAACCGGCCCGTCGATCAGCTCTCGCTTGATCAATCCACCGTCGACGTTGCGCTTCGTCAAATAGGCACCTTGACTACCGACCATGTTGGACTTCCCAAATCTACGGAAGAACGACAATAACGAGGCATCGAGCCTCGTCTTGAGCTGCTCCTTGGTCAACTCCTTGCAGTTGTGATCTCTCTTGGAGTCTTCCGTCCACAGTTTGCACATTTCGCCCTGGTCCGCCGCAGGCAAGCAACGAGTATGCTTGGTGTCAGTATTAATATCGCACATGCCCGATGCGAAGGTGTCTTCCAGAACCTTGGCAAGCCGACTTTGTAGCCATATCAGGTAATTCTTCGCAAAATCTTCGCATCGCGTATTCTTCATCTCGCCGCAGGAGCGCCCGATGCAGATCCGACCGTCTTTGGGGCAAGTGACTTTGTTTTCCGGTCCGAAGTCAGACGCGTCAAACCCGGAGGCGATTCGGTCGGCTTCCCTGTCGACTTGCGCGGCGGTCATTGGGGAACCGTTGACCAGGGCAGTTTCGGGCTTTCCCATGTCGCCGTCAGAGCCGTATGCATCAGGCTTGTCGCCATTGGGACCAATGTCGAGAGCTCGCTTTACCAGGGCCTCGTGGAGGTCACGCTTCTCCTTTTCCGACCTGCGGCCGCTCCCACTGCCACTGTCACTGGCATCGCCGTCTCCATCCGCAGCATTAGTATCAACGTCAGCCGCACCCGAGGCATACATCGCTTGCAAGGCATCCTCGAGCCTCGCCCTGAGGTTCTGCTTCTTCAATGGCTTGCAGTTGGGGTTGCGCTGTGCGTTGTCCAACCAAAGCGAGCAAGCTCCCGACGCGCTGCAATGGACATTCTCGCTGCCATCAGCAGCAGTAACTTTGCAGGAACCGGAATTGAATACTCCGGTCAGCACGAAGCTCAGCGCCTGTTGCAGCTGCTGCCTCTGTTCGTCCGAATAAGGGATGCAGCCGGGAGTGGACACAGTGCAGTGCTCTTGGCGACAGGTCTCCGAGCCTTTGGCGCAAATACCATAGCCGTGCGTACTGTACTCGGCAGCTTGCTGCGCAACCAGATCGGCTTGCTGAGCAATCTCGCGCTGCGTCATCTCGAGACCGTTGAACAAGACAGTGTTGCAAGCCTCCCTGTCCGAGCCCGTGGCGTGATGCTTCGACTCGACGTCATAGTCAAGTTCCGACAATGCTCGTTTAAACAGGCCGAAGTCGAAGCTGCGCTTTTGCAGAGGCATCTGCTTGGCAGCACCGGCGTCCTCGTTCTCCATCGCCAAGTAGCGACCGCTACGGGTATCGGCCTCGTTTTCCTCACGGAACTTCTGATATTCCGCCTGCATTCTCGCGTTGAACTGTTCCGAGGTCATCGTGTGGCAGTTGTGATCGCGCATTCCATTGACCCACAGCTTGCACTTGCCATCCTTTGAGCGAGCAGGATCATTGCAGACGCCCGAAGTGAAGACGCTCTCGATAAACTTCTGGAGCTTGCCGAGGTAAATGTCCTTGACCTTGTCCGACCAAGGAATGCATCCGGAGGTCCCCAGCTTGCAGGAGTCGCCAAATTGCTGACAGCTCGTGGACTTTGGATCGCAGCGACCCACTTGTTTGAAGTTCTCGTAGTTGACTTCTGCGGCGACGTGATCGGCAAGGCGCTTGACCTGGTGTTCGGTCAACGCGGTGTGCTCAAAGATGGCAACCTGGTCATCCCTTTCTGTAGAGGTTGCTCTCTTGTGCAACCGGCCTTTTTGACCCTTCAGAGCCTTCCTCTCGGCCTCGTTGGCAAGATACACTTTGTGGTATTCCGACTGGAGCCTCGCGTCGGCCTCCTTCGAGGTCATCGTGCGGCACCGCGGGTCGCGCTTTCCATCAATCCACAACTTGCACCAGCCATTCCTGTGGCAGTTATGGTTGTTCGACGTCATCGAAGGAGTGCAAACGCCGGAGGTGAAGACTCTCCTTAAGACCTTCTGGAATTTGTGGAAGTACCTTTCTTTGACCGTGTTCGACCAAGGGATGCATCCAGGGGTTCCAAGATTGCACGAGTCTTCGTGTTCTCTACACGTTGTAGACTTTGGATCGCAGCGGCCGATCTTTGCAAACGCGTTCGCATTGAAATGGGCTGCGGCTCGATCGGCAAGGTGTTCAACCTGGTTTTGGGTCAACGCGACTCCGTGGAACAGGGCGGTCTCGGCACGCGGCTCTGAAGACGCCGTCGAACGCTTGTGCAGTCGACCCTTCTCGACATCGTCCTCGAGGCCGGTGAGCGCCGCCATGGTGCTCGCTGCAGCCTCGAGCCTGGCATTCGCCTCCTCCATGGTCGGTTCCCTGCACGCCCAATCGCGAACCCCATTGCCCCCAAACAGCTGGCACCTGCCCATGGGCTCACAGTTACCATCGTTGTCCCCGGGTTCGCAAGAGCCTAAAGTCAACGTCATCCTGTAGATGGACCGCACGATGAGGTAGAAGTCATGCTTGTCTTCGTCCGACAATGGGTTGCAGCCGGGTTCGCCAGAATCGCAGTACCTCAAGATGCAGGTCGACGAATTGGGATCGCATTTGCCTATCTTGTCGGACGCTACTAGCTCCCGAGCCTTCTGATCGGCGAGGTTGAGGACTTGCTTTAGCGTCATGTCGCCGATGCTAAACATAGCAGTGTTGTGATCCTCTTTAGAAGACGTCGCTCGCTTGAAGAAATCATAGTCGATGTTGCGCTTCTGCAGAGGGCGCTTCTCAGCACCAGCGTCGGCACGAGCACCAGCACCAGTGTCGGCTTCAGGCATGTCTTGAGCGAACAAGTCGTTCATTTCGGCCTCGAGTATCGAATGGGCCTGGCTGGGGGTCAACTGCTTGCAGTGGTGGTTGCGCTGGTTGTTGGGCAACCACAGCTTGCAGTGCCCATACTTGTCACAGCTATCGCTCTCGCCATCAGCAGCAGCTCTAGCACCGCAAGTGCCCAAAGTAAACACGCGTTGGTAGACCTTGGCGAACTTCTGTTCGTACTCGTCGACCAGCGCCTCCGGATACGCGATGCATCCCTCCATGCCCACTTCGCACATCTCTTCTCGACAGCTCGAAGAGTTTTCCTGGCAGTAGCCGAGCTTGTAGAAGGCAAGAGCGGCAGCTTGCGAAGCGGCAGCATTGGCAAGCTCGTAGACTTGTTCCTTGGTCAGCTCGGCATCCTCGGGATGCTCGTCTTCTTCATAAGAGGATGACGGTACGTCACGCTTGACGTTGTGGTGGTCCGAACCAGCATCATGCGGCTTGTGAGGGGCCAGACCCATGTCCAGGTCCTGCAAGACAGCGAGAAGCCTGTTGTAGACTTGGCGTCTGCCGAGCTCCTTGCAGGCGAAGTCTCGTTTGTTATCACCACGCCACAGTTGGCACCAACCTGCTTCGTCGCAGTAGTCGTTCTCCTCGCCAGCAGCAGAACGCGTGCAACGACCAGAGAAGAGCACCCTGGTGTAAGCAACGATATATTTGTCCTCGATCTTCGCAGCTTCCTCTTCCGTGAAGGGGCGGCAATCTGGGTGGCGGAGAAGGCAGACGTGGTTGTGACAGGTGTCGCTTTCCCTATCGCAGTGACCGGAAGTCCTGGTGGCAAGAGCCGTGGCTTGTGCGGCGGCATTGTATACATGGTCAGCCAGCTGTGCCTGGGTCACCTTGACACCAGCGATCTCGACGGTGTCGTCCTCCGAGGACGAAGAGGGCACGTGACGCTTCACCTTGACACCAGCCTGGCGAGACTTGGCACGGAAAGCGTCCTTCGAAAGGGCTCGCTCGGTCAGACCGGAGGTGACAGCCCCGTCGACATCGCGCTTCTGCTTAGGTTCCGCACCGGCCAAGTCGCTCTTCACAGCGTCGCCATACTTATCAAGTCGGTGATTAACCTTCTTCCACACATTTTGGAAGACCCCTAAAAGATTATCGTTGTTGAGCGGTGCACATCCGTGATCCCTTTTGCCATCGATGGTCCATAGCTTGCAGTGACCTTGCTGGTTGCAGAAGACACTGTCCTTTTTGAAAGGATCGCACGTGCCGGTCAGGCCCGTCGTGGTATGGGCAGCAATCGAGCGCTCTTTGAGAATGTCGACGTCCTCTTGCGTGAGCATGAAGCATCCGGGAGTGCTTGCCTGGCAAGGCTCTTGGCATCCGGGAGCATCGTCTTCACAGTTACCGCCCACAAAGAAATTGGAATTATTGCCAGCATGGATGGCTTCCTGCACCAGCTGCGTCGCTGTCAGCTTCTCGTTTAGAAATACGACAGTGCCGGAAACGATATCGTCCGGCGACGGAACGTACGGCTGAGCACCAGCATCGGCGCCAACCTTGGCGGAAGCGGAATAGGTTTCAGGCTCGAAGGGCGGGTACATCGAGAAAAGAATGTAGATGCCGCTGGGAGGATAGTCGTTGGAAGGGAGTTGGTCACCGAGATCAAGCAACAACTTCGTCTCCTCTTGGAACACCATTTGGAGGGCTTCGGCCGAATGCACTGAACAAGCGGGGTTGCGATCACCGTTGTCGAGGTACACCTGGCATTGGCCTTTTTCGTTGCAACCGCTCGAACCCTTTTTACAGTAGCCCTTATTGAAGAGCGTGAACAGCGCGTCAGAGAATTGCTTTCGATAGGCCTCCTTGTCCTCTTCTGTGAAAGGCAAGCAGTCGGGCGTCTTCAGCTCGCAGTGTTTCGAGTTGCAAGAGGAAGAACCTTTGGCACATTTTCCGTAGTTTTGAGCGTCCATCTCGGCAGCGACCCTGGTGATCCGTTGAGCCGTAGCTTTGACTTGCTGCTGCGATATGCCGTTCCCGTACGTCCTGGAACTATAGCTGGATTCGTCACCGGGGCAAGGCTTCATCTCCACACCCTGGGGCGGGAAAATGAACATACTGTACATGTCGACGTTGAAATAAGGTAGCAAATCGCTCTTCTCCTTGGGACTGAGCAGTCGACATCCGTCTTGCTCTGCACCATCATCAGTGAGACGTGTGCAGTAGGCGCCGTTCGAAACGCATTTGCCAGGCACGACCCGATACCAGAAGTCTTGCTTTATCGCTTCGGCCTTGGCTTGCTTCTCTTGGCCGACATAAGGCTTGCAGTCCGGTCCGATGGCGAGGGCGCATTCGTTATTTTGGCAGTTGATAGAGTCGATGTTGCAGTGACCCGAAACGTCGACTATGCCACGAGCAGCTTGGTCGACCTTGCTCTGGAACAACTGCCATCTCGTCTCCCAATTACCAGAGTCAGCCGTGGGACCCCTATAATCCGGAACGACGGTTCCTGAAGGGCCAACACCACCGGGATTAGCTCCGCTCTGGACAGGGTTGGAAGGATTTTGAGGCAAGGCGACGCTCTGCTCAGAAGAAACAGCACGTTTGTCAAGCGTGCGAGGAATTCGTTCGAGCTGCTGCTGGAAAGAGGCATCGTAGGGAGAGCGCCGATTGTCGGCGGGGGTGATCGAGCGGCGAAGCTTCTTACCATTACCACCGTCACCATCATTACCAGGGTCTTGGTCAGAGGAATGAGGAGGAGGATTTTCGTCGCTGTCGCCCTGATTGTGACCACCATCGTTGGCGTGGCCGTCGCGGGGGAAGAGAGCTTGAGGCTGGTAGTCAACAAAGCGACGCGCGAGAGAAGCAGCTTGCTCGCCGACTGCATCAAGGAGAAACGTCATCGAAGTCAGTCACGCGCCCACCTCGTCTTCAATAGTGTTGGAGGAAGTGGTGGATAGGGAGAGACCTACTGTTGCTGATGGCGATGGAGCGACGATGCTTGGGATTATGGTCGCCGCCACCACCGTCGCCGGGACGTTCGCCGGGCGAAGGAAGATCAGGGCTGGAGCCGCCTTGATCATGCTGACCTTCGCCAGGAGCATCCTCGTTGCGAGCGATAAGGGTCTGGGGGTAATTGTCGACAAATCGACGCGCGAGATGAATAGCTTGCTCACCGTCTGCACCAGAGAAAAGAAACGTCATGGTGATTAGTCCAACGCCGCAATGATTCCAGGTGACAAGGGGAGTGACTTACTATGGGCAATAGTGGCGGCCGAAGCCGCAGTAGCTATGCCTAAAGTGGCGAGAAGGAAAGAGTGATGGAGTTTCACCATCTTCGAAAGGATACAGCGATTCGAGTTGAGGAAATACAGCAGCTGGGAGAAGGGAGAATTCTGCTGTTTATATACCTTTAGTGGCAGTAAGGAAAAGAGGAGGTTGAAATGAGGTCGTCCCACCTAGTTCGGTCTCGTCCCAGTTCCCGCACACGCACGGTTGCTGCTGCCATCGCCGAAAGGAGTCGGACAAAAGTGCGTGGGAAGCATAAGCACCACGGCAGCAGGAATGCCACCTTTTGCCGCTGCTTGGCAGACGAAGAGTCAACCTTCCACATCAACGTTGATCGTAAATGGTGTGGGACGACAACAAATGAAGTCGCTGAGTCGTCTCATTTGTGTGGGACCATCGAGGGGACGGCGAGATGGAGGTGGGTGGCCAAGTGGCGAGGAACGTTGGCAACGCTTGCCGTTGTTGACACGCATTGTCTCAGTCCTCTTCCTCGTCGACTCGGTAATTGCTTGGCGCACCAGATAGGCAGTCGTACTTCAGGGGCAGACGTCGAGATCTTCACCTTGATTCATCCCGCCAGCAGCTAGATACAAAGCCTTCTTGCAGTCAAGCCGGAGCAACGGGACCTGTGGCGGTGGTATCGCGTGTGAGAATTATGGTTCCCTTGTCATGGTCATGCAGACGAAATGAAGGCGGCCACCTTCGTCAGATTTCACATTGTTTCGGCTGGTTGTTCTCAGTCGTGGTCAGTCGCCGCCCACTTTCAACTCTTACACAGCAAATGAGAAAATCCTCGGCTGCTCGTCGCAGTGGGAGCGGGAGTGTGGGATCGTAAGCCCAAACGTGTATGTGCATTGTGAGGAGACGGAAGAGGCCAGAAAAGCTAAGTTGCCAGCACAGCCCGCGCTACGTCCCTGAGATGCTTTTCCGCCACAGCATGTGGGGTATACGCCTTGTTGAGGAGGAGATTGGTGACAAGCTCGTCGATCTGTTTCACTTTTGCCAGGTCGACGGGATCTTCCGTTGCCGAAGTTTTTGAAGATACAGGCGGTGAGGCAATCAATGCGGTTGTCGCCTGTGAAAAGGAAGAAGGCTCAAGGCTTTGTCAGTCTCGCCGGCGTGACCTCGGCTTTGATCATGAAGGCAGTGGGGTTGCTTACCATCTTTGCTCCCCACAGAGCGCGGAGCCAGGGACCCTGTGCAGCGGTTTGTTTCGAGCTGATGTGCTCGTCGGTGGCGCCTGGGTCGCTCTGACACAGCTCCAACACCCTCAGGTAGGCCTTGTATGCTTTGGCCAAATCGCCGTTGGTGTAGAGCGTCTCTGCGTACTTCAAGTGGAAGAAGCCGTTCTGAGGGACCTGCAGCAGCACCTCTTCGAGCGCAAAGGCAGATTGGGCGTAGAGTCCTTGGTTTGCATATATCTCTGCGAGTTCCTGCCATGCCTCGGGATCGTTGTAGAACGTGTCGAGGTGAGTGTTGAGTGCTTCTAAGGTGCGTTTTGTGTTACCTGTTGACTTGATGGCAGCAATCCTACGTCGAGAGAGGATGAGCGAAGTCTGTTCCGTTGCGAGGGCAGTGTCGTATAGCTCGATAGCCTCGTCGAGTTTCCCTTGACCTTCGAGGAGCATGCCTTGCAAAGAGGTGACGCGTTGCGAGTTGGGGAAACGAGAAGTCAAGCGGGAGATGCACAGCTCTGCGAGGTCGAAGCGTGCGAGTTCGATGGCAGCGATGGCAACCTGTTCGAGGATGGACCAAAGTTCTTCGTTGGGTAGGGAGGAAAGACCGCCCTTGGTGATGACGAGTTCGCCGTATTCGACTGTCTTGTGCGGTGCTCGAATTGGACGTCGTCGTTGCTCGGCCAACCACTGCGCTGCCGCCTTGGGATCCGTTTGCGGATTGCCCGACACTTGGAAATGTGCAGTCGCCATCGTTGTTGTCGTCGATGCTGGATGTGCCGATCGTGATCTCGATTGGGCGTGGGAACGAGGCGACAAGGGTGACAAGCGAGAGGGACAGAGAAGGGTGGAAGAGTTGCGTTGCGGATGATCCGAGCGCGCGCGAAGAAGGGAAGTCAAGCCAGACACGACGCTGCTGTGTATTTTCTGTGATTTGTTAAGTTATGGATCGGGCTTGCCCGATCTGTGGGCCGATCCGACTCGGAACCGACTCAAGAAAGCAATTTCACATCCGACGCGAATCACAGCTCAACTTCGATACGCCTTTCTTCGACATCATTGACCTTCGCTACCAATCGCACTCTTCGACGCACACTCATTGGCCCAGTGTTACAGCATACAATCACAATGGTACGCTTCTTCGGTTCACAGACGAGAACGATGAAATTACGTCGATTCACAAACGCTGACTGATCGTCTTTTGCTCTTCCTCTCTCGATTCGCCGTGTGTGTTCAACAGGGAGCCGGTCCACGATACCCTTACCCCAAGGAGGTGTGGTCGCCAGCAGGTGGCTGGTGGACTCGGTGAGTTTTCGCTCCCAATCCACACTAGTCTCGAGGCACATTTGTTCACTGACTGATCCACTTCTCTCAACTTGCCATCGTTACAGCCCAAACAACTGGGTGTCAAATACCGCCGTCTGCGCTGTCGGCATCGCTGTTGCAACGTACGGCGTCTGGACTTACAGCGCTGATCGAGAGGTACGCACCGAGGCACACGCTAAACACCCTCATTTCAGCAGCCTAGATACTGACAAACGCTCCTGGCCGTAACTCGCATCGCATCACAGTGGAGACACAACGCACCCACCAAGCCCATCCCTTCCATGAACGTAAGTCATCCAATGCATGCGAACCCAGGATGGAGAAGATGAGCTGTTACGCTGACACCTTTTCTGGCATTCTGCCTCGATGCTATCGCAATACAGTGGGCAAGACAGTTCAAGGAAGGAGAGCTGTCGGTCAAGGAGCCCTGAAGACCGTCCCTGTGCTTCTTGTATGTCCCAGCCCCAAATACAGCTCTACGATTATCTCTCGATGCTTGGTGCAGATTTGAAGAGGCAGATGAGTTCGAGACATTTGGGTATTGCGTTTTACTGGACATGACTAAGCAAGGTTTGGCAGTCGGAAAGGGTCCCTATATACAGCGAGCGTCCAGTATAGATTGTTCGAAAAGAGATAAAAGATGGTTACTTAGTACCAGCGATCTCTTTGACAGTATCGATGAAAGCCTGCGGTTGATGAGCGAATCGACCCAAGAAGAGGCCGTCAACGCCTTCACGGATCTTGGCAAACAATCCGGGACCGGCACTGCCGCCGTAGAGAATGCGCAGTGAAGCATCGGTTCGGCCCTTGTCGGAATCGACGTATTCCTTGTTGTACCTCCTTCTGAGCGCCTTTGTGATCTTGACCACGTATTCTGGCGAGGCGGGTTCGGATTTGCCAATGGCCCACACCGGTTCGTAAGCCAGCACCACCTCTGCCTGCTTGTCCATGGCTTCCAACGCCGGGCGGATCTGGCGCCAGCACTCCTCCACCACCATCTCGACGTCGCTGATGGACAGGTCGTGGATGTTTTTGGGTTTCGACACTTCGCCGATGCAGATCAAGGGGACCATGTTGTTCTTGGCGATAGCAGCCGCTTTGTTGGCCACATCCTCGTCGGTTTCGCCAAAGTAGCGTCTGCGTTCAGCGTGTCCGATCTCGACCAACTTGACGCCCACTTGCGAGAGCACTTTAGGCGAAACCTCACCCGTGAAAGCACCAAAGTCTTGCGAATGCACGTCCTGCGCTCCGAGCAACAGCGTCGAGTTGGCAGCAGAGATCTGCGATGCCACCGAGGTGAGCGTGATGAAGTCCGGGATGATGAAAACGTCGGCAGGTCGCGCCAAGCTAGGCAGAGTTGACGAGAGGAGCGAGATGGATTCGTCCACGTAAGATCTGGTCTTGGCAATGTCAAAGTACATTTTGAACGAGACGCCGACAAGCGGTCGTCGTGCCGATGAAGAGGCTATGGTTGTCGTCGACATTGTTGCGCATTCAATGCAGATATATGACGCTGACTCTGCTGTGAGGAGAGGAAGCTGAGGAGCGATGAGGAGCTAGTCGGGTGGAAACATGGGTCGGAAGCAAAGAAGAACGAGGAAATGCGGGGCCAAATAACTCCATCAGCCTTACTTGCTGCTCAGCCAGCCTCAGAATGCACAAGAATTCCTTTTCCCGCTCACGAGACAAGGCTCCATCGCTTTTTCTCCAGCACAGGTCAGGATGAGCCGACGAGACAGACGATTCCAGATATTGACCCGCCCTGCCCTGCCATGATGGAAAGTGATCCGCAACGGCGACGAAAAACGCCGAAACCCATAGCGCAGCAGCACGGCGGTTTCTCTGGGATTCTTTCCCAAGTCGCCGTTCCCCGAAGGCGCAGCAGCAGAAACAAGGCGAAAATGTGGAGCATTGCCCGTCGATTACAAACAAAGGCAAGAGTTTCGATTCAACGGCGGTTTGCGTTGAATACAAATTTCAAACACGGCTGATTCCCCCGCGAAACCTTGGTGCGAGACTGCAGCTTCAGCCTCGCTCTCTCCACGGGGCAGGCACGGAAGCGCCGACTTTGGAAAGAAAGAGAATCTCACGCCTTGGAAGCTGCGGGACGAGGAACGACTTTATGTGTGGCGTCAGTCAGTCAGTCTCACGCTCGGATCAGCCGGTGACTTCTTTTTGTGGTGTCGAAGCGCCGAAGCTTCAAAGAAGTATACAAAGCAGAGCACATCGCTGCATCTTCTCCTCTAAACCACCACCACCACCACCACTTTCATCGGAAGATAAACCCGTCAATCAAAACACAACGCAGTCATGACAGCCCCTCAACTCAAGTGGAAGATCGCATTCGGCTGCGACGAAGCCGGTGTAGACTACAAGAACGCAATCATCAAGGATTTCCAGAACGACCCTCGCGTTGAATCGGTCGTCGACGTTGGGGTGCCGTCCAACGCGGACAAGACGGCTTACCCTCACGTAGCCGTCACGGCAGCTCGCAAGGTGGCCAGCGGCGAAGTCGACCGCGCCCTGCTCATCTGCGGTACCGGTCTGGGTGTCGCCATCGCCGCCAACAAGGTCAATGGCGTCCGTGCCGTCACTGCGCACGACTCGTACTCGGTGGAGCGTGCGATTTTGTCCAACGACGCTCAGGTGCTCTGCATGGGCCAGCGTGTCATCGGCCTCGAGCTCGCCAGGAAGCTGGCCAAGGAGTGGCTCGGATACAAGTTCGACACCTCGAGCGCCTCGGCCGCCAAGGTGCAGGCCATCTGCTCGTACGAAGGTGCTGCTGACAAGCAGTGATTGCAATCTTGATCTCTCTCGTAGCGTGTAGCAGGCGAGATGAAGTCTATCAAGATTCCACGCTTGCCATGCCTCGCCACCAAATGCACTTCTCCAGTCTTCTGTCAGTTTAAATAGATATCCTCGATTACCCTCTCATTACCATCGAATTCGTGCGCTGCTATCCCTGTGGATGGACCGTGAGCTCTGTACTTTGCAGTCGAGATCGTATATTGCATGTGGCCTGCCATCGTTGTTTGCCACCGCAGATCGACGACATCGAGGGTTTCTTCTCAAAGTGTGAGCACAATTGATTCTAACACTTTTGAACTTGAAAAAATCAGGTCAACTCCACTTTTTGGTGTTGCTCTGCAAGCTTAAATTTTTTGATTTTTTTTTTCCTTCTTCTCGACTTCCAAAATTGTTCTTCTCAGGGTTCGTTTCAAGGAAAAAGAGGAAGAAGCTTTGACGGCTGTTCCCTGCTCTTTCTTCTCGATCCATCACATTCTTCTCATTCTTGTCACATCCCGTTTTTGGCGTTGCGATTGCTTTGCTCGGCAGCACTCCGTCTCAGCAGACACGGCCAGGATGCCCAAATCAGGATTCGATCCGCAGCGCCATCAGCGCAAGCTGCATCGTCACAATCCCCTCTCCAAATCTGCCTCAGCTTCGGCCAACAGCAGCGCGCAAGCTTCTCCCGCGTCGGTCTCTTCCGCCACTCTCGATGCGCTCCAACAGGCCACCAAGGTCTCCGGTGGCAGTGCAGTTAATGCAGCCAAAGCAACACCAGCAACAGCGTCGTCGCCTGCCAACGATATCGTTCCTCTACTCGCCAATCTGCCCGCGCCGGCAGACAGTGCTGCCACCACCACCGCAGCTGCGTCTATCAACCTCGCCGACAAGGTCTGGTCGCTCGCTTCCGTTTCCTTGCTTCTCACCGTCAGCCCAACTCAGTCAGCTGCCGAGGTCAAACATCACCGCAAACTACTGCTCTCTCACAACCTCGTAGGCAGGCTCCTCCTTGCTCTTCAATCGCACACCGAGGTCGATGTCAGGCGTGAAGCAAGCGGTGCACTCCGCAATCTCTGCGTCGATTCGGGCATCGACGTTCGCAACGAAGTCGTCAACAAGGGCGGTGTACCCGCCATCCTCTCGGCCATGCGATGGGCAAGCAATGCGTTCGGATTCGATGCAAGTTCGAGTACAAACCCTTCCCTCTCGTTTGTCGACGAGGCTCCCACTCAAGAGCAGGACCTTGAGGCCAAAAAGGCGCTCCTCTCGAAGCCGCTAGATAAGATGAACAAGAAGGAAAAGCGACATGCTTCCAGGCTCGCCGCTGTGCTCGGAAAGACGCTCGAAGAAGTGGCTGGTCACGGTCTCTCAGCCGAGGATGAACACAAGCTCGTCTTGTCCAGCCACGATGCTGCCAGCAACGACGCCATGGACACTTCTGCTACTTCCACTTCTCGCAAGGGTGAACCTTTTCTCAGCCTCGATTCCAACACTCGCAAGGGTCTCGTCGAGATGGCGGAAAACCTCGTCACCGTGGTGTGGTGTTTGTGCGAATCGGGCGACAAGGCGTTTGCCAAGCTTGTCTCGTGGAAGTGGCTCGACCAGGACGTCGTCGGTGCTGGTGCGTCCGACGAAGAGCTCAGCGGTCAAGGTTTGGCATCGTGGCTCTCGTCTGCCATCAAGCTCGGCTCAAGAGCTGCCTCCGTGCTTTCCACTGCTGGCGCTGATGGATCTCGTGCCTCCTCTTCCCTTTCAAACGACTCGGCGGTGGCGGAGACATTGAGTGTCCTCTCCAACGAAGAGCTTTCTCTCTTGCTCGATCTTGCACTGGCTTCTGGTAATGCTCTGTGTGCGTTGACGGACGGCGGCGAGGCCGAATTTGTCGATGGTCTGCTTGCTCGCAAGTCTGCGATCCCACCTCCCAAGCCATCCAAGAAGAAAGGTGGAAAACCTGCCCCAACTACCGTGACGCCGCAAATGCCGATCGCACAATCGCTCGTTGAGCAGCCAGCTTCCGCCACGCGCTGTATCGCTGCCATCCAGACCGCCTTGACCCTTCTCGAAGCATGCGTCAACACCGACCAGTCCAACATCGACAAGCTCAAGCGCTACATTCTCTCGCAGACCACCATGCTCGGCGTCCTTTCTGCTGGCATCTTCCGCAACATTGCTGCTGCCGTCGACGCCAGAGCGGCGACGACGTCTTCGCGCTCCAAGTCGTCTCGCAAGCACGCTGGTGGTGCTGCTACGCTTACTTCCTCCAACATCTTTGTGCCCGCGTCGTCATCGTTGTCAGGTGCTGATGCAGAGGGTGTTCCGCTGAAGAAGTACGAGGAGAGCGTCATCCTGCCCACACTCACTCGCCTGCTGTTGGGTGTAGACATGACCAAACTCGCACATGACCTGGACGGACGCGGTGATGTCAGCGAGGCTGTTTCTCTCGATTCCAGCGCCAAGGATGGAGTGGACGAAGCGGCGCTGCGAGCCAAGATGCAGGGCAAAGCCGAAGAAAAGGCGCAGACGCTCATGCTTGCGCTCGAAGTGCTGGCCGAGATGGCGGGCAGTCTGGATTCGCGTGCTGCCGGAGGAATGGCAGAGGAAGACGACGAAGACGAGTGGTTGGAGGATCTCGATGCCGAGGATGAAGAGGCGGAGGACGATGTTATGGACATGGAGATGGGTGGGGATGACGATGACGAAGACGGAGCGGGAGCAGAGGATGAGATCAATGCGATGATCTCCAAGCATGACGACGATATGGGCGTTGCTGGTCCGTCCAATGGCGGCGATACGTTTGCCGATGCTGTCAAGCGAAGCGGCACATTGCCATTCGAAGCATACGCCCCCATGCTATCGTCCATCTTCACTGTCTCCCCTGCACCTTCTCTCGTCGGCGCCCTCCTCACGCTCGCACGACCCTTCGAAGCCTCGTTCCCGTCTCTCACTTCGGCCGGCGATGCTACCGACAAATCTACGTCGGGACTGTTACGCGGCCTGCACCTTCGCTCTCTCTCGGTGCTCAACAACCTGCTCCTCCGACTCGCCACTTTTTCGCCGCCACCACCTTCACAGCCCGCCACTGATCCCAAGGTGCAACGCCGAATCGCTGCTTTCCGTGCCTGGACGCAGGGCGCATCGCAAAAGAGCACGCTGAACGAGGTGTGGAAGAGCGTGTTTGAGATCGCCAAAGGTTGTGCCAGTGTTCCCGCCGTTGCCAGTGCTGGGGCTGGCATCGTCCAGCCCGCCAATGGCAATGGGGATGGCGTGGTTGAAAGTGTCGGTTCCGGTGTCGGCGCTGCTGCTACTGCTGGAATGGGTGAAGGCGGTGATGGGCTGAACATGGTCGAAACGTGCATTGGAACCATGTGGTCGGTCGCACGCTTGTTTGAAGGGTCTGTTGAACTTTCGCCTAGCAGCACCTCCATCCCTGTCTCGAGGGCCGAGGCCACATCGTCGGAAATCATCACCGCCCTCGTCTCCGGCTACACCTCAGCCACGACCGACGCAATGCGCGTCAAATGCATCCTCCTCCTCTCGACCATCGCTCGCTCACCCTCGGTATCCGTCCAACTCAACGCCTACATCGGCCACTTCCTCGTCTCGATCCTCGAAGCGATCCCTGATCACCCTTCTTCTACAGCCTCGGGCACGACGGCGGAAAGCATGCTGGCCGCGATCAACGGGGTTATCGATACGTACGCTGACGAGACAAGCCATTATGATGCGGATGCGTTCCGGGGCGCGAACTTGTTGGGCAGGATCAGGTTGACCGTGTTCAAGTGTAAGGCGCTGGTGAAGCAGGTGGATCGTAGGAAGCAGATCTCGTTGAGGGCGAGCGCCGAGGAGGCATTGGAAAACCTGCACGGCTTCGTTCAGTATCGTCAGAGTTTGCGCTTTTGAAAGCGATACTCCAACATGTCCTTTCGCCGTATCGATAGATACTTGGACTTATCAGGCCGCCTTTTTACACGTTTGAGAGTGATGTGTGAATGCTGACTATCGCACGCAGCGTTTGTGTGTGAGAGATGAGGAGGGTGAAGCAGGTGCGAATGATGACGTTGATTGTTTGAACTCATACTGCATTTGCCGTGAGCGTATATAAGTGCAATGACGTGGCGGCCCCACATGAACTCGCATTGATAGTGTAGGGGTATCATGAGTCGTTGCCACTCATCGCCTGCACAGGGCGTGACTACCGATTCGACTCGACCGGGGTTCGAGTCCCCGTCAATGCATTTTTTTTGCTTTTTCCGCTCTGGGTTTTCGGTTGAGCTTACGACTCACTGCGGGGCTGGTATGATGAAAGCCGAATGGGTGAGAGGATGCTGGCAGCGAGCAGCGAGGCGTGTGAATAGAGAAGATGGTTGGAGTCAGGATATGCCGGCGAAGCTGTCACGCGACGGGCTCATCGGGAAGTGCAAAGAGAGATTTTGTCTGATCCGAGCGGACCGTTTCTCTGCAGGAAACGCTTGATGGGAGCCACGGTCCACTCAAAAGCCGCGAGGTTGAAGCGCATAGCAGAACGCACGGCTTTCGCAACTCTGGACAGTCGACGTTCGATGTGCTCTTTTGCGCTGCATTGCGGGTATGTGTATGTACATCTTGGAATGTTTGCAGAGTCGACGCTGCCTTACACAGCTCTTTCTGCTGCTGTCGCGACTGCAGCAGGTGACATTTTCGTCTTCGTTTCTTTGTCGGGATCGTCGCTCCGTGACGCTGGCGACGTGCATAGCGAGAACCTGTTCGTTAATGCATTTCGAACGAGAATCCCTGTGATGCCAAGCAACAAAAGACGTCTTTGACGTCAGCATCGTCTCTTGCTCTCGCCACGAGTGAAGAGTGCTGACCACTTACATCTGCAATCTCGTAATCAGCAAGCGTAATATGATCCTTGTACACGGTATACCATTTCTTGAGGATGATCTGCCACCACGCATACCAAAGCAAGAACCAGCAACTGTCAGCGAGACTCTCTCCCCTGCGCAATATATCCGCGTGGGAAGAGGGGAGCCGCTGCATACCTTTTGTGGCGGTGTCCCCGTCTGAGCTGCAATGAGCTTCTTCAGGTCGCCGATCGTGTCTTCTGGCGAGCATTTTACTCGCACTAGACATCGCAAGCATGCCAGTCGCAGAAGAAGTTGAGAGAAGAGGAGGTGTAAGTCAGCATGGACGAAAGCGTCGAAGGGAAGTTAGCTGGAACACACCTTTGCGACCCAAACGATCGTTGGCGAGCACTTCGATCATCGGCATCGTTGCTTGCTTTCCTATCTCTGCTGATCGAGGTGGAGATCCACGCCAGAGGACAGTGATGGTGGTGGATGCGAAGAAGTGTTGGTCTCGCTGTCCACCGCCGAAAGAAAGGTCGACCGGATTTCCTCCACTTTCCCGTCTTCCGGCTTCGCAAAAATAAAAAGAAATGAGTGGAAGGTGGGAATCGAACCCACGACCTCAAGATTTTTATCTGCAAATGGCGCCGTTCTTGTAGATACGTTGCAATCTCACGCCAAACCACTAAGCCTCTCCCACGAATTGCCTCGGGTGACGAGCCAATTGCTGTTACTACGCTTACAGCATCAAAAAATGGCATCTTGTGAAACTATCACGAGCACTGACGCGCGCATTCTGTTGCAAAACATGATGCACGTGTGTGTGGGTGACAGGCAGAGAACAGGCGCTTTGTCGCTGCGATCCGATGTGGAGCGATAAGACAAAAGTCGACGGACGACATTCCGCCTTCACTCTGCCTAGACGATCACCTCGCCATCCCACCTGCTCCATCTCCACCACCATCGGCAACAACCGCGTCATCGTTGACAAACGCAGCGACTATTCAAGATGGTAAGTGTTCCGGACGGCGGATGCACGCGACAGAGGTGCACAGCTGCAATACTGACACAGTCGACCTCACCATATCGCGCAACACACAGACGGAATCCGAGACAACACGCGTATCGATCGAAGCGCCGACACCGCGCCCGCTTTCGTCGTCGCCGCTGTCACCGCACCGCAAATCGCCTATGCCACCTTGCTCGTCGTCGACCTCCGCCCCACCAGCCGAGATTGAAGCGACACTGACACGGCTCTCTTCGTACCAGGGCGTGCTGGGATGCCTGGTGCTGAGCCGTCACGATGGACTGGTGATTCGAAGTGGGGGACAGATGTTTGACCCGAGTGGACCGGGTGCGAAACAGAGGGCGGAGATGCTCAAGAGCGTTACGAGGCTGGTCAAGAGCAGCGTCGAGAGTCTGGCGAGCGATATTCGGGCGATTGACGAGACGGTGAGTTGCGCCATGCATCCGCAAATGCAGAAAAGATGACAACCGAAACGCTGACTTGGTTTGCTTGGGACGAAACAGGACGAGCTAGGGTTTGTGAGAGTGAGGACGAAAAAGTATGAAATCATGATCACGCCCAACGACAAGTACCTCTTGGTCGTATTGCAGGTACGTTCTGTCTTGCTTCGGCTTGGCCTTGGAAGAATGGACTCAGCTTACACGATCCCTCACTTTGCGCTCGTACAGGACCCGAATGCTGCGGCACAGTAGTTCTTGCAACCGCGTCGGTGTTGCTGCATCATACACATATACCCGCCATATGCTCTCGTTGTTGCCTTGTTGCTTGTATCTGTTCTCACCTGCTCTGTTCTCTCGCTGCAATTCACCCATACCACGTTCGAAGAATTGATTGAGTATCAAGCATTTGTATTCGAATTGCTCGCAACACCTTCCGATGGCTGTTGCTGTTGCAGTTTTTGGATCAATTGCTGCGCTGTCACCCGATGTCGAAAGATTTCTGCTCTCCCTCGGATCACCCGCGCAACGGTAAGTGGCTGAGTCGTGATCGGCTGTCGCCACATGTAGTCCAAGAAAACTCACCTCGATCATCCAGATGCAGCACAGGAATGTCGTACTGATACTTGCGTCTCCACGTATGCACGTCTGGCAACGAGTCGTCTCGAATGTTGAACGTCGACAGTTGAATCGGTATTGTCTGCGAAGCTTTGGTGATTTCGTGCTTCATCACCTCGCATAGCTGACAGTCTGTGCCTGTATACATCGTCAGCCGGAATGGCGGATGATGCTGTGAGAGGAGTCGAAGTGTGCTGAGCATTGTGATTGGAGTTGGATGGGGGAGAGAGAGAGAGAGAGAGAGGGAGCAAAGGAACAAGCGAGTGCTGAGGTCATGGTTCGAGCACCACTCGGAAGCCGGATGCGGCAAATCGGCGCAGAATCGCATTGCAAGAAATTGGACCCTTGTTTTCTCTTTCCTCTCTTCCCGCCATCATCATTTGCCATCCGCATCCACCCTCATCGATGGAGAGATTGGTCACGAACATGTCGGAGACAGAGCCATCTCCTTCTGCTGTAGCGCCACTAGATGCGCAGCGCAAGCGTAAACGATCCATTCAGCCCGACGACGACGACAGTCAAGATGCACGTCCAACCGAATCCTCCCAAGCCTCGCATGGCATCTACGTTGATATGCCCGAACCATCCTCGTCTGCCATAGCCGCTTATCACGCTGCACGGCATCCACCATCCAGTCAGCTCGATTCGCAATTCTCGCTGCCAGGCTCGAGCTTGTTCGAATCGCAGACGCAACAACTCCAACCTTCCAGCGCGTCCGAATACGTCCCGTCCACGCAGGCTCAAGATCAGTCGGGTTCGAGCTCATCCGCCCCTATAGTGGAGGACAACTCCACAGCTTCAGCAGCAGCAGCAGCAGCAGCAGCAGCTTTGAGGCCGCTGCCATCCATCTCAACGCGCGTCTTTGAGCCTTTTCTCGACGACACAACGGGTATGGACCTCGAACTGGCCGAGACTAGCATACCTAGAAAAGAACAGCAACAACGCGCACATACACAACTAGACAACTCGTCTCCCGTCGAATCGTTTTCGCCTTCGGAGCAGCAGCCCGCGATAAGACCTGAAGACGTTCCTCGCGTCGGTTCGTGGATCCTGCCTCCACTCACTGCAGAGAACAGCAACCCGCACGCTCCCGACTATACCAGTCAAGAAGTGCTCAGTCAGATTCCGCTTGTTATCGACGAGGATGAGCCCATTGATCCGGAAGATCTCTTGCGTGAATTGGCGGCTTCTCAGTCGTCGCCTGTTCTGCAGTCTCCGCGTCGCCGTCGACAGCACCAGCAGCAGCAGCCGCAGCAACGACCAAGTGCTTCGCCTAGTGCATCTGCTATAGCTGCTGTGCCTCCAATCCAGTCCACGCCTGCACTTGCTGCTGTCTCCACCCGCGTACAACCAGATGAACAGTCAGAAGCGCTTCTACCAAGCCAGCCTATCCCTTCGCAGCAACAAGAAGCTCCCTCGTCTACGCCTGCTCTCCCACCTCTTCCTCCTGCGGCGAGTAAAGATGAAGCTTTCGCGCCCGCATCTGCCGCCGTCACCTCGCCATCCGACTCCAGCGCCAGCTCTTTAGGCTGGTCGACGCTGCCTCGGCCCGAAATCGTCCAATTGGTCCACCGATCGCCTCACATCCCTGCATTCCTCAAGGACGAGATCGAGCGCTTCGTCCTACGCGCACATCGCTCTTCCTCAGCCGCGCCCAAATCGCAATCGCACTCATCGCAGCGTGGATCGCCACGGAGACGTTTCCGTTCGCAATCTCAATCCCAATCGCAGTCGCAATCGCAGAACGACGACTCCGAAACACAGGAAGACGGCTTTCTGCGCACCAAGAAGCTCTGGACTATGGACTTGCTCGTCTTTCCCGCGTCTTCTCCATCGCAGTCCAAATCTGCGGCTGCTGCGCTGGAGGGCATCACGTCGCAAGTGGTGCTCAGGTTGACGCAGCAGACGCAGCAGTCGCACGTGTCCGCTGGCGAGTCTGCTGTGTCGAGTCGTGGGGCGGTGGCGATCATCTTGCTGCTCGACACGGTGGAGGGGACGTTTGACGTGCACGAGTTGGACGAGTCGCTGGCGAGCGTGTTGAGGAACGACCGCAGATATAGTGTAGATTTCGATGCCAATGGGCGCAAGTGGAGTGCTGGAGGTGGTGGAGCTGCGAATGAAGATCCCGCCGTTGCTGCTGTTGCCGCTGGTACCGCAGACGATAGCAATGATCTGGAAGAAGCACGTTCGCAAATCACACAGCTGCAACTGCGGCTCGAATCCGCTTCACGCCAAATCGAGCTTCTCTCCTCTGCCAAGCTCACTCTGCAAAAGGAGCTCGCAGAATCGCAATCGCAGCACGACTTCGTGCGCTCACTCTACGACCGTGCTTCGGCCTCTGCGTCCACCGCACAAGCCTCTGCCTCGTCTGCGCTCGCACGCGTCGAGCTGCTGGAAACCCAGCTGACCGACGGCCTAGCCCTGCACACAAAGATGCTCAACACTGCCGTCGAGCGGTGGAAGAAGCGCGTAGGCAAGCTGGAAGCGGAAAAGGCGTTTTTGGTCAAGCAACACGAATGGACTGAGGGTGCGGAAGTGAGGAGGAAGGCGGCGCTGTGGGACGCGTATCGGGCGGAGGAGGAGGCGAGCGAGAGGATGCGCAGGGAGAGGATCCGGCTGCATGAGGAGAAGCAGCGCATGCGTAATAGCAACCAGGTCGAGGACGGGTTAGGTCCGTTTGCGCGACCTGCTCAGCAAAGAGAGCCGAGCCCGGTGAACGAGTTGGATGAACTTGCGGCGCTGGCTCGGGAAGCACATGAAGCGGGGGACGATGTGGTTGTGATTGACGATTCGGCGGCAGTGGGGGGTCGATCGAGACGATCCCGTCGCCCTGCTGCTGCCCCAGCGGCAGAAGAAGCGAGAGTAGGAGGGCTGCGAAACTCGTCGAACCGCCCTCCGCCTTCGTCGGCTACGGAGATGGCCGCACAGGTCGAAGCTGCCAATTTGTCGTCTGCTAACGCATTGCACGATTCGAGGCAGGACGTGGAAGATCAGTTTGCGCTGTTCAACTCGCCGCAACCACCGCGCGCCACGAACGACGATCCGGCGCCAGCAGGCGCGGAGATGGGAGACTTCAACGCCGCGCCCAGCACCACTCTGGTCGATATCTCGGTGGATGATCTGTTTAACAACGGCGACCCGGGGTTGTCATACCAACCTCGCGAAGCGGGTGGACAGGAGGATGGCGGACAGCAGGAGGTGGGTGGTGATGGATGGGTGGGGATCAGCCCAGTAGATGTGCCGGCTAGCTTTACGAGTGAGAGCTTGTTGTTGTTCGACGAGAATCGACCTGAACCCGGACACGCTGGTGACACTGCGAAGAGAGCTGCCACGCAGGGTAGTGGCCAGGAACCACCAGCGTCATCGTCGTCGTTCCAACCGCATACACAGGCGTAGTTTTACCGCTTCTCACACAGAAACGCAAATATACCGCTGCACAGCCACTCGCATCGTCGCACGCAAATCGGAAGTGATCTGATTCCAACCGATACGTGTCTACTTGTTCGACTTGTCCCGCTGCGCCTTGAACTCCTCAACCCACTTGTTCTCCGCCTCCCCTTTGGGTACAACCACCAAACTCAAGATGCCATCCCGCATGACCAACCCATCCCTGTCCTTCACCCCATCCTCCCCCTTCGCCCTATCCGCCTCCTTGAACGCCTGATCCATGACCTGCCTCAGCGTCAACTTTTTCCCCAGCTTCAGCAGCCGCTGCTTCCTCGTGGTCGCGTAGACATTCAGATTATCGTCGTAGTACTCGCGATTCACATCCCAGGGGAGAGAGCCGAGGGAGTCGCGCGGGAAGATGGTGGAGAGGTAGGCGGTGAGGGGGCTGTCTTCGTGGAAGTCGGGGATGAAGTCGGATTGGGCGTGTTGCGGGTAGATGAGGAAGACGGGGAGGATCAGGGGCGTGCGGATGATGTCTGGTGCTGTCCACGTTTGTGTCAACGGCAAAGTGGGTTGAGAGGTTTCTGGCAAAGACTCGGGATCGAAGTGCGCAGGCTGCGGGTTATCCGGTGGCCTCGGCGTAGTCTCCAACCACAACCCCCTCACCAACAACGCCTGCTGCAGCGTCTTGGCCATCACCTCCTTCCGCCGCTCTCTCTCCGCTGACTCCTTCTTCCTCTTTTCCACATCGGCGAGTTTCTGCTCGGCTTTCGACTTCAGCGCTGCCATCGCCGCATTGTCCGCATTGACCCGCAAACCGTGGGAAGCGCAATCGATCGCATCCTGAAACCGATCCAGCGCGATCAGCGCGCGTGTGGCGCGGTAGTACGCCTTTTCACTGCGCCCATTCAGTCCCAGCACCGCACTCGTATCCCTCAACGTCGCGCCGTAGTTCTGCAGCTCCAAGTTACAAGCCGCTCGATTGGCGTATAGCGTTTCCAGCAGTGCTTGGTCTTGAGGTGCAGCGTCGATGGCCTGTGTGTAGAACCCGAGCGCCTCACGATACCGTTTGGCTTTGAAATAGTCGTTGGCCTGCTGCTTGAAGTTCGATGCGACTTCGTCGGGGGTGCCGTCGAATGCGAGGGATTGGAGCGCTTCCAAAGCGGTGTCTGTAGCGTCATCGGTGGAGGAGGGGAGATCCTTCATGAATAGCGGTACGGAGTCCCATGATTTCAGCGTGGATTCGAGGTCGCGTGGTTCGTCGCTTTGGGCGTAGGTGAAGTCTCCGGAGCGGGGAGGGGGTTTGGGGAGCGGGATTTTTGTAGAGGGAGTGTCAGAGATGGGTTCGATGACCGCCATCTTGGGTAGAGTGTGATCACAGCTACGATGATGGAGGTTAGGAAGAAGTGTGGCGGAACAGGAAGCGGTAAAACTTTCTATTTTTTTGGGGGTTTCGCTCCGCCCGAGTTCCGAATTGGAAGAATCACTCGCTCATCATTTACTCACACACACTCTCTCCATCGAATCACACACTCCAGTCGGCACCTCCGTCTGGCTTGTTATCTGCTGCCATTGTCTGTAGCTGTGCAGCTACTTCCTCGGCTTTGGCATAGGAACAAACGCATCCAACGGCGACTTGGACATCTCCCTCCGCGCTCGTTCGCGCTCTGCATCCTCGTCGTTCCTCTCTGCTCTTCTCGCTGCTCTTCTGTCCATCGCCTGTTGAAGTGCCTCAGATACTGAACCTTCACCTGCTGCTGATATTGTTGAATCTTCAGGTGAGAGCTGACCCTTCGCAGCGAGCCTAGCCCGACTTGCTGCCCAGACGTCCTGATCCGGCATCCTCTCCTGCTCCAACCTCGCTCCTTCCCCCACATCCTCCCTCCTTACTCTGCTGTCCGCTTGCTCCTCGACCCGTTCATCCAGCACCGTCGACGTCGGCACTTTTTGCGCACCACTTGCACTTTGAATCAGTTTCTGCGTGCGCTGCTTGGCCTGATTATGCTCCTCCAGCCTCGCCTGTTGCTCCCGCTCCCGCCTCTGCTTATCCTCGAGCGCCAGCCTCGCCGCATTCGCCTGCGTCATCGCAATCCGCTCCTGATCGCGCGCCAGCTCCTCTAGCGTCGGCGCATCCCTCCGTGTATGCCGCAACCACATCACCCACTGTACCGGGATCGAGCGCTGGTCGTAGTCTCCCCATTCCTTCTTCTCCTTCCACTGGATAGACCGTCGCGTATGGCGTGGATCGAGCGAGCCGGAAAGGGAGGGCAGTTCGAGGTACGCGTTGCCTGCGAGGTCGTGCCCCTTGATGTAGCGCGCTTTGCCGATGCGTAGCGCTTTGGCTATGTTTTGCAGGACGCCCATTGCAATCTCGTGTGGATCGGATCCAGGTGCCGATAATGACGATGTGATAGAGACCGTTGATGAGGATGGCGATGATGGATGCTGCTTGCAGGTCGGATCTTCCGTTTCTCCTCCACTCGCTGATCAAGCCGGATAATTAATTCCTACGATAAATTGCGGAAGGAAAAAGAAGGCGATTCAAATATCACTCTGCTCACAGCTCTCTCTCTCGTGCGTGATCGAAAACCAGAGAAAAAGAAAAAAGTGTTGTTCTCGGGGCGAAGCGTGTTTTTTTCCCCCTTTGTGTGGAGCTATGCAGCTGAGAAAGTGGAAAATCAATTGAGCGCAAAGGAAGAGCAGCTGGTTTGAGCGCGGTCTCAAAGTGTGACTTTGGAAGTGTGTGTTGCTCTCCCTTTGTTCTTCTCCAACCATCACACTCAGAGGGCCAGAACACTGAGCCTTATATCGGTCTCCATTCGTTTATCCCTTCTTTCCTCCTCACGAACACCATCATCATCGCTGACACACACGAGAAGAGCGGCGCACGATGGCTTCAGCAGCTCCATCTCCAGAGCACGTGCAGCTCGTCTGCAACCTCCTCGCGAAAACACTCGACCCCCTCGAACGCAAAAACGCAGAAGACCAACTTAGACAGGCACAATCCCAGCCAGGCTTCCTCCAGATCCTCATCGCCGTCATCCAGAACGCACTCGTCCCCAGCAACGATGCTGTACGTCTCTCGGCCGCCATCAACCTCAAAAACATTTGCAGAACTGCTTGGGACCAGGAATCCGCAGAAGAGTCGTCGGTAGAGACAAACCTCGTCGTCGATCCGCAGGACAAACTTGCCCTCAAGCAGAGCATTATCCCTCTACTCGTTTCCATCTCCACCACTACAGACGGTAGACCTCCTGCACCCACAAACGTCCGATCGCAGCTGGAAGAGGCCATCGCTCTCGTGGCAGAACGCGACTTCCCACACGATTGGCCCAACCTCATGGACGACCTCGTGCCCAAACTCGCTAGCCAAGACGATCAGCTCGTACTCGGCATCCTTCGCACAGCGCATACCATCTTCTACAGATGGAGATCCGCCTTTCGCAGCGATGACCTCTACAGCGAAATCAACTACGTTCTCGGAAAATTCGCAGTCCCGCATCTCGAGTTGCTCAAACGCACAGATCAGAGGCTGCTCGACCCGGCAACTCCTTCAGCAGCGCTTCCCGTGCTTGGCAGCATCCTCAATATGGCGCTCCAGGTATTCTATGATCTTTCCAGCCAAGACTTGCCGCCGCAATTCGAAGACAACATGGCTCCCATCATGGAGATTCTTGCACGATGGATCTCGCAATCCCGCCCGGAACTCGACCAGGATCCAGACGAGCCCTGCCCACTCCAAGAGATTCGCAGCAGCATCTGCGAGATCGCCGAGCTCTACGCCAAAAGATACCTCGACGCATTCACACAGCTGCCCATCTTTGTGCAGGCCATCTGGGGGATGCTGGGCACCTGCACGCTTTCGCAAAAGTACGATGCGCTCGTCTCCAGAGCCGTTGGGTTTCTTTCCATCGTCGTCAAGATGGGCAGCCAGCGCGAGATGTTCCAGTCTTCCGAAACGCTCGAGCAGCTGTGCAGCGCCATCATCTTGCCCAACATTGCCATTCGCGAAGCAGACGAGGAGCTGTTCGAGGACAACCCCATCGAGTACATCCGTCGCGATCTAGAGACTAGCGTGGAGGCCGACACGCGAAGGAAGGCCGCTTCCGAATTCTGCAGGTCGCTCATGGAGTTTTTCGCCGCAGAGGTAACGAGCATCGTTTCGCGGTATATCGTGCAGTATCTCGAGCAGTACCGTGCTGATCCCCAGGCCAACTGGAAGCAAAAGGATACCGCCATCTATCTGCTCACTTCGATCGCCTCCAAGTCGTCCACCGCGCAGCACGGTGTCACCTCGACCAACGAGCTTGTCGATGTCGTCCAGTTTTTCTCCGATAATGTCTTTGCCGATCTTCAGTCGAGCGCCAACGATTCGCCCAGCCCCATCTTGCAGGTGGACGCCATCAAGTATCTCCATACCTTCCGCAACCAGCTGACGAAAGAGCAACTCGTCTCGGTGCTGCCGTTGTTGGTACAGCATCTCGAGAGCTCGCAGTATGTGACGTGCTCGTACGCCTCCATCACCATCGAGCGTGTGTTGGCGCTCAAGCGGGACGGCAAGCTGCTGTTCACGCCTCAGGATGTACAGCCTTTTGCCGAGAACATCCTCATGGCGTTGTTCCGCAATATCGAGCGCGGCAGCACACCGGAAAAGCTCGCGGAGAACGATTACCTCATGAAGTGTATGATGCGCATGCTCGCTACGGTGCGTGAAGCCATTGCGCCTGCGCACGCTGCCATCTTGGGACACCTGGCCAACATCTTGACCGAGATCAGCAAGAACCCGTCCAACCCGCGCTTCTCGCAGTTCCTGTTCGAGTCGATCTCGGCGCTGATCCGATTCACTGTCGCTGCACAACCGGACGCCCTGGCCGCGTTCGAAGCGCAGCTCTTCCCGCCGTTCACCATGATCTTGAGCCAAGACGTCGCCGAGTTTCAGCCGTACGTGTTTCAGATCCTCTCGCAGATGTTGGAGCTACACACGACGCAAGGCTTGCCCGAGGCATATTCGTCGCTGCTCCCGCCCATCTTGACGCCGGCATGCTGGGAGAATAGAGGCAATGTGCCCGCGCTCGTCCGCCTCGTCCGCGCGTTTCTGGCAAAAGACGCCCCTCGCATCGTCGCCCAGGGCCAACTGGCGGCGATGCTGGGCATCTACCAAAAGCTCATCTCCACGCGCGTCAACGAGACTTTTGCGCTGGAGCTGCTGGAAACGCTGTTCGAAGCCGTGCCCGCGCAGGCGCTGGACCAGTACAAGCGCGCCGTGCTGACGCTGCTGCTGACGCGGCTACAGCAGAGCAAGACGGATAAACTGGTCAAGGGGACAATCCACCTGGTGAGCGTTGTTGCGCTTACGGACAAAGGGCCGGATTATGCGGTGGAGACGTTTGAAGCGGTGCAGGCGGGGCTGTTTGCGCAGATTGCCGTCGGCGTGGTGGCGCCCGAGCTGGCGTCTGTTGCAGAGAGGCAAAAGAAGGTGGTTGCTGTTGGGTTTGGCATGTTGCTGTTGAAGGCGAGGAGGATGCGGGAACAGCCGAACTTTGGCGTGCTGCCTACGTTGCTGACGGCACAGTTGAAGCTGCTGTTGACGCCGAGTTCGGCGACGGCGACACAGGACGAGGATTTGCTCTATGCGGATGAGGACAATACCGCGGCAGTGTCGTTCCAGAGCAGCTTCAGCAAGCTCGCCGCGTCCGAGACGGTCAAGGTGGACTTGACCAGCGGCGTATTGCAGGGTAAGGAGGTCAGGGCGTGGTTCGAGGAGGTTCTGGCGCAGTGGAGGGCCGAGGTAGGCGAAGAGGTGTGGAGTGCTGTATGGGGCGCAGTGGATGCCGAGGTTAGAGGGGCGTGGGAGAGGGTGTGAGAGCGTCTCCTGCACTTTTGCTTGGAATTTTTAACCTTCTGTGTGTCGTGTCTTCTCCGTGTGTGTGTGTGTGTGTGTGTGTGTGTGTGTCTTGGGTTGAGACGATCCTCTGAAGGGGGAGGATGCAAACAATTTTGCTGCGGTTGGTGTGCTTGCAAGAAAGCGGAGCCATGACCACTCACTTCTCGCGCAATGTCAACATGCTCTCACACCTGTCCAGCCCCAGGCCTAGAGGAACGAAAATAAATAAAAAAACCTTCTGGTTGCGCTGAAAATTACAGATGCTGCAGGTGAAGCTTGTTTGGATGCTGTTTCGCCAAGAACGGCGTCGAGGCCTGCTGGGACTGCACCAACTGGTCCATTGCCAACCAGTCCTGGTCTTGCAGCGCTTCGCCGAACAGGTCTTCGTACTCTTGCCCTTCAGCTACTTTCTCGTCCCGCTGCGTACTCGCACAGTGTTGTGCTCGTTCGACGCCAGCCGTTGCTACAGCAGCAGTGGTGGCGTACGCACGGAGCACATGAACCGCCGCACTCGGCGTAATGACAAACCGCAGTTGTCGGTGGTTCTTGGTGCCATCAGTGTCGAGCATCGTCGGACCAAAAGCGTTCATCACCACGGCGGCTTTGCGAACAGTCGTCATGCACGCCTCACCTTTCTGTATCCCCCTCGCAGCCGCTCCTTCTCCCGCACCTTCCTCCACTCCTTCTGCTGCTGCTGTTGGCAAGCGTTGGCTGGGCATACCCACCCTCCCCCTCGTCTTGGACAAAAACAACCGGACATTCACCAGGTTGCTCCACGTATGGCCTAGCTGTGCCGTGCGCGGATGGAGGGTGTACAGCGGACCATCACCCGTTCTGTCTTCAAGCACTGCACGTGTGCCGATCGCCTCCGCCAGCGTGGGTGGCACAGAAGCTAGCAGTCCGCTGACAAACGCCGATTGACTCGCGTACTCCATCGCAGCCGCGTGGTTCGGCAACGCCGTGTCGCCCTGCGATGGACCAGCGGCACCGTCACCGTCAGCTCGACCTCGGCCTGTGCCCTCGGCACGAGCAACGCGAATCCGATCCGCAGAGGCAAACACAAACCGTCGCGCAATCTCCTTGTCCATCCCAAACGCATCGCTGACGTGGTTGAGCACCAACACCGCCCTGCCCACCCCTGTGCCTTGAACCGCAAGTCGCTTGAGCGCATCCGCAAGCTCGACGAGCATCTTGGAGCGCTGCACGAGCGAGTCGATGTCGCTTGCTACGGGGTCTTCCTGAAACAGCGAGGGGAGGCTGTCTATAACTATGACCCCTATCTCTGTCGACGCTGCCGATGTTGAAGGCTGAGCCGACGACGACGACAACAAGCGAGCCATCAACCCGGGCAAACTATACTTGACGGCGTGCTCGAGCGCTTCCACGTCGGCTACACATGCGACGTGCAGATTGCCGAGCACTTGGGTACGGCCCAGCTCGTGCGCTCTTGCGAGCAGAACGTGGCGGTCGACACGATCCGGCGAATGTTCGAAATGGTCGGCAGTGGGAGGATAGACGCGGTCGAAGCGCTCGTTGATGGCAAAGATGGCCAGCTCGAGAGCTCTGCTGACAATCGAATGGGCGCACCTCTCGCCACCGGATGTGATGTAGCACGCACCGAGACCATTTGGCAAGTCGTTGCTTCTCGTTGTCATGCCATAGTCTTGCAAGATGTCTCTAAGCGTAGCTGCTTCGTGGAGGTTGCCATCCACGGCTGGTGGCACAGGTTCGTCGTGCTGGTTCCCCGCCGGCACTGGCAGGGGGACAAAGCCGAGAGCGGCATACGTGCAAGTCTGGATGGCCAGCTGCGTCTTGCCAGAGCCGCTCTCTCCGACGAGTTCGGTGAGTACAGCAGAGCGAAACCCACCGCCAAGCAGGTCATCGAGCTCGGTAGCGCCGCTCGAGAGTGTATGACGTTCGCGACCGAGGGAGAGCACGTCTCTAGCAATGGTGGGCCGAGGTGCGTCGCTGTCAATGGCACTATGTAATTCCTCGGGCTGCTCCTCATCCCCGCCGAGGCGTGCAGCTTGCGTTCGACGAAAGGTGGACGGCAGCTCGACATCGTCGTGCATCATGACATCAGAAGCAGCATCGCCGTCGCTGTTCGAGTCGGAATCCGAGTCGTAGACGAAGCGTTGAACACCGGGAAAGTTGCCATCGTATCCTTGCGTGGGAGGCACCATGGACGAAGAGGGAAACCTTCCATCGTCGACCTGATCGCGTTCACTCGCATCGCTGCTCGAGTCGGACCCCTCTGCCAAGTCGGCGTCGTTGCCATCAGCAGCAGCATCAAACAGACTGTGATCGTCGATAGTCCTAGCAGGTTGCTTGCCGTGGAGCGCATCGAGCACCGATACGGGAGCTGGCGCTGACGCGGTTGCCACTTGGAGTAGAAGCAAATCAGTGTCGGCTTGGGAGATCCGAAGCGCCTGCTGCAGCTGCTGCGGTTGACTGAGCAGGATCTCGTCGGTGCTGAACAGCTTTGCTCTTCGACAGCACGCCTTGATGCGTTTCGAGATCCAGGGAACGTCGGCTATAGCGAGGCTGGACATGGTGTGGTAGTCAGCAGAAAGCGAGCGAACGACGCCATCGCGGTTTTCGACAGGGCTGTCCCGATGGCGGTGATGATGATGGACGGAATGACCGAAATGTGTTTGCTCTTTTGCTCTTGCTCCACTCTGTCACAAGAATGTGGCGTGTGAAATGTCAAAGCTGAGTGGTGGCGCAGCAGAGTCGAGGACGAAGTGTTGGTCTTTTCACTCTTGTCATTTACGCGAATCGCGTTTTCGTCACGCTCCGGATCGGAATCGAAGCCGAGATCGGGACGAGGCGAATTGCGAAATGCGATTTGGGCGTGACCATGTCAAGAGGCAAGGACTGGCGACTGCATCGAAGCGGTGGAGACGTTGATGTCACAGTGACGACGGCGGAAGTCCGTCGACGAGAGGAAAAGAGAATGCAGATCACGTTTGACTGCTTCCCGCTGTCACTTTCAAAGCATGGGTGTGGAAGGCGGAAGCAGCGCTGTTCGCTCGGTTGCTGGAGACAAGACGACAGCAACCAGAGGATCGGCAACGACTCCGCCGGAATGCAGAGCGTGCGAGGTCGAACAGCTTGCCCAGTGAGCGAGCTGCCGAGGCCTCGGCGAAAGCTAGAACACGCCTTGCAGGCTTTGACATGAGTAGAAGAACCCTATGGACGCGTGAACATTGACACGGGCACGGGCACAGAACAGCTTTCAGTCGGGCTCGTCGACTAGTTCGACTGCCAACTCGACGGCGAGAGGCTGTCCGAGCCTAGAGAGACTCCGAGCCACAGATGAGACAGAGCAAGCAGCGGCACCAGAACCCGCCTCGGGAACGAGACGCGCCTTGGAGCTGCTGCTGCTGCTGCTGCTGCCACGTTTGCTCGCTCTTCATTCAGTTGCTCGTTGCTGCTCCTGTCGGCATCAATTATAGACTCTGTGTTGAGCTGCCGGGAACACGATCCAATGCATAGTCAACACACGAGAGCTTTACCGCGCTCTCTGAGCTGTCGAGAACAAGTGCTTGTCCACCCTTGTCCTCGCGTGCAGACTACATCAGCTGGCTATTGCGCAAAGGGAAGGCACAATGGACAGTCCGAGGCTGTCTTGGACGCTCACTGCTGATAGCCTCGGCTCAACGTGTCTAACGGCTGCCCACGCACTCCCCGAAGATCTCTCTCTTCTTCCTGCGTGCTGTGCTGCATCTCGAAATGAAGAATTTCCATGAAAATGACACTTCTTTATGTCTATGGTGTTCCGACGAGGGGCTAGATTTTGGATTGCCAGCTTAGGAAGAAAGTGCAAGCTGTGCAAGATGCACACGGACACAGTGTGCAGCAAACTGAACAAAATTCAAATAACACTTCCCTGTCTTTGTCTCTCTGCTGGCATTTGGGGACACGGCGCTGATGCCTAGTCGGTCGGTCGGGATGTGGCGCGTCGATCCCTTGCCTCCCTCTTTCCTCTTCGCGCGATTCCGTAGTTTTGAATTCGCTGTCCGGCCATCTCTTCTTTCGGATTGGCCGTCGAATCTTCAGAGCGTGAGCGTGGGCATGCGTACTACTGTACTGCGTGTGCGTGTGAGTGTGTGTGTGTCGGCGTTTTCTCTCTCTGGCTGGCATATCGTCACTCTTCTGTGTTCACAGCCGAAATCGTTTTTGGCCGCGTGCACTCCGACATTCGTTTCTGTCGTCCAACACCAGAACGATCATCATCCGTCACTCGAATCGCTTCCCTCCTCTCTCTCCACCACCATCCTCATCTTCGGTCCTCCCGCTTACGTTGGTTGCCGCCCTCTCACCTCCTACAAACACCATGTCCACCACCGAAGTAGAGACCCTCGTTATCGGCGCAGGCCCAACCGGTCTGGGTGCTGCCAAGCGTCTCAACCAGCTCGTAAGTCGATGGCACCGCCACATGCTGGCAGCAAAGAGACGAAAAAGCGTGCGCTGACCATTTCGTATCCCCTCCTCTGTAACGACCCACAGAACCACGGCCCATGGCTCCTCATCGACGCCAACAAGGAGGCCGGTGGTCTTGCCTCCACCGACACCACCGACCAAGGTTTCCTCTTTGACGTCGGCGGACACGTCATCTTCTCGCACTACCAGTACTTTGACGACATGATCCAAGAGGCGCTCCCCAACAAGGACGACTGGTACGAGCACCAGCGTGTCTCGTACGTGCGCTCCAAGAACGTCTGGGTCCCTTATCCTTACCAGAACAATATCTCGGTCCTCCCCGTCGAGGAACAGGTCAAGTGCATCGAGGGTATGATCGACGCTGCCGAGGAGCGCGCGCGTGCCAAGGACGCTCCCACCACCTTTGACCAGTGGATCATGCGCATGATGGGCCAGGGTCTCGCCGATCTCTTCATGCGCCCTTACAACTTCAAGGTGTGGGCCGTGCCTACCACCATGATGCAGTGCAAGTGGCTCGGCGAGCGCGTCGCTGCTCCCTCGCTCAAGCTCGTCGTCTCCAACACGCTCAACAAGAAGGTGGCGGGCAACTGGGGTCCCAATGCCACGTTCAAGTTCCCAGCCCGCGACGGTACCGGTGGTATCTGGAAGGCGGTCGCACGCACCTTGCCCCAGGAGAAGCTGCTCTTCAACAAGCGCGTCAAGACGGTCGACGCCGTGGCCCACACGGTGCACCTCGACGATGGCTCGAGCATCAAGTACAAGCACCTCGTCAGCACCATGACGCTCGACTTTTTGATCGACAACATCAAGCTCCCCGCCGAGGACAACCACGCGCAGCTCAAGACCGCCGTCAAAGAGGGCCTTGTATCGTCCTCGACGCACGTCATTGGTATCGGCATCCGTGGCTCGCTGCCCCCGCGTATTGGCGACAAGTGTTGGCTCTACTTCCCCGAAGATGATTGCCCCTTCTACCGTGCCACCATCTTTTCCAATTACTCGCCCTACAACTGCCCACAGGCCGACGTCAAGCTGCCAACGCTGCAGTACGCCGACCCGAGCAAGGGCACCCCCTCCAAGGAGGCCAAGGAGGGTCCTTACTGGTCGCTCATGATGGAGGTGTCCGAGTCGCACCTCAAGCCGGTGGACGCACAGACCATCCTCGCCGAGACCATCCAGGGCTGCATCAACACTGCGCTGATCAACGCCGACGACGAGATCGTGTCGACCTACCACCGCAAGTTCACGCCAGGTTACCCCACGCCATCGCTGGGACGAGATGCTGCGCTCGCTACATTGCTTCCGGCGCTGGAGAAGCATGACATTTACAGCCGTGGTCGCTTCGGCTCGTGGAAGTACGAGGTAGGCAACCAGGACCACTCGTCTGCGCTTGGCTGGGAGGCGGTTAACCGTGCTCTGCTTGGCACGCCCGAGCTGACGCTGCTCAACCCGGATTGGGTCAACGGCCGACGCAACCACGAGCTTCGTCTCAACAAGTAGACGGATTGGGGCTCTTGCGGCAGGAGGCGTTGTTGACACCCGCTGTCCGCTGGTCTGCCTGCCCCTGGTGCGCTGTTGCTCTTCTCACCGCTCGCCATCTGTTCTGAGTTCAAGGATTAGAGAGCTCAGAGATGCGCGGTTGTACATTTGTCCGTGATGCGGCCCGAATATATATCACATTAGAAGGAATGGATTGTCGGCGTTGATTGCTGTGTAACGATGCCTGTGTCGACGGATGAGAAGAAGGCGCTATGACAAGCTTGAATCGACGCTGGTGCCGACCAACTGCTGAATGGTATTGGTATTCAAGCTTCTCGACATCCGGATGGGATCGGCAGGAAAGAACAAGCCGGTGGGAGGGAAATCCTCGGCAAGACTTTTTGTTTCTTCTTGGTCTCTGTTCGGTGAGAGCGGAGCGCCGTGGGGGATTGGCAATTGAATGCAGGGCAACGGGAAGCGTAAAAGGGAGGTTTCGCAACCCCTGTTGAAGCACCTGATCAGGATGTCAGCACGACCAGAAAAAGGATGATCCCGACAACCTGCATGATCATGCATATTGAGCTACCCCCTAGACAGCTTCGATTCTGTTGTTGGGGTCAAAGTTATTAGTGGCTTTGACCCCGACAACAGAACCACCTCCTGTATAACCCCCTTGACCCGGATCCGAGAAATCGAGTATGTTGAGACCATCCAAAGTGTGTTGAATGACTGTGTCTCGTCGTCGTTTGGCTGTGAAATGAGCACTACCACCATCTCAACCGCTTTGCTTTACCCGAAACCTTGTTTCCCCATGCTCGAAAGCTCGATTCCAGTCATTCCGCAGCGATACAGAGTTGTTTGTGTTGGAAATCGTAAGATTTACCTTCACCTTTTTCGGCGTCAACTGGTCTCACCACACACTTTGCATTATCGGTGCGGACAATGCATCAGACGTGCAGAACACTCGAAGTACCGGCCGAAATCGTATAATGGCCGACGATAGCCGACCCTAGCCACCGGAAGGCAATACCCAACGGCATTAGCCAATAGGAGACAAGTACAATCAAGGGTCCGGAAGGGTCCGACGCGATGGGTGGCGTTCACGCCGCTGATTGGCCATTGTCGGCGTCGACAATGGAATATCGTGCCAGAGGTGCACGACAGCGAGCGGAGCATCCATACGATCCTCCGAGGACACCAAGACGACACGTCTAGAGCCATACGATTGGGTAGCGTCGAGTCAGGTCGGACTCACGCATCAACCAATCGGGTGGTGAGGGGAGAGGCAACCAATGAGAGAAGGGATACTCGAGTCAGAGGACAACATTACCGGTGAACGTTCGCAAACGTCTTTGGGAATAAGGAGGATACCGGGCAAAGAGCGCGTTCTCTGTACCGACAATGGAGCTTCCGGCGCGTACACGACTAAAGGTGTACGCATAACAACAAACGCCGGAAGGGGAGAGAATGACGCCACAGGAGGACAAGGGAGCTCACCTCACGAAAGGGACAAGAGGAGAACCTAGGAGGACAGAATGGATAGGAGGAACCGCGAATGCGTATATATATGACGCCCATGTATTGTCCTTACCATTTTAGTCCTCATCGAATCTATCATCCATTTCCTCTATTGTAAACTCATTGTAGGGGCCGATAACCCACAGTCAACTCCTTCAACGAGTCCCCTCATCAAGCGGTAAGTCGCTAGGTCCAAGCTACCTAGACCTTTCAATAAGGACGAGGCGTTCGGAATACATTCTCCCCGCGTTACTAGGCCACTGGTATAAGAACAGTGAGACGCGCCCGAGACTGTCAATTCCAGTTCAAGGTTATCTATTATCGGCACCGACTATCACCGGTCAGAGCATCGAATATTAGATCCGCCGATCTCCTGATCGACATCAAGACCTCGCTCGCCTCTACAATCTTTCACAGTTTGACGTGATCATGCAGGGTTCATCCACCGCTGCAGCTCGCAGACGGCGTCTTCGAATGCTCACAGTGCTCTCGCTTCTCACACGCAGGCCCCCGACGCAGCTACATCCTCAGCAATACAACTCCATTGCAAACCTATTGGATCCGGATCACTTCAAGTCTGTGTTCGGAATGGTACAAGATGAGTTCGAAGCGCTTCATTTTGCTCTGCTTCTTCCGGATCCGGTGAGAATGGAGAACAGAGATGTGATCGACAGCAAGACAGCACTCCTGATGTTGCTAGCGTGGCTTCAAGGTCATCGGCTACGGGATTTGGAGGGCACGTGGGGCTGGTCACACAGCCGAAGCAGCCGGGTTATACACAAAGTTAGCCATACGATCTACAGAATGTGGGGTAGTCATCTCGATGCCACCAGCCAGTGCCATCGCCTGCTTCGTCCGGAGCGCCTTGACATATACGCTGCAGCAATCGAACGCAAGACAAAGATGCCAAGCTTCTGGGGTGCCGTTGATGGAACAGTCCGTCCTATTGCAATGCCAATTGTTAACCAGGAAGAGACGTACAGTGGTCACAAGTGGTGTCATGCTCTCAAGTATCAGTTTGTGGCAACGCCGGACGGTCTATTGTTTGTCTCGCCTCCTCAACCAGGCCGCTGGCATGACGGATACGTGCTCTCGGAGCTCAAACTCAATCAATGGGTGGTGGAACAAGCACGTGGTGTCGACGGCAAGCCAAGGTATTGTCAGCGGTATGAGTACCGAAGACTGAGCTCGGCGATAGACTGGCCTTAACGCCTACTTCGATTGACGTCGGCGCTAACTGGTTGTTAACGCCTGGGGTGTTTAGTTGACGTTAGCACCTGACTGAGGTGAACTGGGCGTTTGTGAGTCACTAACGCCTACTTCGGCTACTGCTGTTGTCACCCCGTTCAGAGGTTACACAGCACGCTCGAAGGGATTGTTGGACACCGTCGACCACAGGGGTGAGCTGCTATGGTCCCGACGGCGGTAATTGGTGTTGTAGTCGAAACGCTGGAATGTATGTGTTCTCCGACTCGAATGGAGGCACACACGTAGATGATAGCAATCGACTGTATTGCTACCTACTGACAGAGATGATCCTCATTGAGCTTGCGAGCTGAAACGTCGTTAAGTATAAAGTATAGTATAGAGTGGATGAGCCTCCAGCTCCTCCACTCGCCAATGAGTGAGTATATATATGTCTAGCTGATCCCCCCACCTCCTTATCTCGACCTGCGTGTGGTCAGGGGGGACCACGCTCCTTCTCGTATGACTGGCCGCTCCCTTGGCCGTTGAGCCCACCTACCTTGTCAACCCTCTCAACCAGTGAGAGATACTCGCCAAACGACGCTGATGCTGACGTAAGTGCCTGTGGACCACGATTGGTATCGGTCGGCCCGCGAAACTCGAACCAAACGCGAGATAGGCGATAACCCCACCGTACCGCCTGTTTCTAGTGACCCAGGCGCTAAAGCGCTTGTATTGCCGATCTCATCAAGCCCACCTAAACACCTGGCTCCGTCGACCCCGGCATTACGACTGCCTAATCGCCTATCACACTACTCCTGTAACAGGTATCTCTATGGCAATCAAGCATATGCTATCTCGTCAGCTGTTATTCCGCCATTCAAGGGGAACTTCATCACAAGGAATCAAGCTTTGACGAATCATATCATGAGTAAGTACAGGATCACAGTCGAGTGGGGTATTGGTATGGTCTCAATGCAGTGGTCTCGATTCCGCGACAAGCAGTACCAACGGACAGGACTAACACCATGTGGACGGGACTTCTTGGTTGGGACATTGCTCAGGAACGCTATCACATGTATGAATGGCGGCAATCAGATAAGCGACAGCATGATGTGCCGGCCGCCAAGCCTCGGCGAATACTTGTCTTCTTCATGTGTGGTATTGCCGATGCAGGAACAGAGGCAGGAAGCTGAAGATGATGATGGCGAGGTATTCCTAGACGCAGACGATCATGTGGAAGACTTAGATGCTTCGGATGTAGATAGAGCTCTTTGATTGCAATGCTAGCGAACATATATACATACTTATCCGCGATGTGAAGCGAAACCACCAAAAGGACCAGTACGAGGAAGCGAAGGCTCACGTGAACTACGGCGTTTGGTGGGAGAAGCACGTGGAGTGACTGTGGAAGCATCTGAGACAATAGAAACAGCCCGACGGCGTTGAGACTGAGGCGTAGAAGGCTCCTCGGGGATGGTTGGAACAGAAGGGTATGTTTCCGGACGGCGTGTGGATGAAGAGTCATTCTTGTCAATGAGCTGCATGAGCATACGTTCCATTCGATCGAAGCGGCTCTCGATAGCCTTGATGTTTGTACCAAGATCGTTGACAAGGGTCATGCCAAGCGATAGGTACTTCTCCTGCACATCAAGTGACTTCTCTTGATACTGTTTGTCTGCCTCTTGGTGCCTCTCCTGGATGAGAAGCTTCTTGGCGCTGTGTTCCTGATCGGCGCGGCGATAGTCGGCGTCTTGAGCAAGCATGGCGTCGATGGCAATGTCAGCAAGGTTTCCTTTCCATTTCCGTGTGTAGCCTGCGTGTGAAGCTTGAGTATCGGCCACAGGAACAGCTGGAACAGTGGCAGGAGCTTGTTCGGAACTGTCGCCGTCCATATCCGACTCGCTTGCATCTGATGTTGTCGGCAACAGTTCCTGATCCCGTTTGCGAGCACGAGCGGTCATTGAGCTCATCGAGTTTGCAGCTGCGGTGCCGGCTATCGCTGCACAACGTTCCTGGTGAGACACAGCCTATTAGAAAATAGAAGTGCTAAGACGGAGCTTGTGGGGACAAGGCGGCGTCAGTTAATCGACCACTCGTATATGACTTACAACATTCAGTACTGAGTGTTTAGACTCAGTACTATGATTCCTAAGTTGCGATCTTGGGAGAACGTTGATTGGTTCCGAAGCCGACACGTGGGAGCGATCCAGGCTGTTATGCCGAAGACTCGTTCTCAGTGTGGTAATATCGAGTGGGGATTGTAGCGCAGTGGTTGGAAGCTTCTAAGGTTTTACCGTCAAGAGCCAACACTCAGTACTGAGTGTTAGCAGTCGCTCCACAATCTAGAGACACCTTTGATGTGTTAGAGATTCGATGGTATTTCACCCTTTTCGTGCGTGCAAGTCTGAGTATATATACACATTGTTCAGCAGTTGCTAGTCTCCTATGAGGCATTCTCCCTCCATCAGTCGTTGGACTTTGTTTGATGCCGTAAGTCCCATCGCTCCACGGTGTCCACCCGACACTCGGCGCTGAGTGTCGCTATTCTTCACCATTAGTCCCGAAGTCTCATCGTCTGCCATCATTCTCTGATTGGCTCGGACCTCCTGGGTCCGACGCTCCCTCGTTTCACTGCATGTGTAGTTCGGCCGCGGTGAAACTTTCGGGGAGGAAGGACTTCTCGTCTGGGATGTATCGTTGGTCGGAGATAGCCTTGATGTGTGATCGTGACCTGTAATTGGCTGAGGACAATCGACACTCAGTGCTGAGTGTCGAGAACTCTCTTCAGCAGCCAATGAGCTTCTTCCGTTTGCGCGTTCGCATAGGATGGTTTATGTCCAACTTGGCGCGGGCGAACTCTGGTGAAATTCCAGAATTTATCCTATCGGATTCAACACTCAGCGCTGAGTGTTGGGCTTCGTGAAGTTAAGTACATTGAGTACGAGATGATTGTCGGTCTCTCTCGGAGAAGCCAACAGTCCCCCTCATCGAGTACTCACTTCACTCAGCACACACGAAGGAAGTCGGGTCGAGACCTACATTGTGGAACTAGCTTACAGGCTCATCGTCACCATCATCATGCTTCGTGATGAGCTTCTCGCGCTCGTCAATGGTCTTACGGAGAGTTCCAGCGATGCAAATGATGTTGAGCGGGGTCCAGAGTTTCGGTCTGGGTTCCCCTTTGAGTCCTGCCGATGCCGCTTGTTCGAGTTCGTCGATGAGCGAATGGGTTGTCAATGCCAGCGCTCTCTTCTTCGTGGTCTTTCCTTTATATCCAGTGCCGCGGCATAGCTTGCCGAGCACGATACAACCGTCGCAGTAACCTTTCTCGGGGGCGCGCACCCTACCGAGATGGTTTCATCCGACGCCGTAGGTGCAGATGATCCCGCGCTCCTGGCAGGGATTGCACCCAGGCTCGGCTACGACGAAACCGGGGTGGAGGTCTTCGCCGTACCTCGGGAAGTGCTCCATCTGGTAATGCACTTCCCCAGCAGGTACGACGAACTGGTGCTGCTTGTCCAGACCCCTGGACTCATCCATGGGGCCGGACCAAGCTTCACCGGCCGCTAGGGGCCATCGAGTGCATCCTCCAGCAGTTTGGCGGGCTGGTGGAGGAGTTTGGTGTGGGGCTCGAGCAGCCCCAACACCATCATCGTCGGTGTTGTCGTCGTCGTCGTCGTCCACAGGGAGCAGAAACAATCCGCCATGTCTCGATGGACCGGCGTCGTCGAGTGGGAGGCGGGGGAGGGTCATACCTGTTGAGGTAGAGGACCCCAACCCCACGTTGTTCGCGCTCGACGGAGCGGAACAAGTCGAAGTCGCCGTGCTCTGGTGAGCAGGCAGCGGCGAGAGAAGCGGTGTGCCGTTGATGGCAACCGGAGAAAGTCGTGCCATGCTCGTCAGAGCAGCGGGCGAAGTCGAGGCCGTGCTCATTGGAGCAGGCCAGGGTGTCAGAGTCCTACTCGGTTGAGTAGGCGGCGGCGAGGTGTCGATTGCCATGCCTTCGTTGGCAGAGGGCTCGTCGGTGTCCATGGCGTCTTGTATGCCAGAAGGACTCGCGGGAGTGGTGGACGTGGAGGCCGTCGCCATGTTGACGGCCGAAGTGGTGGTGGTGGCGGCGGTGGATCATTTGGCGGCGGAGGTGGCGGTTGCCTTCCGAAGGGCTTGCCTCTGTTTCTGCGACACCATGTCGGGAAACAGGGCAGTCGTCGTCCGAGGGGGTGATGGTTGGGAGTGAGGAGGAGAGGAGAAAGATGGGGAAGGCGAGAAAGACTCTTCAAGTCCTCTTTGTCTTTCGGCCCTTTGTGTGGACGGGCGATCTTCCTCAATCAGAATGTTCTCCATCCTTCGCTGAGTGTTGTTTCGTTCTCTTGTGATTGTGCAGGTGTTGTGTGCATGCAGGATCGTTGAGCTTATCCTTGGGGTGAAATGAAATCGGTGGTGTTCGTATGAGGTGCTGAGTTCCTCCTGTGTTTTATGTGAACACTCGGCACTGGGTGTTCGTGTCTGCTAGAGTCCGTTTATCTTGTCGATCCTGTTTTTGGTTGGCTGAACTGGGCCCTTTTTATCCTTTTTTGATTTTTTTGTCTTGGTAGGGAATTTTCATCTTTTGCTGGTCGTGGTTGATAATCGTATATACAGTTCTGTGGGGAGGGTTCGTGTCTCCCCTTTCATTCGTTTTTCTTGTTCGATGTGTCAGCACTCAGTGCTGAGTGTTGGAACTCGTCGAGATTGTTGGACACTTGACCTTAAGTCCGTCTCGATTTGCGGTGACTTTGTTCTTTTCGAGGGCCTTGGTGAGAATGTCAGCAAGTTGTTGGTTTGTCGATACTGGTTTCACGACAAGTGTACCATTTGCCTGGTATTCTCTCGTAATGTGATACTTCAGCCTGAAGTGCTTGGTTCGGTTGTGGAACTTCGGCTCTTTACTGAGTTCTATGGCTGCCCTATTATCGACCATGAGTTGGGTTGGCGATTTGATCCATAGACCTAGCTCTGTCAGTATCCAGCGAGTCCAGATGATTTCTTTGCTGGCTTCGGCCATGGCAACGTATTCGGCGTATGTTGTTGAGTCGGTTACGATGGATTGGAGTTTCGAGACCCAACTGTATGGCATCGATGCGATGGTGTTTACGATTCCAGATGTGGATCGCGATGTTTCAGTGTCCCCCGCGTGATCTGCATCGGTGAATGTGTGTAACCAGGCGCCAAAATCAACATTCAGCGCTGAGTGTTGTGAGTCGTCAATGGGTGTGTACACGAGACCGTATGTGTCCGTCCCTTTTAGGTATCGAAGGAGATGTTTCGCTTGGATCATGGCGTTCGCATGTGGGTGTGCGAGCTCTCTGCTGAGCTTCTGCACTGCGTATGCGATATCCGGTCTGGTGCAAGTCGCAATGTAGAGGATCTGGCCGATGATGCTTCGATATGTGGAGTGTTCCTTGTTGGAGAGCGGCTCTCCGCTCTTAAGGTCGCTGCTAGGGTTCAGTGGGGTGTGCACGATGTTTGTGTTCTCAAGGCCGTACGTCGTGAGTAGACGGCGGATGTAGCTGGTCTGTGTGAGATGGATCATGTTGGGGGTTTGCTGGACCTGGATTCCGAGGATGTAGTCGAGGGGGTCTCCACCTGTCATCTTGAAGTGTTGACGGAGTGTGTTCATGACTGCTATCGCTGATTCTTTCGTCTTGGTGAAGATGAGTATGTCATCAACATAAAGCGTCAGGATCGTGGGGTCTTTCTGGACATTCGGCGCTGAGTGTTTGTAGTACAGCGCTGAGTCATGGTCACTTCACTTGAATCCAATCGATCGTAAGGTGGAGTCTGCCTTATGATACCAGGTTCATCCTGCCTGTTTGAGTCCGTATAGTGACTTGTTGAGTTTGCAGACCGTGCCATCTGCAGGTCCACGCGGACAGTCAGGGGTTGGAGGAGGCCGCATGTAAAGATCCTTGTCGATTTCTCCATGGAGGTATGCAGTCGCCACATCCATCTGATGAATGCTCCAACCCATTTGGAGGCTGACGATCATCAAGAGCCGGAGGGTGGAGATTTTCACGACGGGTGCGAAGGTCTCATCATAGTCGATGCCATGTTTCTGAGCGAATCCTTGAGCTACCAGTCTGGCCTTATACTTGTCGATCGAGCCGTCTGACTTCCTCTTGATCTTGAATACCCATCTGCTGCCGATGATATTGCACCCTTGAGGGGGTTTTACCATCAACCAGGTGTTGTTATCCTTGTGCGACGAGAGTTCCTTATCGATAGCCTCCTTCCATAGACTCCAGTCTGGTCATCGGAAGGCTTGGCCGATTGTCCTCGGTTCATCATCGAGGAGGCCGATCGGGTCAGGAGAATCAGCACTCAGTGCTGAGTGTTCTAACTTGCCGGCGATTTCCATGATTGCATTCACTTGCAATCGCGGTGAACCAGGTGGTGTGATTGGCAGCGTCGATAGTCCTTGTGCCCTTTCTCCTGGCGTGAGGTAAGGCCACTTGTCGAGTTCTGATCCTTCCTCGTTGGTATCGGCGTCAGGGGCTTGAGGGTCAGGATCTTGCTGTGAGGTCCAATACTCGTTGCTGAGTGTTGGTAACTCGACCTGTTTTTCGGGAATTCCAGCGAAGGGGAAAGCTCCTTCGTCAAAGGTTGCATGGATCTGGGTGAGGTATTTTCCTTCTGCTTGATCGTATAGCTTGTAGGCTTTCGTTCCGGGCATGACTCCTAGGTAAATGCAAGGTACAGCTCTGTTGTCCAAGGTTGATCACCGTTCCTCTGGGATGTGAGCGAATGCTGCACATCCGAAGGTGCGGATCATGGACAGGTCTGAAGGTCGGCCATGCAGTACCTCGTATGGTGTCTTCATCTTAATGCTCTTCGTGGGGAGCCGATTGTTGAGGTACACCACGTGGAGGAGAGCATCTCCCCACATAGTGTTGGGTGCACTTGATTGGATCATTATACAGCGGACGATGTTGAATAAAGTCCGATTCATCCTTTCGGCCACCCCATTCTGCTCGGGGGCAAACGGTGACGTCTTTTCGTGTATGATCCCGTGTTCGTTTAGGTATGCAGCCATCTCGTTACTCGAGTATTCGCCTCCATTGTCGGAGCGGAGTCTCTTCATGGATTGGCCGGTTTGCTTTTCCATCACCGTCTTGAACTCTTGAAGGCAGCCAAACACTTCGCTCTTCCGCGTGATGAGATAGATCATCGTGTAGCAGCTATGGTCATCGATGAATGTGACTGCGTATCTGTGACCCTGGGGAGTCAGATCTGGGATTGGTCCCTTGACGTCTGAATGCACGAGTTGGAGAGGTGTATCAACACTCAGTGGCGAGTGTTGGAATGGCTGTTTGGTTGACTTCCCTACTTCGCAGGTTTCGCATTTCGAATGCCCCTTTGGGATGTTTATCGTCACCCCAGGGATCGATTTCGCGATCTCCTCTAGACGTTGCTTTCCAGGATGTCCGAGGCGCTTGTGCCAATCGTCATGCTTCGCAAGTTGATCGGCGGCCATGGCTGCGAAGTCTGTTCTGATTTGGTCAACGTATGTGAGAGGACCAATGTGGACACCTCTGCAGGTGATCCTGCCGTTCTTGGTCTGAGCGATGGTTTCCTTGTGGTTCGTAATAATCCTAACCTTCTTTCGCATTATGCCCGTCGAGAGCAAATTCACGCTGAATGATGGTATGTACGCCACATTGGTGAGCGTGATCAGGTTGGTCTTTCCATCTCCGACGTTGACTTTCATATGCACCGTTCCTAGTCCTTCGATCTTGACTGGGACATCATTAGCCACCCAGATTGGCTTCATCGACACACCAATGTGAAGATCGGTGAAGAGGTCTCGGTTGCAGCAGATGTGTCTGCTAGCACCCGAATCCATGAGCCACATGGTCTGGCGCGAGTACGCAGAGTCGGTAATTGAGTACGCATTCTCATTCGCGGGGGTTGACACTCGTTGCTGAGTGTTCTCCTTCGGTTTCTCGACCTTCGGGTTCGTGCACGTACTTTTGTAATGCCCTTTCTGTTGGCAGTTGAAGCAGGTGATTTGTTCAATCGGAGTTTTCTTTTTCTTGTTCGTCGACACTCGTCGCTGAGTGCTGCCCTTCCCTTTTCGTTTGTCATTTCCGGCGTAGTACACTGAGGAGCTGTTCTTTGATTTTGCCTCCAGGCCATGAGTGTTGAGGCCTAGGCAGAGCTCCTCTCCTCGCAATCTAGTAATGATAGAGTCGAATTCGACCTTTTCGTCAATAGTTTCGCTTGCGACAGTGAACCTTTCGTCCTCGTTTCCGATTCTGTGGATGATCATCTGTCCTTTCTCTCGTCGAGCCCTATAGGTCTCCTGGATTTGAGAGGAGATGTTCTCGTATTCCTTATGGAGTCCTTTCATTAGGACACTGTATTTCTTGTGGAAGGTGATCGAGTATCCGGCCAACGTGAGGTGATCCGCGAGCTGGCCGATTCGTCCTACGAAGCCGTCGATGCTTCGTTTCTCCTGCTTGAGGCTGTTGAATTCCGCCTCTATCTCTTCGAGCTGCCATCGCATCGATTTTGCGAATCGATCCTCGAGCGTCGTCCAGATCTCGCGAGCATCTTCGAGGTCGTTGATGGTGTGCTTAATGTCATTCGATAAGCTGCTCCTCAGCATTCCACACACTGTGAGGTTGGCATTGAGCCAATCGACATACGTGGGATCGTTTTCGGATGGACGGGGTAGGGATCCCATGATGATTCCATATACTCTTATGCCCTTTTGCATTAGTACATCAATGCACTTGTCTTTCCAGTTGTAGTAGTCCCTTGCCTGTTCGAGTTTCGGCAACCGCTGGCCGTTTTGCAAATTGGTGTCGCCCATCGTGTACTCAGCGCTGAGTGTTGATAGTGACCAGGGTGATGGGTTTCCTCGGGCGACTTCTTCGGGGGTTGTACTATCTGTACTGGGAGTTACGTTTTGGTTTATATTTTCGTTTTCGTTGTGTTCGTTGTCCCTGCTGGGCAGTCCAGCAATCGAATCGAGGGGACGAGATCGGGAGCGAGTGCCTCGGTAGCTACCTTCCTGGTTTCCGTCAGGCGTTGGGCTCATAACCTATTAGAAAATAGAAGTGCTAAGACGGAGCTTGTGGGGACAAGGCGGCGTCAGTTAATCGACCACTCGTATATGACTTACAACATTCAGTACTGAGTGTTTAGACTCAGTACTATGATTCCTAAGTTGCGATCTTGGGAGAACGTTGATTGGTTCCGAAGCCGACACGTGGGAGCGATCCAGGCTGTTATGCCGAAGACTCGTTCTCAGTGTGGTAATATCGAGTGGGGATTGTAGCGCAGTGGTTGGAAGCTTCTAAGGTTTTACCGTCAAGAGCCAACACTCAGTACTGAGTGTTAGCAGTCGCTCCACAATCTAGAGACACCTTTGATGTGTTAGAGATTCGATGGTATTTCACCCTTTTCGTGCGTGCAAGTCTGAGTATATATACACATTGTTCAGCAGTTGCTAGTCTCCTATGAGGCATTCTCCCTCCATCAGTCGTTGGACTTTGTTTGATGCCGTAAGTCCCATCGCTCCACGGTGTCCACCCGACACTCGGCGCTGAGTGTCGCTATTCTTCACCATTAGTCCCGAAGTCTCATCGTCTGCCATCATTCTCTGATTGGCTCGGACCTCCTGGGTCCGACGCTCCCTCGTTTCACTGCATGTGTAGTTCGGCCGCGGTGAAACTTTCGGGGAGGAAGGACTTCTCGTCTGGGATGTATCGTTGGTTGGAGATAGCCTTGATGTGTGATCATGACCTGTAATTGGCTGAGGACAATCGACACTCAGTGCTGAGTGTCGAGAACTCTCTTCGGCAGCCAATGAGCTTCTTCCGTTTGCGCGTTCGCATAGGATGGTTTATGTCCAACTTGGCGCAGGCGAACTCTGGTGAAATTCCAGAATTTATCCTATCGGATTCAACACTCAGCTCTGAGTGTTGGGCTTCGTGAAGTTAAGTACATTGAGTACGAGATGATTGTCGGTCTCTCTCGGAGAAGCCAACACAGCCTGCTCTCTACCTTGCCGGGCATGCTCCTTGCTCTGTTCAAGAAGCAGAACTCCAGCTTCGGCTTCCATGACGTTGTCGATCAGCTGTTCCATTTCAGTTCTAGGCGGCTCGAAAATGCCGGATGCTTGGCGTGATGCCCGAAGGCTGGCCTTCCGATCCTTGCACATGAGTGCCCACTTGTCCTTGAGCCCTTCAGCCTTCCTCTTTGGGAAGCCGTCGATGAGGTTTTGCCGGTTTACCTCTAACACGACCTCCTTCCATGCATCACCTTGTTTCTTGAAGCTAGCATGCTTCTTCGGGTTCCAGTTGTCCATTGCCTTGGCCAGCGTGAGCTGCTCCTTCTCGCTGAAGTGAGCCTTCGGCCCTCCTTGCTTCCCTGCCCGAGCTTGTCTTGTAGGTGTCGGGGTCGACTCAATCACAGACAGCACAGACAATTGTGACTCTTGAGACTGTGACTGAAACACTGCTTGTGATTGCGACGACGGTGGTACAGGGAGTGAGCGAGACTGGAAGAGCTGTGCCGACGGAGAAGGGCTGAAGCCAGATGCCGGAGAGGAACCAAGGCCATCAGCGAGCAACGCTGATCGTTGAGGCGTCGAAATGCAAAAATCTTCATCCACATTGACTATATCGGACATTGTATACTCGTCTGTGGCCACAAAGCCTGCTCCGAGGGAGTCAGGACGCTGTGCAAGCCAAGGATCGAGGTTTGCGTTGGCAAGAGGCATCATACAGGCCAGAAAAGCCGGTAGCTGGAGACGGAGGCCGATGTGGGGTAATAGAGTTCATTTCATAAGCCTGCATGATCGCGACGAAGTGTGTACTACCATCAGATTCAGTTGCCGACATCACTCATATCGGCAATACATTGTGCCCGATGATCTCAAAATGCGCTTTCTTGGCCTAAAAGATGATCACGTGAATTTACAAAAATTTTCATTCAAGTTGTCGTCACCACCTCATCAACAACTTGCTTCCGAACCACCACCATCCACCCCCTGTACAGGGGGTCCCACTTTGAACTCCAACCACCACCACCACCACCACCCCCTCGACGGCTGCGAAACCTGCCTAAAGTCAAGTCGCGCGCACCTCCTGCTTGTGCTATTCTTGTTCTTGTTGTCGTCGAAAAGAAGAAAGAGAATTTGGAGCTCCGTTCCAAGAAGGCACAAAGCACACGCTATACCGAGATTTCACCGATCCACGCCCTGCAGCCTCTGTCTGTGCCTCTCTCTCCCTTTCTCCTGCATTTCAGAAGAAGAGAGACCTTGCCAAGCGGGTTCGCCGACATCCTACTCGGCAGCTGCTTGAAAGGATGCCTTTTTTTTTTTTTTTTTTTTTTGAAATGGGATGTACAAAGTGGCTGGCGTCATAACTTGGCTGGCAGGCTGGCTGGCAACGCTCCATGTGGAGCAGAGCCCGATAAAAAAAGTTTAAGAAAAGAAGGCCGAACTCAAGCTCTGCAATCGGCGGCGTGTTCCCGAAAATAGTTGAAAGAATGAGTGAGCATGGCAACGCAGCAGTGTGAGTTGATCAGTGCGTGTGAAAAGAGGTGAAGAGGTGAAGGGAAAAGTGCGTTGGAGTTGCTGCCGCTGCTGCTTTTGGAGAATGCACCCTGAGCTTTCCGGTCCGTCGGTCGGTCTCTCTTTTCTTCCACCATCTCTCTTGGCTCTTATCACCTGACTCAGCTTTTCCATACAAACACAAGTCAACGGGGCAAGCCTCAGCCGAAGTGTAAGTGTCGAAAGTCGTTCATTGGCGTGCCCGCTCAGCATTCGATAAGTGGCGGCCGGTCGGCGTTGCTGCTTTATCACTGCTCACTCAGAGGCACGCTCACTCACTCGCTCACTCACTCTCTTCTCTTCCGCATAACCAGTCCGCCGCAACCAAGCACGCTACTCTTTTTATCTCTCCCTCGCTGACGGCTTCACTGCCCCGCGCTGCTTGGTCAACAATGTCGTTCTCCTCTGACAAGAACAGCCGTCGCGGCTCCATCTCGCTCGCCAGCAAACGACGTGGCTCTGGTACCGAGAAGCTCGAAACCCATGTAAGTGCCTTTGTTCTTCCATTCAAATAGGCGTCCATCCGCGTTCCTCTCGGCCACCATCCGACGACGCTATCGCGACTAGCACCATCCTCCCCAAGCAGCAGATACAAACACCCTCCACCAGGCGGATCTTTTGGCAACGGCATTTTTACATCGCCTTCAGTGACTACGACTGCGACTGCTTCCTCGGCAGTGCTTCCAGCCTCAGATGGCGTCTGCTTTCGCCAAGTACCTCTTTACCACCGCCTCCCCCGTCTTCAAAATGTCTCATCTCGTCGACTCCAGCCTGTCCGGTGTCGAGCATGCTTTGCTGACGCTCAACCCCCTCCGCGAACCATCATTGGTCAAACAGATCGCCTCGTGGCACACGAGCACCCACAAGCATGAGGACAACCCGCACGCACACGAGGAGCACCTCAAGCAAGCGTACGAGCGCTTCGAAAAGCTCTTCACCATCACCCCGCAACGTCTGCGCATGATCGTCGACCGCTTCGTCGGCGTCCTCGAGGAAGGTCTCCAGAAGCCCGGCCAGACCGTGCCCATGCTCCCCGCCTACGTCTTTGGCTGGCCCACCGGTGACGAGGTCGGCTCCTACCTCGCCCTCGACCTCGGCGGCACCAACCTGCGTGTCTGCCACGTCGTGCTCAAGGGCGCAGGCAAGTTCGAAATCACCCAGTCCAAGTTCCGTCTCACCGAGGAGCAGAAGCAGACTGAGGGCCAGAAACTGTTCGACTTTTGCGCAGACTGCCTGGCCACGTTCATCAAAGACCACTTTGGCGATGCCAACGGCGACGTCATCCTCGAAGAAGATCTCGCCCTCGGTTTCACGTTCAGCTACCCCATGGAGCAGGAAAAGATCGACCACGGCAAGCTCGTTCGATGGACAAAGGGCTTTGGCAACCCCAACACCGAGGGCCGCGACTGCGCTGCCATGTTCCGCGAGTCGCTCGACAAGTTCAAGCTGCCCATCAAGATGGTCTCGATCATCAACGACACGACGGGCACGCTCATCGCCTCCAACTACGTCAACCACGAGACGAGGATCGCGTGCATCTTTGGAACCGGCTGTAATGCGGCGTACATGGAGCACCTGAAGGACATTCCGAAGATCAAGCACCTCGGCCTGCCCGAGGATGAGGAGATGGCCATCAACTGCGAATACGGTGCCTTCGACTCGTTCAAGCACGAACACATGGCCGAGATCCGCACCAAGTACGACGAGCACATTGACCTGCACTCGAACAAGCCGCACGAGCAGTCGTATGAAAAGATGATCGCCGGTTTGTACCTGGGCGAGCTCTTCCGGTTGTGCATCTGCGACCTGATTGACGAAGGCACGCTCTTCTTGGGCCAGAACACGTACAAGCTGGAAAAGCCAAATGCGTTCGACACGGCGTTTTTGTCGTTGATCGAGTCGGACCCTACGGACGAGCTGCTCACGGTGACGGGCCTGTTTACGCACTTTTTCGGTATCGACACTACGATCGAGGAGAGGCAGTTCTTCCGCAAGCTGGCCAAGCTCATCGGTACACGATCGGCACGTCTGAGCTCGTGCGGTATCGCTGCGCTGGTGACCAAAATGGGCTACCTGGAGAAAGGATGCGGCGTCGGTGCGGATGGTTCGCTATACTCAAAATACCCCGGATTCGCAGACCGACTTCACCAGGCGCTCGAAGACATCTTTGGCGAAAAGGGACGCAACATCCGTACGTACCAGGCTGAGGATGGATCGGGAGTAGGTTCTGCCATTATTGCAGCCATGACCAAGGCGCGCAAGGAGGAGGGCAAGTACGCCGAGGTGTAGACCAAAAAGAATCAGTCTCGCGCAAACCTGGTGGTAAATTTAGTGTGTTGATTGTACCGATTCGGGGTTGTTGCTTCTTTCGAGTGAAGGCCAGGTGTGCACTCGCTCTTTGCTGTATTGCAGGAGGTTAAGTTGCAGACGTGAGCTGTTACTCGTAAGGTGTGAGATGGGTGAGGGCGATCACACTTTGCGACAGGCCAAGAGTGAGGCAGGCGTTTATATATACGCATCGACTCGGCGACAAGTCTAAGCAAACACCCTGAAAGCGATCCGTCGCAGTAGCCGATCGTCGAAACTGTCTCTGGGCTCGACCGAAGCGAGATGGATCAGGGGAGAGCGAGGAAGTGGAAGAGAAGTTCTTAATTGGTCGGTGCGTTGTTGTTGACTTTACGGGAGTTGAAGCCGAGTGTGCCAAAAGAGAGAGAGCAAAAGATTGCCGACGCAGTGGCCGGCAATGTGACAATACTACGGAGAAGTTGCCGGTTTGTAAGTGTGGGTTCTCCCGCGCTTCTTCTCTTCTTTTCACGCAATGCTCACTCTCGAGCTTCCAGACTTGAACTGTATCAGGTGGTGGTCAAGCATCGGTCATATTGGGTATACGCTTCCATTACTCTTCTTATCTCGAGTTTGAGTCAAAGCTTGGTTGCTGGTGGATGCTGCTTTCATTTCGTCGTGAGCGACAACAACGACGCCGGGCGGTCGGATTGCCCGGCAATCTCACGTCGGCATTCTAATGGTCATTTTTTGGCCGAAATTGATGAGCATGAGGCAAAAATCACGCCGCGGTGGGACGGTGTTGTGACACAGCGGTGCAGCAGCGGTCACAGCCAGGCACAAGCGCACACACACGCGAGTTGGAAGAATCGCAGATGACCGATGGTTGCGCCTCTCTCGCTATGGCTCTGAGGCTCTGGGGCTCACTCTCTTCCCTGCCTTCGGAGTATCCGCTTCACCTCATCTCATCTGGCTCAACGACTCAAGCAAAGAAGAGAGTGTGTCAACGTACTGCGTGGCCTTTCGCTCGACTCAGCTCGGCTGATCCGATCCCAGGCTCGCCCCGTTTTCTATATAAGCTTGCTCTGCTTCGGAAATCTCTTTCTCTTTCATCCCATCTCATCTATTCCTCTACCGTAGCGTCATCTTCATCGTCAAAATGTAAGTATCACCGCCCAACACCATCAGCAGCATTACTATTGCTCGTTATCATCTCTAGTCCTCTAAGGCAACGGCATGCTGACACGACTTACCTCTTGCTCCTCCTCTTTGTAACGCTAGGCCCACCACTCACTTCAAGCTCAACTCTGGCGCCTCGATTCCCTCTGTCGGTCTCGGTACCTGGCAGTCGCCCAAGGGTGAGGTGCGTGACGCCGTCTGCCACGCCCTCAAGTCTGGCTACCGTCACATCGACTGCGCCTGGGGATACCAGAACGAGGATGAGGTTGGTGAGGGCATCAGGAACTCGGGCGTCCCCCGCGAGGACATCTGGATCACCTCCAAGCTCTTCGAGTTCCACCACAACCACGTCCGTCAGGCTTGTCAGGACACGCTCGACAAGCTTGGCGTAAAGTACCTCGATCTCTACCTCATGCACTGGAACATCGCCTTTTTCCCCGAGGATGTCCCCGCTGGTCAGCTGCCCCGCGACTCCAAAAAGGACCCTGCTACCGGCAAGCACCTCCTCGACCTCGAGACCACTGAGAACTTCACCAAGGTCTGGGCCGAGCTTGAGAAGCTCGTCGACGAGGGTCTTGTCAAGAACATCGGTATCTCCAACTTCTCCATCCGCCGCACCAAGGAGTTGCTCAAGTCGTGCCGCATCAAGCCCGTCGTCAACCAGGTCGAGCTTTCGTTCACCTTCCCCCAGCCCGAGCTTGTCGCCTGGCTCAAGAAGCAGGACATCCTCCCCCAGGCTTACTCGCCTCTCGGCTCCACCGGTGCCAGCCAGGCTTCGCTCAGCGTCGTCGACAACATTGCCAAGAAGCACGGCGTTCAGGGAGCCAACGTGCTCATCTCGTGGCAGGTCGCTCGTGGCTGCAACCCTCTCCCCAAGTCGGTCACCCCGGCGCGTATCGAGAACAACCTCAAGCTCATCGACCTTTCGGCTGAGGAGCTCGACGAACTCGAGAAGGGTGCTCTCGCACAGACGCCCAAGAAGGTCTGCGACCAGTCCGACCTCGTCGTTCCCTACTACGACATCTTCGAAGCTAACCACCCTACCAACAATGACAAGGTCCAGGCTGCTCAGGCTTAAGTAGAAGTTTCCTCTGAACACAACCAAGAACATGTTCCCGTATTGGGTTTCGCTGCTCTTCAATGTCACCCGCATCAATTAAAACGTGCAACATCCCAAATCTAGTCGTTGGTCGTTGGCGCGTTCGGAACGTGTCGAGCAAACAAACCTGAGATCCCGTTCTCAGCAAACCGTGGTGATGTAGGATTGGTTTCGACGGGATTCGCATTGTTTGGATTTTCCGTCATCATTGTCCCCACTCGACCGCATCGCATGTAAGGAGATGGGGCAATGGCCGGCTTTGGAACTCTCGCATGCATGCCAAGGGCCTGACTGTAGTACAAGGCCACGCGATTGATGGCCATGCAAGAATAAGCACAAGAGGCGCCGCCGCTCGGCCCGTCAAGAACACCGAGCGTACATCGAGTGTTCCAATCCACTGGTTACCGATTGAACGGCCACATGTCCTCCTTCCCTGAGCTCGAGCTCGATGACAAAATGAGTTCTGCACGCAGCAATTCTGCCTTGGGTTTTGCTTTTCTGCCAACTTGTTGTTGTCTGCAATTCGGCGTCTTTGCCTTTTCCTTCATTCCGGGCCGAAAAAGAGCCGGTCTAGCTGCAAAAGGCGACGGACAAAAAGCCAAAGGCTGTCCGTATGACATGTCGCCACGCATACACGACCCGCAAGGATTTGCACCGAGCTGCTGCTGATGTATAGGAGGCTTGGTGTTTCCAAAGGGGGAAAAGGCATTGACCACGTTCGTGGAGGCCACTTCAGGATGACGACCATCGACAATCACCAGTCTGCATCGTCGTCTCTCGGCTCTACATTTTTTGAGCAACCACACCCCACTGCCTACAAAAAGGCAGGCCGGATCCTTTTGCAGTCCACCCTCTCTCCACCCCCAAACCTCCCACTCTCTTTTCACTGCCCACAACGCAGCTGCACAGCTGTACTCTACGGCACGCCAACCTTGCTGCCGCACAGCTCGAACCCCTTTGCTCCTTCACCACGTCTTCCAAAACCTTTTCTCTCACGAGTAAGCTCGCATGGGCTTTCACCTTCATGTGACCACCGGTAGCAACCTTTTGTTTTTCTCTTTCGAGAGATCATATGAAGCCCTCTCTCTCTCTCTCTTGCTACCAGGCAGGCTCGCTTTGCAGACCTGTTGATGTCATTTCACTCTGAGATTTTTTGGCGGCATCGAATAGGCGACCGTGCATACGAGCATGCATATGTGTCAGACACCACAATCTTGTGTGTGTGTATTTTTTTGCGTTTCTTGGTTCAGTCACATTAAGCCCTCACGGCTCGTTTGTTACGCAAGACAGAGCGGTCCACCACATGAACAAGGGCCTGCATGGAGAGCTGCATCTGCTGGTGCCTGGGCCGACGAGATCGGTGGAGTCAGTGCACTGCAGGTTGCATACGGTCGGCAGATTGGCGGACGAACCTTCCGAAAGAGTCTCTCCCGTCCTCGCTTCTTCTTCTTTCTTCCTCCTCTCTCGCTGACTACCCTTCGCCATCTCTCTCCTTTTCCTCTCTGTCCATCCAAGAGTGGTTCGGGGACCAAGCCAAGATGCCGTCGCAGGGCCACGCTCATCCGTACAGCTTTGACGCGCGCACCATCCAGTCTCCCGTCCTCCGGCAGATGACGCTGCCGTGTCTGCAAGATACGCCACCCTACACGCCGCGATCCAAATCGCTGGACCTGCTCCGTTCCGACGCGGCCACCCCCCTCAATGCACGCAACTCGCTCGACACCCTCTCCACCCTCAAGGGGCATCGCATTTCGAGTCCCATTTTCCTCAACAGCAGCATCGGCGTCAAGCCTCTCCCTCAAGAAACTCGCCATCTCGATAGCTCCACGATCCCCGAAGCAGAGCATGAGCAGGAATACAGCAACGACGCATGTACGTCTTGCTCTGCTGCTGCCGAGTTGAGCCAGAAGGTTGTTGCGGCCAACGCTGCCAAGATGAAAGAGTCAACCACCCGGCCGCACTATGCGAGGGAGGAAAGGACGCTGGATAATGCTCTACAGCTCAAGACGCCCAGCCGTCGTCAAAAGTCGTCGGACAACAATTTGCTGAAGAGCAAGTTCAGCATGTCGCCCGTCCAGCCGTCCAAACGGTCAAAGGCTCGAATTTCGGAGGAACGGATGTACGCCACCGTCGCTTCTCATCGGTTGCCGGAAGGCGTCATGAGTCAGGATACCGGCAGGTCGGCATTAGGCAACTGGTCGCACTCGCTCGGTATGGCGGCTAGAAAGCTCCAGAAGAGTGCTCTGCCGAGAAAGACGTCGGACGAAAGCTATCAAGCGACGATGCTCGAGGTGCATCGAGAAGTCAACGACACTCCTGTCGTCGTCACTCCGGAAAAGGCGAAGAGCTCGTTGAGGAATGCGACGAGTCTCGCTTCCATTCGAAGATTTATCACGCCGTCGAGGCGAACAAGGAAGGTATCGAGTACGCGTGGTTTTGCTGCGTCTCGCCGAGCTGTGTTGACGGTGGACGATGTGGTCGTGGAACGCTTTGCTGCTGCTGCTCCGTCGTCCAATGGCAGTGACGAAGGCGACTGGATCGATGCCAATGGCCGCGCTAGTCGGGATGGCCTTTCGCGTGCCGCCCACAGCGAGGTCATGGAACCAGCTGAGGCCTCCATCTGCAACACTTACCTCGTAGTACCAACGTCCGCAACGGCTCGTTCTTCCAGAAGGGCGAAAAAGCATGCAGATCATGACAGCGTTGCTCTCCGTCGCCCAACGCCACTGTCGCCCGACTTTTACGAGCCACCTCCGCAGCAGCGGTTGCCAGAGCAAGAGTTCCCCGAAGGCATCGAAGACGGTCCGGCCCATCAACAGCTTACGTCTTCGCCTACGCCGCCACCGAACAAGGTCGACTCTGCACCCAGAACGAAGCCCGAGGAGGTCATCGGTGTCGACGAGGACAAGCCAGCCGCACCCGGTGCTGGACCTTCCAAGCTCAAGACGCTCCAACTCCTCGCAAGACGCCCCTTCAACGCTTTTGGCAAAAAGATGCGAGAGATGGATGTGTCGTGGTGGCCATCGCGAGGCAGTCAGGACATCCCGAGGAGAACAGAGCCTGCACCCTGTTCAGAACAGCCCGACTGCAATATGCAGACGCAAACACAACCAACGAGACGCAGCGAAGATTTGCTGTCCCGAGCATCTCCGCGTGTGACAACGGCACACAAAAGCCGCAGCGTCGAGCTAGACCGCATCCAATTGCTGCCGTCGAAAGTGGTGCCACTGCGATCTTCAGCTAGCACGAACTATAAGCGAAGACCGACCATCCCGGATGCGTTTGCAAAACCTCTTCCTCAAGAGCCTTGTTCTCTTCGCAAAGAGCCTCCACCTTCGGCGAAGCAGACGCCGAGTGGCCAGCCGCGCATCTCGGACCTCAGACATCCATGGATGAAGCAGCTCCAGCTTCCTGTCTCTTCTCGGCCCAGTAGCTCCAAAGCCATAGCTGCGGATTCAGGCGCGAGGCAAATCTGGCCAAAGATGGACGTGGACGATGCTGTGGCGCAGCGCAACATTACTCCGTCGGCGTCGTTGACGGCGGCAAGCGTTGCCTTGAGTCAGCAGGCTCCGACAAAGCAACCACCTCGTCGTCCACCAGCGTCGCTGCTTGGACAGTCGCTGCCCATCCCGCCTCGAAGCGGTCGTAGTCGGGCTAGTACGATCAGCTCTCAAAGTTCGACGACGTCGTCTCCTTCGGGCAAGGTGATCGTCTCGCGTCGGTCGTACGGCCAGCATCTGCGCTCTCCTAGCATGCGCGAAGAGACAGGAAGTATCAGATCGGTAGGAACATCCATCCTTTTCACAGAGTCGCCGCCGGGCTCGCCCGGAATGAGGAAGCTCATGATGTCGCCGTACTACGCCGCCAGGTCGCCCAACGCGGTGAGGGTGCGCAGTCCACCGACGACGGTGCTTCTGCCGAAGTATTCGCCGCGTCGAGCGGGGAAGGTGGGCACGCGGCGTAGGGTGCCCTCTGTTGGGCTTACGGATGACGACGAGTCGGAGTTGGGAGAGGAGCAGGAGTGGATGGATGAGGGTGCTTCCACGGCAGGAACGAAAGAGGGAGGAACGTATCGATCTCGACTCGAGGAGGGCTATTCTGCCATCCGTCCTGGCTTCCTCGAGATGAGCGAAGCAACACAGACGCTCTCGAACCTCGTCAAGACGTTTTCTGGCTCTTCTGGCTCTCTCAGTCTACACTCCTCTCCCTACAAGAACAAAGACACCCCCGATCGCCATGTCACCCCTCGCGGGCTGTACGGCATCATGGAAGCCGACGAACACAGTTCCACCCGTCCCTCTCCCCCACCTCAACACCACCAGCACCTGACCTCACCCGCCGCACGCCAACGGCTGATCAGCATCGCCAGCCTGGTCTCCACGGAGGCGAATTCGAGTTTCGAAGACTCGGAGGAGCTGCAACGGTTGCTGGATAGCATCATGGCGACAGATCTGGGGGGTGGTGCGCGCGGCAGCAGCAGCTACGATACGTCAGGGTCGAGGGATGTGGCATTGTTGTCGCCGTTTGGGTCTCCTGTGGAGTATAAAGACTCGAGGACGGTGGATAAGCGTGCGTCGCCGGAGGAGACGAAGGAGAAGAAGGAGAAGAACACGCCGAAGATGGCAAGCGAGCTGCCTCCCCCGCCCAAATTTTTGCTTAATGATCGGCCGATCTCGCCACCAGACTCGAGCTGGATGAGTGATCATACGCATAGTAACTGCACCTCTGGTGAGAAGGCGGATGGGAATGGTCGGTGCTCAGCCACGTTAGCTTCAAGGGAAAGCATCCTCTCACCGGCACCACCAGTCCCGCAAGCCGCAGCGACTCAAGCAGCGTTGCGCATGGGCACAAAGAGCTGGTCAAAACCGCCACTGATGACGCACGACGACTCGGGCTACGCTTCGTTTTCGATTCTTGAGAATTATGGTGTGCCGCAATCCTAGACCGCGCGCGCATTGAATACATTTATGACGACGTTCCACACTGCTCCACGTACGAGGTTGACCTTGATGGATGTTGTGTGTGAAGGCAAGTGAGAGTCCTTTGTGTGTGTGTGTGTGTGTGTGTGTGTGTGTGTGTGTGCGACATATGACAAGTCTCCCACTTCCGTTCATATCGTAAAAAAAGGAAAGATACACACCCGGAGCCACCCAAGCAGCCACCCCCGATTGGCTCTCATAGAGCAGCCAGCTAGGGCAGCCAACCCGGGGTGGCTCCGAGGGTGGCTGCTTGGGTGGCTCCGTGTGTGTATTTTTCCCTCTTTTTTAGGATATGATTGGTCAATTCGATTATTCCTTCCCCTTTATGGAATGATGTCAACGAAGTCGCTTCGTCTTCATTCTCATACCCTGCTGGTCAAATTCGTCCCTTAAATGGCCAGATTGGCATTTTTGACAACCTTGAAGCAGTAAATTTGAATATGACGATAGAAATCATGAAATTGTGTAATGATTACTGCTGTTTCCCGTGTTAGAAATACAGAATCAACTTCTCATCTGTTGGCTGTCGTCACTTTTGCTAAGCTGGATTTTCAACATTCCGCTGTAGATCGCGTATTCCAGTCGACTTAATCGACTGCATCGTGGCGTTGGCGATGTCACTCATGAAATTTATATGATGCACTGTTGCTTCACAACAAGGCAATACCATTAGAATGTTGATTATGATAATTAATCACATCGTAAAAAAAAGGAAAAATACACACCCGGAGCCACCCTCGGAGCCACCCCGGGTGGCTGCCCTAGCTGGCTGCTCTATGAGAGCCAATCGGGGGTGGCTGTTTGGGTGGCTCCGGGTGTGTATCTTTCCTTTCTTTACGATATGAATTTCCTTACAAAACCATGATGATGCTTTTCGTCTGCAGCTCAATCATATCCTAAAAAAGGGAAGAATCACCCGGAGCCGCCTTTGCAGCCACCTTTGCAGCCATCCTTTCTGGCTGCTCCGAGTGGCCCCGGGTGTGTATCTTTCCTTTTTTTAGGATATGAATCCAGTCTGTTTTATATGCTTTGTTTGACAGTCCTGGTCGTAAGGGGCAAACAAAGAGAATTCATCATCTGTTCACACGCCAAAAAAAAGACAATCGTGAATCAAAGAATAACTCATCGTTTATTCGAGGAATCGGCAGTGAAAATCATGAATGCGCTTTTCAGTTCAAGAGATAGAGACCTGGGGTCACGAAAATTGAATTTGTCATTTCTTGTGATTACTATTAAGAGAGGTGAATAATTTGTTGTACCGCCATGGACGATTATAGCGCAAGAAAGTCCATTTCTTTACCCTTGAGCATCGAAAGAATTCACCAACTCGCTGTGGAACGAGAAATCTGTGAATGACGTCCAGTGAATTTTGATTTGTCGAATCGCAGTTCAAGCATGCGTGAAGAGTGCTTGCTGTTTGCCTTTTTCAGAGCAAAGGCAGCACATCAACACGATTCACTAATCACATCGTAAAAAAAGGAAAAATCCATCCCCGCAGCCACCCTAGGAGCCACCCCGGGGTGGCTCCCTTCTGGCTCCTCGCCACAGCCACCCCCAGGGGGTGGCTGCTCTGGGTGGCTCCGGGTGTGGATCTTTCCTCTTACACATTCATAACACAGAGAGCATTCATGATCGAGAATGGTAACATTCAATTGTATCGAAACACTACTGTACATTTCACGCCCGTGTCCTCGTCCTCGTCCTCGTCCTGCGGCACCTTTTGAGATATCGTCGACGTAGCTGTCCATCAAGAGATCTTCTGGCTTGATGGTTTTGTGGCACGTAGGACATGCCCACGATGGAGTCTGTTCATTGATCGAGAAGAAGCTGTATGCATCGAAACACTGTACATGTGAGCAGTGAATGGACCGGCAAGGGGTGGTGATGCACATATAACTGAAAGGACATTTGAGGCTCATCGTCGCCGCACCAGCTTCGATATCGTCGTCCTCAGGCGCCTCTTGACACTGGACGATGGAAGAGGCAAACTGCTTGATCTCGTAGAACGGCGAAGGGCAGAAGTTGATGCAGGTCGAGCCTGCGGAACACGATGGGCTGTGCGGGAAGTGAGGAGGATGCTGTTGCTGTTGATACCAGAGGAGAATAAGAAGAAGAGGCAATGCTTGATGCTTTGTCAGTTGGGATTCCACCGAGACGTTGCGGATATGCTGCATATGCGCCAGCGGCGCCAAGGCCACCATATGTACCTGCACTTGTGGTGGCTGCGGGTGTGATGACACTGTGAGAGGGCAAAAACACAAAAAGGAGAAGCGGAAAGGGTCAGTCGATCTGTCAGCGGAATGCGGTATGTGGAAGGGCGTGCGGAAGTGTCATCGACGATGGATACGTACCCGTTCCTGCCATGGGGAGGGTATGCTACTGGCGGGCCCTTGTATTGGAGGATGAGCGTATCGTATCGCCCTGGTTCTTCCGCTCAGTGAGCAAAGTGATGATGCGGTTTATGATCTCGGGCTTGTTGCCAGAGAGGGCCAGGTGACCACATGCGATGTCACCTTTGTCGTTGAGATCCTTGATGAGCGCCTTTGGTTACGTCAAGGTCTTGAGGATGACGAAGATGTTATAACCACTTCGACGGATGCGCATCATGCCGAACGTGTCCGAGTCAAACACCGGGGCCTCGATTGCGACGAGGAAGTAGAGCTTGAGACCAATGGGGTGTGTGATGGTGATAGCCGATGATTCGACCTCGTATTGAACTCGTACGCCAGCGGCGAAAGCGAGTGCTGCAGTGGTGATTGTGTTCATCGTTAGCGGAAGTGGATGTAGATGCAAAGGTGTTGGTGGTAAAGATGAAGCAGAATAGCGAGTTGGATGAGTGAGTTGCGGGATGGTAGAGGCGGAAGTGGAACTGACAAATGACGCTGCTGTGTCGAACACTGTCACTGAACACACTTGGCATTATCGCTATCGAATGTGAGTTGTTAGACTGCAGATGTGAGGCTGGGATATCGACGGCAAGAGTTGGCTTCTGCAACCCCGGCTGGATGGCGCACAGGCCTTCCCGGCGTGGAGCCATCGACTTAATCCATCATGAGCTTGTCGTGGCAGCAGGCTCTAGAGCGCTTTCAGCCCAAGCAGAGACCGGCCACTAATGGTGAATGGCACGACGGCGAGCTGACAGTGGAAGCTCTCCAAGTCGACCACAACCTCCTCACCGTAGTCTCCTCCGTTGTTGATGGCCAGTCGTATCCGCATCTGGCACAGTAGTTCCAAGCCTGGATGACGCTGGCCGAGCGAGTCAAGAGAGACCTCGGAGAGCAGTTGCACGTGCATGAACATCTGTGGCGTGACGTCCAATGCCGAGGTCGAGAGCCTGATCCCCTTGCTGAAGATCCAAAGTATCTTCGCAGGACGTAGCACACCGTTGATCGTGACGAGACACCAGCAATTGCGTCGATTGTCACACCTGCCTTGTCCTACTCCCCCAACCTTGACAGCGTCCGGACGTCTATCCATGATGACTGTACAGATGAAGTTGGTGCCAGTGTCAAGGCGAGCAACACTACTAGGGAGGGCGGTGTCCCAGTATGGTGTGTAGCGCGGTGCTGACGGAGCCGCATCGCCACAGTCGGAGCGCAGGCTGTTGGTGCTGGTGCTGGTGCTAGTGCGTGCTGTGGTGCTGGTATGGGTGGTTGCGCTGGTGGCATCCATGGCAGAAGACAGGTTGGCAGAGGCAGTGGCACGGCGATTGAGGTGGTCCAACAGCAGACTGAACGTGGTGTTGTCGAGCTGCTTCTTCTTGAGATGTGTGTCCAGGACTGAGAGATCGGAGGGGTGATAGCCCTCGATCGACTGGAGCAGCCTGGACTCAAAGAAAGGGACACCGCTTTGCGCCAAGAGCCGTCGCAGTTCGGTACGCTGAGCAGCATTGCGCATGATGGTTGCTTCCAGCATACCACCTTTGTGCCCACTTGTTGGTATCGTGCCCATGAGGCCGTTGAAGTGCTCGAAGGGCAGCGAGGAGAAGTGCTGCGGCGATCCGAAGCGCCTGATAAAGTGCGGCAGGTGGGTGACGTTATGGTTGTTGAACGTCAGCCACCCAGGTCCCAGCAGCTTGGCCTGACTGCGGTTGTACTTGGTGATGTGGTCGGCAAGCTGATCCACTTCAGCACTGTCGAGATCACCGTTGACGAGCTCTACGATGGCGCACAGCAGCATCGCCGACTGAAAGATGCTCCGCACTGGCTTTGGACCTGGATAGATGCGACGACCACCATCATTGTCGTTGCCAGCCCTTGTTGTGGCCCCTTCGACGTCCGCCTCTGGGTCATTGTCGATGTCAACCTCGACATTGGTCGCAGGTGGTGAAGCGACATTGCTGACAGACTCAGAGGGCATGGCGGCGATGGGGTTGGGGGAGTCAGACCGAGAAGCAGCATGAGGGGCAGACTGCAGCGTCGAAGACCTTAGACGAGGTCCACCAGGCTTGACGACAGCAAAGGTGAGCTCGTCGTCGTCAGATCCACCAAGAGAGTCACTCCAGAGCTGCATAAGCACGAACAGCAACAGCACTCTGAAGAGCGTCTCCCATTGTTCCGCCGTAGGGTTGCCGCCACTTCGACTACCGATCAGCTTGTTGGGACCTTGGACGCCGTACGGCAGCAGAGCACCAGCAATGACAGCTTGGGCCTCTGGCAACCGGCCTCCAATCTCGTTGCATGACTCGATCAGAAAGCGGTGCCAGAATCGCTTGCAGAGGCCAAGGTGGACGGCATGCATGATGTCTGGTGGGCAACCCTCGACGGCATTGAAGTAGCTGAGCCTGTCGATGGCCACCGATCAGAAGCCTGCTGCCGTCCGTGGAGGTGCATGGCGCTGACTCCCAGTAAAGCTGTCGTCCTCCCCCTCCTCATCCGTGAGGCCGAGCTTCTCTCCTTGCTTGGGGCAGTAGGCGCAGATCGTACCCTTCCGATACTTGAGGGCAAACCCAGCAACCTTGGCCCGAGCAGGTGTGTCGGCCACAATGAGGTGAAGTCGCGCCTTCACGAGCTCGCCATCTGGATGGCCTGCCATCTTGATGACCTTGCCGTTCTCGTCAAAGTCCTTCAGCTCGTCGACAATGAGCTTCAGAAACTTTTGGAGATTTGCGGCAGTGGTGTCCTTTGGGCCTGGAAGAAGGCCAATGAGGTGGATACCAAGGCAGTGACGGTCGTAGGTCGTGAGACGAGCAGGGAGGTTGTCGATCCTCAGCAGCACAGCGCCAGTCGAATGCCATTGATTGAACTTTCCCTTGTGCGGACCGAACCAATCCACTGACAGTGTGAGCTTGAGATTGAGTCCGGTCGCAGCAAAGGGGGCATGGCCTAGCTGGCAGCGATATCGACAGGCCTCTGCGCCGTCACCGCAGTCCTCCAACCAGGCAGACCCCGTTGGAATCTCCTGGTAGTGAGCAGTGGCGGAGGTGTTGGCGGTGGTAGCGCCGGCAGCTTGAGCTTCTTCGATGGGCGATATCCAGTCCTTGAGGGAGCGATAGTACTTGGAATCCATCAGCACACCAGAGAAGATGGACTCCAGCGTGCAATGGCAGTACAACTGGATGGGCCAGTGGGTGCGATCGTGAAGAAGCGGTGCACCGCACGCACATCGGACTTGTCAAGCCCTGTGAGGAGCATCGGCACCTTCCCACAGTGTCAGCGCACCACAATGCGTGCAGACAAGGTACTGGTCGAAGTCGCTGTGCATGCCGAGCCGCCGTCGTACCGAAGCTGGAGTTAACAGCATTGGTAACGGTGGAGGCGGTAGCGGCGAAGGCTCAGGCAACGGCAACGACGAAGAAGCCTGCCTTTGTCGACCTGCGAGACTAGACACCGAGTACGTTGCGCCAGAGACTTGTGATTGTGACCATGACTGGGACAGCCACCTGTGCTCGGTCTGCACTGAGGGTGGTGGCAGCAGTGGCGACGGCTGGGGGCTGGCTTGGCCAACAGTAGCCAAGACTGGCGCATCGCAGCCATCGACAAAGGCGCAGAAGCGAGTCAACACATGCAGCACGAAGGCGAGGTATATTGTCGCAACCGTGTTTGAGAGTCCATGAAAGGTCATGAGATACATGACAAAGACGTAGTTGACCATCACGAACCGACTGCGCTGCTGCTGCAGAGGGTCTGCGATGGCCTCTTCCACGGACTGGCTGGCGTTGTCCTCTTGATCGGCGCTCGAGTCGAGGAGCAGGGCACACACAAGTGCTAGGCGACTGGCCTGGGAAGAGGCATGAGAGTCGTCGTCGTTCAAGACAGAGGCACTGTCTGGCACATTGGTGCTTGCATGCTCTCCGCCGTCGCTGTTCCTTGCCGCTCCATCGGCCAGGTCCGGAAAGGGAGGCAAGGTGTCGCTGTCGTAGGGATCCCTCTGCCTCCAGATCCGTCGCGCTGGCAAGTGGTGGCAAAGCAAGCAGATCATCATCGCAGCGCTGCCTTTTCCTTCGGTCCTCCGAAGCATCAGCCTCTTGACAGGCGAGCTGAGATGGGGAGAGGGGGGCGATGGGCGAGGCTGCTGCTGGGGCTGGTGGAGCGCCCCGAGTCTCGACTGCTGACGAGGCCGTGCGACGAGCTGCGTGATGCTGTGCCTTGGTCCGATGCCACCGCCATTGCTCATATGTCAAGACCCTGCCAACCTCGCCACAGTCTTCGCACCGGCACCATCTGGGCTTGTGCCCTGAATTGGTAGGCTGAATACTGCTCATGGCAAAGGTCAATGGTGTGCAGGTCGAAGAGCTTCTTGATGGTAGCGGCGGCAATGGCAACCGCAGCTGAGGCGAAGGGGAAGGGAAAGAGCAACAGCAAGGGGGCGGCTGTCGGTCTTGAAGAGGCGAGAGCAGAGGATGGCAGCAGCAAAGGGTGTGAGGCGCTGTTGCCAGTGCCAATGCCAATGCCACCGCAGCCCAAGTCGCACGTTGAGATACGTTTGATAAGCTATGCACGGCTGACGCTCTAGACGATCGTTCGCCGACGATCGACCACCACACGAGGGTGTTCCCAGGTCGTGAATCCCGGGGGCGTGTTACCTGTAGAACAGGCCTGTCAGCGCAGTATCCTGATCCAAGGAGTGCGCAGTCGTGTCGCCCTCTGTGACAGCCAGCTGCAGAGCGACCAACTCTAAGCAGCGAGGGGGCCCTCTATGCAGCGAGGGTTGTCGGAGTTCGGGGCTTGAACCCTAGGTCGTGCTGCCCGTATGACGAGATGCAGGGAGCGACCAACTCTCCTGGAGACGGGGGCCCTGTCGGTAAGGGTTGTTGCCCGCTGTCAGGGCATGCACCTAAACAGCGAGGTTCTTTAACGTCCAGGATGAAGGCAGACGCTACAGCCAGTAGAAGACAACTGAAGCCGTAGAAAAGCTTCGCCAGCAAGAGCTAGCGAATATAGGGAAGGGAAGGGGGAAAGGGAGGGGGGAAAGCAATGTGAGAGCGCCGCTGATGGCATCAGCCAGGGATGACTGGCGCTGCTGCTACTGGGACCCAAGCAGCGATGGACAGGTCGAGTGCAGAAGATTGCTGTTTGCCGAGTCGTCTGCGGCATTGGCCAAGGTACAGCTGTAGTCGTGATCGAGCAGAAGTTGCGACCAAAGGACAGCTTCGAGGCTACCTGCAGGCTGAGCGGGACGTTGAAGCGCCGAACTTGAGGCTGCGGCGAGTGAGATGAATGCTTGAGGTGCGTTGTCCAGTGGCGACCGAGGTGTTGGGAAGTAAGGAGAGTGGCGGCACAGTCGAGAGGCTGCCAAACTGAGGCTTCTTGGCGCATCTGCGAGCCGAACGAGGGGGGAGACGATGGAATGATGGCGAGAAGAGGTTGCATTCAGGCTGAAACGCAATCAATCGCGTTTCAGCTGAAAGGATGGATGGTGGTGGTTGATTGGAGGATGAAAAGACTGCTTGGAGTCGTGAAGGCTGAAAATCACAAGACAAAAAAGGCTGAGTCAATGTTAGATTTTTGCTTCGATCATCCAGCTCACACTTTGACACCCTTTGTCTTTCCTTTCGCCACCATCTACACTCAAAACACCAATCATGAATGATCTCGAGTTGCTCCATCGCGACAAGTACAGGTTCAACGACTCCAACGGCCTCGGACTGGACGATGTCTGAATTCCGGCTCCAAGTTGCTCTCTTCGGTTCCAGCTGAGCGCTCTGATCGCTCAAGGACCTCTCGACTCGACTCCGGGCTTTCTTGCCCTCGGAACAGCACATGGCTGTCATCACTTTGCTGGTAAGTTGCTTGCTGAACCTCATAGGGCGGATGCTGGCCCCACTGCTCGGCATCTCGGATGGCTGAGTCGGTCGAGTCAGCAAGGATGGTGTTTCGTGAGACATCCCGCACGGCTGTTGGGAACAGTCTTGCGAACTCTGCACTAACCATCCAGCGTTGAATCGACCTGGGCAAAGGCTCAATGGGAGCATCGACGGGTGGATAGTGCACCGGCCATGCTCCAAGGCATTCTCGCATCTGCACCGGCGGCCACAGTTGCGCTGACTTCTCCCTTTCCCTCCTCTGATCAGTCTGCTGCAGAGCCTGGTGCAGTTCGAGCGATCGCCAGCAAGGTACAATCTTGCGCATCGAGGGAATGTCGTGCTTTCCCCTACTACCACCAACCAGACGATCAGTAAGTACACCGCTCGGTTCGATTGCTCCCGTCTCGACCTCGTGGTTGTCTTCGCCTGTAGCCTCGGCGTCAGTTGCATCAACGCTAGCCGCCTCGGGGATGGTGAAGTTGATGCAGTGATACCGACGCCACAGAGCTTCATCCCGAGTCAAGGCAGAAAAGCGCTTGTCGCTCTTCTTCTTGACTCGATTGTTCCTTCTGCGGCGTGCATCCTTGTCTGCCTTCTTGTCTTGGTCGTTGGCATAGCGCTCTTGATGGCACCACTCCTTGATGAGGCGACCGAAGGAGCGCAGGCAGACATCGACGGCCATGCGAGGGCCCCCTAGTTCCTCGAGTCGCTGGCGCGCAGATGGATCGTTGCGGGCTAGCTCGGTGGCGATCTCCTCCACGAGCCCGGTATAGGCCTTGGCCTTCTTTGTCCAGTCGATCCGCAGCACAGGCACGCCATAGAGGGTCGGTGGGCACTCCTCGTAAGGAGGCAGCGGATCTTTGGGCCCTAGACCCATACGCTTGCGGATCTCCTTGCGGAATGGGATCTCGATGGCTCTGTTTTGCTTCGTACCTCCTCCTCCCTTGTGCTGTGGGTGAAGAGAAGGCAAAGGTGGCTTGTTGCCGGCAGCGACGTTCATGCCAGCTGGATCAATGCGCTTGATGACGGCATCTTGCCAGTGCAGCGTTTTCACAATGGCGTCCTGGTTTGCTTGCTGGAGAGCGAGCCTTTCGCGCATGTCCTCGAGTTGCTGGCTCACGACGCACAGCTGCTGATGCAAGGTTTGGTTCTCTTCTTCTCCTTCTCCTTCCCCTTCTTCTCTGTCATTCTGCAGCACAGGCGGAACTACAGTGTCGACAGCATCGTTGGCTTGGCTTCGAGCACCTCTCGACGCTACCAAGGCCACCGCCTTGAAGGACTCCGGTGTCTTGTCGGATTCATCGGATGCCTCGTCGTCGGATGCTCTGTCAAATGATGCTCTGTCAAAAAAGCGAGAAGGACCGGATGCCAGTGTTCCACGGACAGCATCAGCTAATCCACTTTCGATCGAGCTCAACGAAGAGCTTCTCGTTGGCGGCATCTGGACAACAGCTCAATTTGCTATGGTGCTGAGAGATGGTGGTAAGTACAATCGTCGCAGCAACTCATGACAGCAGTTGGAAAGCCTGCAGCATCGTGGGCTGAAGCTATCGATCGGCAGATGGACAGTGTCAACGGCCTCGAGCACCTTGGATGGCTCATTCGGCAGCCATCCACGCCATCAAGGCGCTGAAAAAGCAGGACGCGCTCAAACTTGGCTGTACACATACTGACGTCGCTCTATCTTATACCTTTGCTTGCCATCATTCTCATTCACACGGTGGCTCACCATCAGGTTCGTCCGGATACCAAGTCGTTTGACTCCGTCTCGCGGCTAAGGTGGGTTGAGATGAATCATCCTCGATCCTGACGACGCAAGCAGTGTCCTCAAGCACTCTGGCAGTTTCTGTGGTGAGTCCAAAAAATGGAGGCCCGAGCGAGCGCGTCCAGAGTCGAAAAGTACTTGAATTCGCGACTCAGCTTTCCTTTCCTCTCTTCCCGACCTCCATCCAACGGACCGTCTCTTGCCATTCGCCTCGACAGCAAGCATGCCTCCACCATCGCCACCACCGCATCTCTGCTGCCACCACTGCCATGGAGGCTACCAAGACCCTCACGAGCAGGAGATCTTGCGCGGTAAGTATTGGCTTCGCCGACACAACCGTCCGTCTACAGAATCACGTGTTGTACTAACCCTTCCTTCGCAACCTCTGCTACGACATCTTCCAGACATCTTCCTTTCTTCCCTTCCCCCGCCACCTTTAGCGCAAAAGGCTTAGATTCATCATCATCATGACTAAAGCCATCGGCATCGATTTTGGTACTACCTATTCGTGTGTTGCCGTCTGGCAAAATGACCGTGTCGAGGTCATCGCCAACGACCAGGGTAACTGCACCACCCCCTCATATGTCGCCTTCACCGACTCGGAGCGTCTCATCGGAGATGCTGCCAAGAACCAGGTCGCCATGAACCCGCACAACACCATCTTCGATGCCAAGCGTCGCATCGGCCGCAAGTTCGACGACCCCGAGGTGCAGTCCGACATGAAGCACTGGCCCTTCGAGGTTGTCTCGATCGGTGGCAAGCCCCAGATCCGCATCGAGTACAAGGGTGAGAAGAAGACCTTCACCCCCGAAGAGATCTCCTCCATGGTCCTCCTCAAGATGCGCGAGACCGCCGAGGCCTACCTCGGTGGCGCCGTCAAGGATGCCGTCGTCACTGTCCCTGCCTACTTCAACGACTCGCAGCGTCAGGCCACCAAGGACGCCGGTATCATCTCGGGCCTCAACGTGATGCGAATCATCAACGAGCCCACCGCCGCCGCCATCACCTACGGTCTCGACAAGAAGGCCCAGGGTGAGAAGAACGTGCTCATCTTCGACCTGGGTGGAGGTACCTTTGATGTCTTGCTCCTCACCATCGAGGAGGGTATCTTCGAGATCAAGGCCACCGCCGGTGACACCCACTTGGGAGGTGAGTACTTTGACAACCGTCTCGTCAACCACTTCGTTCAGGAGTTCAAGCGCAAGAACAAAAAGGACTTGACCTCCAATGCCCGTGCCCTCCGTCGTCTCCGCACTGCCTGTGAGCGTGCCAAGCATGTGCACCCTCTCCTCGGCTGCCCAGACCACCATCGAGATCACTCGCTCTTCGAGGGTATCGACTTCTACACCTCGATCACCCGTGCCTGTTTCGAGGAGCTCTGCAGTGACCTCTTCTCGCACACCATCGAGCCCGTCGAGAAGGTGCTCCGCGACTCGAAGATCGACAAGGGTTCCGTCCACGAGATTGTCCTTGTCGGTGGTTCCACTCGTATCCCCAAGGTGCAGAAGCTGCTCACCGACTTTTTCAACGGCCGTGAGCTCAACAAGTCGATCAACCCCGACGAGGCTGTTGCTTACGGTGCCGCCGTCCAGGCCGCCATTCTCTCGGGTGACACCTCGGAGAAGACCCAGGACCTGCTCCTGCTCGACGTTGCTCCTCTTTCCATGGGTATCGAGACCGCCGGTGGTGTCTTCACTCCTCTGATCAAGAGGAACACCACCATCCCCACCAAGAAGTCGGAGGTCTTCTCGACCTACGCCGACAACCAGCCGGGTGTCTTGATCCAAGTGTTCGAGGGTGAGCATGCGCGCACCAAGGACAACAACCTACTCGGCAAGTTCGAGCTCTCGGGTATCCCCCCCACTCCTCGTGGTCTTCCTCAGATCGAGGTCACCTTCGACGTCGACGCCAACGCCATTCTCAATGTCTCTGCGGCCGAGAAGGGTACGGGCAAGTCGGAGAAGATCACCATCCGCAATGACAAGGGCCGTCTCTCGTCGGAGCAGATTGAGGAGATGCTCAAGCAGGCTGAGCAGTTCGCTGAAGAGGACAAGCAGGCTCTCGAGCGCACCCAGGCCAAGAACGGTCTTGAGTCGTACATCTACAACATGCGCAACACCACCAACGAGCCCCGGCTCAAGGACAAGCTCGAGGCTGCTGATAAGGAGGCGCTTGAGAAGATCGTCAAAGAGGGTATCGAGTGGTTGGACAGCAACGCCACTGCCTCGACCGACGAGCTCAAGGACAAGCAGAAGGAGATCGAGGAGCAGGTCAACCCCATCATGACCAAGATCTACTCGGCAGCTGGCGGTGCTCCTGGTGGCATGCCCGGCGGTGCTCCTGGTGCCGCCGCCCGGGCTGCCATTCTCTTGGGTGACACCTCGGACCCAAGACGTACTCCTGCTTGACGTGGCTCCTCTCTCCGTGGGTATCAAGACCGCCGCCAAAACCCGGATGTTTAACACACTGCAATCTAGAGGCATTTTAATATGTTATTGAGCATTGATGTGAGCATGAGAGCTGTGCTAGTGGGGTGCCCGACGGTATGGTGGGTGGCTCCGGCTGAGCAGCCACCCGGGGTGGCTCCTTTGCGCAGCCAGCTAGAGCAGCCAGCCAATCGGGGGTGGCTCCTAGGGTGGCTGCGGGGATGAATTTTTCCTTTTTTTACGATATGAATGGGCCAAATGCAATATTCATGATCGGCCAGCAAAGAGACCCATGCCCATCAAAGCATCAGAGACACAACCCTTGGATAACAATAAGCCAGGCAAGTGCAATGACTCATGAATATTTGCGTCTTAACGGTTTTTCCCTTGATGAGCCACTCCACTTTTTGGCATCATCATTTTTGTTACCATGATTGACGCTTTTCTGCGATATTCAACTCAAACCTCGAAAACCGACTTTAACGAGTGTTCTTTTCTTGTGAAGTTATTAATCATATCGTGAAAAAAAGGAAAAATACACACCCGGAGCCACCCAAGCAGCCGCCCCCTATCGGCTCTCATTTGTTGAAAATCCAGCTTGGCAAAAGTGACGACCGTCAACAGATGAGAAGCTGTTCTGTATTTCTAACATGATAGAGCAGCCAGCTAGGGCAGCCACCCGGGGTGGCTCCGAGGGTGGCTGCTTGGATGGCTCCGGGGGTGTATTTTTCCTTTTTACGATATGAATTACTCCGGGCTTGCGGAAGCATTTTTCATCTGCGAAACGCTCGTGCCTGTGTCTGCGCCTTGCGAATGTGGATGAGAGTCACGTGTTGAAGCTGTAGATTGAGCCATCGTCCTGTTGACACTTGTCCACACTCCCACCATCTCAGACCTCCTCGCGAGGCGTCCATGCCCGTCAGAACGTTAGCATCACTTTGGAATGGACTCTCCGTTCCTCGTTTCATCAACGGCTTCCAACAGCCCGGGCGACCAGGCCACTTCCGGAGGCTGCTCGCCTCGCGCCCATCTGCTGACAAGGTCGTTTGGCCAGCCTTGACGACATGGTCATCGCTCGGCCCTGATGGGCAAGAGGCGCTCGAAGGGTTGAGGAGACCGGAGACGTGCGACCTGATCGTGCCCGTCGAGATCTCGCAGCGGAACGTCGGCTACAATGCAGGTGACCGCAAATGGGATCGTATCGAGATGCCGTTCTCTCTCTTCCTCGACGCCTTCATACAACGCAAGATACCTTGGTCAAGCGGAGAACAGCAGCAGCAGCCAGTAGGCTATCTGGCGCAGTTTGACCTGCTGGCCAAGTCTTCCGGTCTAGCTGACGAGGCACCAGGTCTGCCGCACACGCGAGCAGGGCCGAAAGGCGCACAAGAACAGTGGCGCAGCAACGTCTGGATCGGACCGGCGGGCACTTATACGCCTCTACATCGCGATCCTTATGAGAACATGTTTGCTCAGGTGGTCGGTCGAAAGCGAGTCCACCTGTTCGCGCCGGGTCTGGCGCCGTACCTTTACCTCAACAAGAGCGGGGTCCAGCGAAATACGTCTGCCATCGCGTCCGAACAAGAGCTCCTGGCTCCGTCTCCAGATCGGCCGCTGCTCTCCACCGCCCTTGCATCTGAGGATGCCTTCGTCGCTGAGCTCGGCCCAGGTGATGTGCTCTACATCCCGCAGGGATGGTACCATTGCGTGCAGAGCTTGAGTACGAGCGCAAGCGTCAACTTCTGGTATCTGTGAAAGTTGGTGGGAAGCGTCCATTGTAATACCAAAACGGCTGTTTGTCCATTCGCATAAATCAAGAAGATGCTGGTTGAACGTTATCCCACTAGGTTGGTGTCTGCTGTTCGTTGACCATCTTTGGCGTGTTCTCAATGTCTGGATAATGTCCGGCTCATTGAGCTCGTGAGGCCGGCTGCGAGTGAGCTTATGGAAAACGCGAGCCTCGGTTGGTACACCCAAGTGCTAGATCGCCAGAGAGCGACTTTGTTGGCTGTATTCTGTCGTGACACGAATGCTTCTTCTCAGTGCGGGGGTTCAGGCGGAGCGCCGAGCACGGCCCAAGTCCCCAGTGAAATGATAAACGGCGCTCAGTGCGGGGACTTCCTTGTCGCAAGTTTGCATTGTCGAAAAAGGCCTGTCAAGCCCAAGAACCATACGGTAAAGCCATTCTGGATTGAATGCGAAAGATCCCTAATAATACAAAGCAAAGAAAGGAAAGAGGGCGGTGATGACAGGGGAGACGTTGACGATGCTTGCAGCTCCACAGAGAGGCGGCTTCGCAAGTCTTTTGACGTAAGGGGACAGGGTAATAACATGCAAGGATACGAAGCGGCGGGCTGGAGGCGGCTAGAGAGTCAAAGCTCTTACATCAACCAGTCCCAAATGCGTTGAAGGGTGGAGCGAGTCTGCTGGGATTCCTTGACCTTCTCTGCCTCCTCGTTCTCGTCGATCTGCCTGCGGCCAGTGTCGAAGTCCATCTGAGAAAGGCTGACGAACTTGGTCTTGTGGTAGAACTTCCATCCGAGCCACATGACGAGGAACATGGGGATGCAAATGTAGGTGGTGACGAAACTGCTCGTGCTCCATTGGCCGTTGAGGAAGACGGTGAAGCCGGCAAACAGAAGCACGAGGGAGAGGAAGAAGATACCAAAGTAGGTGAGGTATGGCTGGAAAGGAGCGGTGTAAGGAAGGGTGTTACGTGGAATCCCGTGGAACTTGAGACCGTGGAAGAAGCGGGCATAGGTAGAGAGGATGATGACCCAAGCGATGATAATCGAAATTGCTGAGATGTCGTAGAGATACTCGAAGGCCTGCTCCGCACCTCCCGCTCCACAGGACATGTATGCAAGGGGGGCGAACAGCGAGGTCACGACGAGAGACCAGATAGGAAGACCGTTTTTGGTGCATTTGCGAAGGAAAGCCGGCGCCTTGTGCTCGAGAGCAAGCGCGTAGATGGTCCTGGACGATGCGTAAAGATCACTGTTGGCCGCGGACCAGGTAGTGATGAGCAAAACAGCATTTGTGAGACTTGGAAGGACGCTGATACCTGCGTTAGAGATGGCGAGAACGAAGGGAGATGCGCTGGCATCGCTGCTACCGTTGAGCAGACGTGGATCATTGTACGGGACAACGAGGCCGACTGCGAAGATACCCAATACGTAGAATAGGAGGATCCTCCAGAAGACTCGCTTGATGGCCTTGGGAACGTTCTTGCGAGGGTTCTCGGCCTCACCGACTGCTACTCCAATGATCTCAGTTCCCGCAAAGCTAAAAGCCGACTGTACGAAGACGTTCCAGAAGGCGAGGAATCGGCCCAGAGAACCGCTGATGCCTCCAGTGGGCTTGCCAGTGACGGGGTCGGGGGTCCAAAAGAGCTGGGCCATGGGGCCAGGATCTTTCCAGTAACGGAAACCGATGCGATCGCCGCGAGGACCGCCGCCGAGGTCGATAACCAGCGAGGTGATGATGAGGACGATGATAGCAACGACCTTGATCAGGCAGAACCAGAATTCAGTCTCGCCGTAGTACTTGACACCGAGTGCGTTGACGCCGATGACGAGGACAACCAGGATTGAGATCCAGGCGGCAGGATTGATGGACTGGTTCGTGTCCCAGTACTGAATGAGGATCGCGGAGGCGGAGATCTCGGTGGGAATAGTGATGCCATAAGAATACCAGTAGGTCCAGCCAAGGGCAAAGCCGAGACTTGGGTCGAGAAAACGAGTGGCGTGGTGCGTGAAGCCGCCGGGAACAGCCAGAAGGGTGCTAACTTCGCCGAGGGCGACCATCATGGAGTAGACGACAATGCCCATGATCATGTAGGCAAGGAGCGTGCTGACCGGGCCAGCGTTGGCGAGGGAGCCTCCCAGACCGACAAAAAGACCAGTACCGATGGTACCGCCCAGGGCTATCATAGAGAGATGCCTCTGCTTGAGGTTGCGCTGAACAGTACCGTCCGGAGAGTCATTGTCCATTCCGAGGCGACCGAGGGCTGCGGCATCTTCGTGAGAGTAACCCTTCTCGACGTTGTCGGTGGAAGGGAGAGAGCTCTTCTCCAGGTCGGGAGAGGCGGCGCTGATGGCCTGGACATCCATGGAAGCCATTGTGTCGGATAGAAACCGCACTGCGGCTTGGCTGGATGGATGAGGTGGAAAGAGAGGATACGGATATGGAGCAGAAGGTAGATGGCGAAGGCTGGGCAGGCCGGCAAGTATATGTAAGTGATTGGCTCACAGAGCAAGCTTGCATGACTCAAGCAACCAATCGTTGCAATCATCGGACGTTCGCCAAAAGGTTTCGCGCAAACTGAGAAGCCAGTGCAAATTTTGACAGGTCCAAATAGTTTTTTTACTTTTATTTTTTGACGCCGACCAGAGGCGACCGGAAGTGTCCAAACCGCGATTGCGGCGGAATCTCCGAACACCTCTCACTCTATCATTGAGATCATATTCTGCAAAGGCATTGGCAAGAAGTCGTGCGGCATGTTAAGATGCAGGCAGAGCAATTACAGGCTGCTCTGAGGGCGAAAGGGCGAGTGGCGGAATAGAGACGGTTATGCGACAAATCGATGCAGACATCTCATTGGACATTGATAAGAAAGATCAAAGTAGGCTGTAGAGCACATCCATTGGCCAAAGGCAACCGATGAACCAAGTACAGTCGACGCTTGCGTTTCCCCAAGAGATCACAGTGGGTGTAGCGGACCAGGTCTGCTGACCGAATGCACGTAACAACAGAGCCGAGAGGGACGGCACATCCGCGTGATTGGACGCTCGTTCGTTCGCTTGGTCTTTGCAAGCAACGACTCGAGTCCACAAAAGAAGAGTGTTCGGATGCGTCCGACGGAGAACGATTAACCCGAGGTCATGGGATGTGACTCTGGAAAGATCCTGGCGGAGGACTAAGCGAGGTCAGGCCGACTGCGAAACCGTAGAATAGTCAGTGTTACCGCGGTTAAAAGAAGCCGATAATGAGCGGCTTCCCGCAGGTTCACCAGGAAAACACAGAGAAATCGCCCAGGAAATTCACCGAAACCCGCCCAATCCGACCGCACGACCGATGATCTTCGTCTGAGTTTGAGAAGAAAAAAAAATTCTCCGATTGACCGACTACAGTACTTCATACTTGGGCTGCGCTCGATTGTGGAATTTCGGTCTTTGCTCGTGTGCCTCAGTTTCGAACTGTGTCTCCAAATGGGACTTGCATAAAGTTGTCGCTCCACAAGCAATCTGCGCAATGCTGCCGTTCTACTCTTCGATCCTCTCCGCAATGAGAAGATTTCAGGAACAAGCCGTGACGGCACACTCCCCAGGCGTTGCATGCCATTTGATATAGTAGCTTGAATGTAATTCACCATGTGCAAAGAGTGTGCCATCCGCAAAACGTCCTGGACACATGCAGTCAAGATATGGGTCCAATTCGCTGTCCATAGTATGTCAGCATTACATAATTCGGGAAACTCAACTCCACTTTCTTCGGACCCTGCAAAATGATGTTGTTGGCTTGGCTCAACCACGCTTTGATCCGCAACCACCATCACTCCTCCGGTACACAAACGTACGTAGCACAGCTGGCAATCGCCGGCGCTTACAGTGCCTCGAAATGGCTGTCGACTCGAAGAAAAAGCTGTCAAGGCCACCCACCAGGCCTCGTGCCTTCGACGACTCGAGCGACGAAGAGGCCATCGACCACGAGGAGATTGTTTCGTACGACCGAGATGGCGCCAGAGGCAGCAACCCATTGCCCGAACCCGCTCCCCCACGAGTCATCCCCGTCGCATCCAATCTCGACTGGCGACAGGATCGCAAGCAGCGTTTAGGCATGGCATCTAATCTCCAGTCTTTCGGTCCTCCCGCGTCGATGCGCCTTGCTGACTCTTCCGCTGTGCCCGGATCCACTCCTGCTACTTCTGCGAACGCCAAAGCCGACAACGATGCGATCAATATGGAAGCACAAAAAAGTGGCCTCGAGCTTCGAAAGTCGAAACCTCGGTCGGAGGACCCGCCGCAAGACAGCTCGGAACACGCAACCACTTCGGAAGCTGCCGATGCCTGGACAGCCCCAAATAGAGCGTCAGACGAGGTAGGCACGGACCAGGAAGCACTCAAAGCTCTTCTTGCTGGTGAGGGCATCGGAAGTACCGGCACGGGAGAGGCCCTGGTGATTCATCAGGAGACAGAATCTGAGATGCTGCAACACGACATCGATTCAAGGCCTGATGCACCCACGTTCGATGACTACGCAGCCACACCTATCGATCAGTTTGGCATGGCGCTTCTGCGTGGTATGGGATGGAAAGAGGGTATGGGCGCTGGTAAAGGCGGTAAGGGTCCTCAAAAGGCGGCTGAACCCAAAAAGCGTGCAGCTTTGCTCGGTCTCGGCGCCAAGGAGAGGCCTACAGCATCGTCGAGCTTGCCTGCATCCTCATCCTCGTCACGGAACCATCAACCCAAAGATAAGCGCGATTACAAATACATGCCTGTCTCCAGGAACGAGGCTTCCTCTTCCAACGGGCGCTCTGGGTCATCCGACCATCGGTCACGAGAGGACAGACACGCCGAACGACGCTCAAGCGGTGCGCCGCCCTCATTTCGCGATCATCATGATCGAAGGGAGAAAGACGATCGAAGCGGGACTCAATCGCGCTCTTCACATCGACAGCGATCCAGGAGTCCTGCACGAAGTCAGGACCACGCTCGAGATCGTTACCGGGACCGTCCCAGGGACGACAGAGACAGGGACAGCGGTGAACGGCGTTCGCACGGCTCCTCAAGATCAAATCGGGACAGGAGATCGGACCGTGATCGAGATGACAGGCGGAGTAGAGATCATCGACGCTGATGAGAGACATTGCTCAAACGCTTCTTCTAAGCATCACTTGTACAATCACCTGGAGCATATGCAAATTGCAAAATCAGTATATACCCTCAACTGCGCACACAGGGAACGCGGCTAGGCGAGACGCGCGACACGCCTGCCTCTTGACTTTTTTGAGTACATCGCCGTTGCGCAGTCCGTTTTGATTGCCGTATTCTTCTCGCCCATTGAATGAGCACACGTCAGGGTTCACGCCTCGTCCTTATCGCGCGCCCACCACCATCTCTGACACCCCTCGAAGCGATGATCCAAGACAGTCTCGCCCTCGCATCCATCGGCGACGAGCTCGAGTTATGGACGCGATCCCCCTTGCACCCCACTTTGCTGCCCGTGGGAGCTCTGGCGCTCGTGCATGCAGCGAGGGTCAGTCATGCAACTCGTCAGGTTGCTGGCAGTCACAAGTACAGCTTGACGGTGTGGCAGGGGTTTGTGTTGAACCAGATCCTCATGTTTGGGGGTGTGGTGATCAGTGGCGTGCTGTTGGGTATTCCGTCGCCGCTGTTGGTGGCCTGGCCTGTGGTGGTGTTGTATGGCGGGATGCATGTGCTGCTCGATGTAACCCCGGCTGGTAGAATGCTGCTGCGGTTGCAGGATTTGGAGTTTGTTGGCATTTTGTAAGTCCAACGGCAGCTGAAGTTCCCGTGTGTGCGGTCTGGTGTGGCTGACCGTGATCTTCACCATCTGCATCTCGACATCAATACATGATTGTGCTTAGCATGGATCTCTCATTCGCGCTCCTCGATGGCGTTCTCCGAGCAGAGGGCATCATTGATCTCGGTGTCGAGCCTGTAAGTCCTTCCACCTAGCCCGTCCACTTCTGCCCCCCTGTCACTTGAGCTGACCAGTACCGCAAACGGATCTCGACGCTCCACCTGCCGCAGGTCCTCCAACACAACTCACCGCAAGTCTCAACCTCGCTCTTCGCCGCACTGCTCAATTCAGCCATCATCGGTGGAGGCGTACCCCTTCTCATCGACATGTTCAAGCTCGACTCTACCTCGGGGCAATGGGGTCCCCGCACTCCCACCTGGGTGAAGCATCCGCTCAACGGCACCAACGATGCTCTCAGCGCAGCCCTACTTGCATTCGTCTATTTAGCCCTCACCGGCTCGGCTACTGCACGATTGCCGCTTGTTGCAAGCGTGGTAGGAGCGTTGGGGCTGAACAATTTGAGCAACAGCGAGGTGCGCACATTCTGCTCACTGCTTTTAGGCGCGATTCTGCTCGCTGAAAAGGCGACCGTGCTCTCTATGACCTCGAGCCCAGTTTCAAAGCCTGCTGCATCAAGTTCTCGCGCTGTGGCCGGCAAGTCAAACGCGGCCAACGGCGGCGGCAAGAATCGCAGACAAACCTCACGCAAACAGCAATGACATCATCTTCACATCTCTCTCTACACCCTTACTTTCAACTCTGCCGTTGTAGATTCACAATGATGCTGAATTCTCTACCAAATGCGCGAGCGAACCATGTTGTACCGACTAACCTCCATGAGCGAGTTCTCCTTCTTGCTCTTCTGTTGGGCCGCCTTGTCTCTCTCTTTTGTTGCAGGCAACACATGAGTACCGTCGAGCTTGATCTGGATCGCATCATCGTCCGGCTTATCGATGAACCGCCCCAACGACTTGTCGTAGCTCCTCTCGTCCTCGTTGGTGCCGATGGGCGCCCTGTCTCTCGCGTTGAGGTTCTCCTCATTCTCCCGCTCGTGCATCGTGGCATAGCGGTGGGAAGCAAAGCTGACGAGGTTGGTGCCGAGGAGGAGCTTGATAGCCACAAGGAAAGCCCATGCGATGACGAGGGTGAGCGCCCATGCTGAGCCTCGGACAAACAGGTCAAGGGCGCGCACCCAGTCATTGTCAATGTCACTAGCACCAAGTTTCCGCGCCACGACGCCGATCCAGCCCGTCTCCGAGATACGCGGGCTGACAGGAGCGACGTATTCGTCAATATGGCTGTCATCACCGATCATCCCGATGATCTGCAGAATCAGACGGACGAGGAGACACGCCAAGGGCAGCGCAGCGAAGCCGAGACGTCGACTGATGATGGGGCTCTGGTCGACAAACGTATGCTTGCGGCTGCTTTCTTTGGTGGACGGTCCGCCCACGACCAGGTCGCGGCAAAGCACGTCCATGAAGCGACCATACACGGCGGGTCGGATGTGGTTGAACTTGGTAATGAAAGCATGCTTGAGCCAATCGACAATGCACTCGCTTGCCAGCACAATGCAGACGGGTGTTAGCACCGTCTCGAGCAGACTGAGACTGGGAAAGACAGTGAAGCTTGCGGGAAGCGGGCTCGCCGAAGGCTCGAGCGATCCACCTGACAGTTCGATGAGATTGCGAAGGCCAATTGCCGAGAGCATCAAAGTAAGTTGGAAGCGCTCGACGATGTCAGCGCACGTCATTTGGAAGACGTTTTCCTTTTCGAACTTTTTGAAGACGCTCGACTTGATCTCTACGAACTGGTTCGAGAGCAAGAGAGTCAGCAGCGCATTGTCGTAACTGTTGATCGCGACGTTGAGCGTCACTAGCTGGTAGAAGAGGACCAAGGTATGTGCAAGAACGTAGCAAAGACTGAGGCAGAAAAAACCAATGGGTCGAAGGTACGGCTGCTCGCCGTTTTTGCGACGTGCGAGCGTTGTTCGAGAGAAGAGCGAGTCGAGCAGATCCTGTCCGAAACTGCAGCAGAGACGATCTGCAATCTCGAGCACGTTGAAGATGACGGAAAGCTTGACCACGTCCTGGCCTCGAACCGAATGGTACATCTTACTGGCGTCGGTGATGCGCGAGAGGATAACGCAGCTGAGGACGATAAGGAACATCTTGAGAATGTCGCACTTGTGTGACGAATGCAAATACCTCTTCTGGCCTCCGAGAATCCATCTTGCACTGTTGCCGAGCCAGGTCCACATCGCAACACCAAAGCGGAGCGGCAGGATGGTGAAGGTGTAGAGGAACGAGTCGAGACAGACGACGAATCCGAACATAATGATCTTCTCCATCCAAAAGGGAATTGAGATAAAGTTGGTGACCCTCTCCCACTTCATCTCCTGCGTGGCATCAAAGTCGGTGGCGAGAACTTCTTCTTTGAGATAGTCCCAGAGGCTGAACGGAGTGGTATCCTGGCGGCTTGGGGCGGCAGCAACGTCTGGGCTGGACAAGATGTCTTTGTTGGCTTGTTCATGTTGCGTTGGAACGGGCTGCTCCTGTTTGAATGACAGGTTGGATATGGTGTCCTCGTGCAGTGTAGCGAGACTCAATCTGGGCGTCATATAGGTTTCCACGGGTTCTTGCCGTTCGTTGTCAAGAAGTAAGGGTGATGGTGCCAGGTCTCGGTGAGAACCTCGATGTTTGAGGCCATGCTGGTCCATATCGCCGAAGTCTCGCGCTGGCGAAGGTGTCAAAAGGGTCGCATCGGAGAGCGGCGGGGACTTTGCGCGGGGCGAGAGGGGTGGATGAGCCTTTTCGGCTGTAGCGCCATTGCCGTTGGGTGTTTTTGGATCCGTGATCGAGCCTTTTGGTGTCGAAAATGATTGCTCATGCACTGTGAGGGTTTGGCGATACTCAGAAAAGTCTGGAGGCTCCTGTTGGCTTGTGACTGAGTTGAGCAAATGGGTGCCATTCGATTTAACGTTGGCATTGGCAATGTTTTTGGTCTCGCTTTCCGAGTCGAGTTCGTACCGCAACCCATTGGCTCGTTCTCGTGCATTGACGCTGTCGACCGGTTCGGCAAGGTGAGGTTGGTAGTAAGAATCGGTCGGATGTGTGTCTCGCTCTATGCCGTAGAGAGAAGCTGGTGGACTGACCGATGAGCGGTCTCTTTCTGTGGGTGAGACAGTGCCCAACTCCTCCGATGATGGCGAAGACGCAAAGGACGACAAACCGGAGAGGAGGAGAGCACGACGGCTTTTGCGGTACTGCTGGGTAGCCTCGCGGTATGCGCGTCGATGCAGCTTGAGCTCTTCGGCGTCGGCATCGTCAGAGAAGTCGGAGGCAGAATCCTCGTAGGCGGGACCCTCGTAGATGATGTTCCCATGCTCATCCATGAGGATGCTATCTTCCTCGTCTTCCCACACGTCATCGTCGTCCTCTGCTGATGCGGTGACATCTCCATTGTGGCGCGGGATATTTCTAGGCTCTACAGTCGACTGTCGGGAGTGCGAGCCTAGTAGCTGATCGTCCGAAGCGAGCGCAGGTGACTCGGCGCCGTCCGTCTCGATGGACTGTGGCAGACTATCATCGGCAATCTGTGTAATGCCTTCGGAATTTGATGGCGATGTCGAGGATAGGAGCAAGCTGCCTTCCAAGCGAGCCTCACGCCGCAATGTTTCTTGGCTGAGTCGATTGGGGCGGATCGAATCGGGGCTGCTGCGATTCGAGGCGGTCGGACCATCGTGTGAGGCAATCAACGAGTCGTCGGAAGCTGGCAGCGGGATGCCGCTCAGATCTTCGGCCTTCATCCGAGATAAATCATGTGCGTGGTGACTTTGAAGGTGATGATGGTGATGTTGATGGAAGCAGCAACAAACGAGGGCGACGGTGGAAAAGCCGACGAAGACCCTTGCTGTGGGATTTTGTGGAGGCGCCCAATTTAAAATAACAAATAAATATTCAAAGCCGCTTTTTCTCTTCTGCGGAAGTCGGAACGTTTCGAGGTGTCGCTTCGTTATCTCGAAAGCTTCTCAAGAAGAATTCGCTATCTGGCCACGAGATAAAGATCTGCTTGCTTCCAACGAACCACTTTCTTTCCTCGCCACTCCCTCCTTCATCCATTGGGCATCCGGTACTCAGGGGTTTTTGGCGATGGAAGCGGGCTCGATACCACACGAGGACGAAGAGCAGCGTCTCGAGAGGCTTCACTTTGCCAACGTGCTCAAAGCATTTGACGACTATCTGCCCTACTGCTTATCGGCCAACGATGCACGCCGTCGATCCTACTTTTCGCTTCCCAGAGCGCATCAGCAGCTTCTCGCAGACATAGGCCAGCCATTGTCGCTACCGGAACTGCCAACTGGATCAACACTGCCGACGCCCTCACGCGGATTCAAGGCGAGGTTGGAGGAAATCGATGACCGAATACGCCGAAACGCTGACTTGCTCTCACTTATCGCCGACGAGTCACGAGGCTTTCTCGGCCCAGACGCGCTAGGAGACGATGATGACGCAGCCACCGAAGATTCTCAAGCCGGTCACGAAGCAGCACACGGCGTCAACGGCAGCAGCAGCGGCGGTAGCAGCAGCAGCAGCTCCAATTCCAAAGGCGGTCGCAAGCGCAGAAAGATTTCGGGTCACGAGATTGACAAGATTCAGAGCACGCTCAAGCAATTTGTACGCGACTGGAGCCGAGAAGGCGAGCCGGAACGATCCGCCGTCTACGGTCCGCTGATGGATGCAGTGGCCAAGCGATATGGACAGATTGCGTTGAAGGATCGCGGACACGTCCGCATCCTCGTGCCTGGTGCGGGCCTGGGTCGGCTCGCTTTCGAATACGCAGCTCAAGGCTACTCGTGTCAGGGCAACGAATTCAGCTTCTACATGCTGCTCGCTTCGCACTACATTCTCAACAAAACCGCTCACGTGGATGAACACATCATCTATCCGTTCGTCCACTCGTCCAGCAACTGGAGAAGCGCCGACGACATGTTGCGGCCCATCCGCATCCCCGATGTCTTGCCCTCCTCGCTTCCACAGACGAGCGAGTTCAGCATGGTAGCCGGAGAGTTCTGCGAGGTCTACTCGAAACCGGACGAGAAGCGAGCCTGGCACGTAGTCGCCACCTGCTTCTTCATCGATACCGCCAAAAACGTGCTGCGCTATCTCGAGACCTTGAATCATCTGCTGCCTGTCGGAGGACACTGGATCAACGCAGGGCCGCTGCTGTGGCATTTCGAAAACTCGGGCAACTCTCGCGGCGGTGCAAGCGATAGTCTGAGCATCGAGCTCACACTCGACGAGCTGATCCAACTCTTGCGCCCCATGGGATTCGAGCTTGAGGTAAGTCCAACGCCAGTTGATGGATCAACCTATCTCATCCGACTTCATGATGCTGATCCCTTCGCTTCTTCTGCTGTCGACAGGAACGCCGCGAGCTTTCACCGACACCGTATACAGGCGTGCTCAACGGTATGCTGCAGTACCACTATCTGCCCGAATTCTTTGTGTGTCGCAAAGTGCGAGACGTCCAGGCGGCGCCGGTTGTATAGCAACGAATGGAGAACGTTTTGCATTTGTAATTCAGATCCTCGCTTCGCGATGGTATTGATTACACGAATGAGACCCGTGTTGGCTTAGACGTGAGCCTTGGCGTCGGTCTGTGCAGCCTTGAAGCGCTCCTCGGCCTCCTTGAAGTTGATGACCGACCAGATGTTCTTGAAGTAGTCTGTAGCGCAGAAAAGGAGAGTGAGGCGAGTAAGGAAAGAGAGCGTGAGTACAATGAGACTGGAATGGGAAATGGGTTCCAGGTGGACTTCGAATACTCACCAGCCTTGACGTTCTTGTACTGCAGGTAGAAAGCGTGCTCCCAAGCGTCGACACCAATGATGGGGTGGTGCGAGATGAGCGGGTCCTGGTCCTTGGTGGTGACAACCTCCAGCTTGGAGTTCTTGGGGTTGAAACCGAGCCAGCCCCAACCGGAGCCCTGGATGGTGGCGATGGTAGCGTTGAAGGTCGACTTGAGGTTGTCGAGCGAGCCAAAGTCACGCTCGACGGCCTGCTTGAAGGGACCGTCCTGGAGCTGTCCACCGCCCTGGCTGGTGGGGGCCAGGTTCTTCCAGAAGAGCGAGTGGTTGATGTGACCACCGCCGTTGAACTTGATGGCGCTCTGCAACTCGATCTGCTTGCGAACGTCGTTGCCCGAGATGGCCGAGTTGTAGGCCTTGATGGCATTGTTGAGGTTGGTGACGTAGAGCTGGTGGTGCTTGGTGTGGTGGATGGTCATGATCTCCTCAGAGATGGCGGGCTCGAGCGCATTGTAGGCGTAAGGGAGCTGGGGGAGAGTGTGCTCAGACATGTTGGGGCTAAATGAAGTTGGTGTTGTGCGATGGGGCAGTTTTCTTGGATGGTGGTGGCGGTATGTGGAGAAGGATAGACGCTCAAAACAGAGAGTATATATTGAGAATCGGCTTTGGCGAACGAGCCAACTCTCAGTCTGTTGCGCTCTGCCACTTTCAGAAGCTTTTTCGCTCGCGAGCGTCAGCTGTGTCACTTTATCTCCGTGGCTCAGTGCGTGATTTGGGTGGACAAGCACTTGATGTGAATAAGCGCTGCTCCGGCTTTTCCGCGCTGCCAGCCTGCGGGCCAACAGAGATTTTCTGGCGGCTTCGATCAGTGCGTGTTTCGCCATCACCCAATGGCCCGTGCTCATCGGTTCCCTCTTCGGCAAGTACAATGAAATAGTACAGGTAAACAATAGACGCCTGGACGTTATGCGAGCATTGATAGTGTAGGGGTATCATGAGTCGTTGCCACTCATCGCCTGCAGAAGGCGTGACTACCGATTCGACTCGACCGGGGTTCGAGTCCCCGTCAATGCATTTCTTTTTTGCATGTCTTTTCTCTGAACACACATTGCGTCTTTCTTTCTCGTGTTGTTGAGGATGTCGGGCACCGCTACGTTTGTATGCTTTGCAACCGTGGCTGCGAAGAGCATATCGAGCGCCACCAAGATGGATAGGGGCATGTGTGAGTTGGATCTGCCTCCACCCAAGCTTGGAGCCGTCACTCGAGGTTGGCGCTTTCTCGGCAGATGGTTTGCCAAGCGGCTTGTCGACGCCTCGAAAGCTTCCGGGGTAGTAAGATCTTGGCGGCAGTCGATCCCCCCACACCGTCGAGGGAGCGAAGGTCTCAGACGCAGGTTAAGCTATTTGTTGCAACCGTCACGCTCGGCATCGTATCATGAATGAGCGGCGTACTTGGCATACTAGAAAACGTGCCGATGACGGCGTGGGGCGATTTCAACTCAGCGCGAATTTGGCCGTTTGGCGAGCATTTCCCAAAAAAAGGGGAAGATAATGCAATCATTCTTGCCGCCGTTGCTTATCGCCTCCTCCCTCTTGCTGCTCGCCAACCATCATCTCAAAGAGGGCAGAACCATTACTGGGCCGCCTACCATCTAGACCCTCAGCAGGCTTCTGCTTCCTCATACACGGACGGGTCAAACAACCCCATCGCACGTCGTTATCGTCCGTCCTGCAGCCTGCCAACGGCGGCAGTGCTTGAATCCTCATCACCATGAGGCACTCGATCCTCCTCCCCACCGCCCAATACATCGAACACGGCCAAAGCGGAGCACCCATCCTCGGACTCATCAAGGTCACCGCTTCGTCCATCCTCGAGGTCGTCATCCTCTCCTCCGTCGGCTTCATCCTCGCACGAAGGGGCATCATCGATAAACGTACACAGACAAAGATCAACAAGCTCAACGTCTCGTTCTTCACCCCGGCGCTGCTCTTCTCCAAAGTAGCATTTACGCTCAACCCGGCTCGGCTGGCAGAGCTCATCATCGTGCCGCTAGGGTTCGTCATTGTCACGGTCGTGTCCAGCCTCAGTGCTCTCGTTCTATCATGGACAGCACGACTCTCGCCGGCTCAGCGCAACTTTGCGATTGCATGCGCCATCTCACCCAACTCCAACTCGCTTCCTGTTGCGCTCATGCAGTCGCTTGTCGTCACAGTGCCTCAACTGCATTGGGACGAGCAAGGAGAGCCCGAAGACACGGTCGACGGGATGCTCGGTCGAGCACTCACCTATCTCGTCCTCTTTAGCACTCTCGGCATGTTCCTTCGCTGGAGTGTGGGTGCCAAGCTTCTCAGCAGCGTCGAAGAGGATACCGCCAACGATGACAGCGATCTTCATTCGCATCCGAGCCCCATTTCGTCCGCTAGCGAAGGCGACACCCACCACTCTCGCCCGCAGATCACCCTTCGCAGACCCACCGGCGAGCGACGCCGACCCGAGTCCAAGCGCACTGGCCCTCCAGCTTGGGCGCGCAGCTTCCCCAACTCGCCCGATGCGCTACAGCGCACCAACTTTGGCGCCGCCCGCGGCGACGGCGGTTTCGACTCGGACGTCGAAGACGAACCTCTCGAGCCGTACGAGGAAGAAGGCCAGATCACGTTGCCCGGTGCTAGCAACAGTCGCGAGAACCGTTCCTGCTGGAAAGTGCTCAAGACGACCACGCACAAGTGGTTCCACAACTTTGTCCTTCGTCCACTCAGTGCGATCGGCAGCTTCATGACGGCACCGCTGTATGCCGCTGTGATCTCGCTCATCGTTGCCGTCATCCCGCCGCTGCAAAAGTTTGTCGACTCGCTCGAGCCTGTTGTTGGTGCACTCGAGACGGCGGGTGCCTGCAGTATTCCACTTACCATGGTGGTGCTCGGTGCTTACTTTGTCGCTGATGCTTCGGCGGTGCAACAGAGTCAAGGCTCGATTCCTAAAGCAGTTCCGCCGAGCGCTCCAGCCGGAGATGGATCTACGTCGGCCACTGGCCCTCAGCCTACGGCGCCCAGTTCGACGAATAAGCCGATGAATGGCAATGGCGGTAACAGCAGTGACCTCGACGATCCTTGGCGTAGAGCGTCGCTCGAATCGTCGGTGACTTCGGGCGAGTCAACGCTGGTGCAAGCCAAGGACACCAAACGCAGAGGCTTGGGTTCGTGGATGGGCAAGAACCCCTGGAATAGCAGCGCATCCTCCAACGGCGGATCCGACATCGAAGAAGGTACAGCACGATACACTGAAGAGCCGTCGTCGTACAACGATTCTTCCACCTCCTCTTCTTCGGCACCAAATGCACCAGGTGTGCCAGAAGCGGATGACGAAGCCGCACGCAACGCGGACCTCAACAGCCGTCGATCAGCAGGGCGGTTCCAGAACGCCATCTCCAAGCAAGCGTCGGCATCGACCATGGAGAGACGCACCATCGTCGTGGCCATCTCGTCGCGTATGATCTTGACACCGCTGATCCTGCTGCCGTTTGTAGCGTGGTATGCGATGGCGACGGCGAGCAACGTCATGGACGATCCCGTGTTCGTCGCTTGTGCGTGTCTGATCATTGGCTCGCCTCCTGCACTGACGTTGGCCCAGATCACGAGTCAGTCGGCTCAGGGCAATCCGAGCTTCGAGAGGCTGATTTCCAAGACGATTTTCACCGCGTATACGTTCCTGGCCGCTCCGACGACGATTTTGCTGGTTCTCACTGCGCTGGTGATCACCGAGAATGACAAGAACAAGTAGTGTAGCCGGGCATGGTACACACGACAGAGAATTCCATTTTTGGTTTGCTTTTCCCTTTTCTGTTGTTGCTGCGTCGCGTGTGCGGGTCTGTGAAACTGAGGAGCTTTGTCGAACAAGTGCTGAGGACGTGCAATGTGGACGAGTTGGTCGCTTGAGCATTCGGTGTTCGAGCCGTGTTGAGTCTATGTCAATGCTTTATCTTTCAAATAGTTGGTTGGTATGATTACAGAGCGCTTCTTCGAATCTGAGCCTTGACGGCGTGCCAAACGAGAAACAGTCTATGCCTCGGAAGCGGGCTTAAAGTTGCCGTTGTCAGAGCTCTTGCCAGCCACATCCTCAATCTTGAGCTCGCCCGAGATGATAGCCTCAAGCATCTTCTTGGGGATGGTCCAGTCCTTGAACATGTGGTGGGGGATGTTGTGGGTCCTGCAGTAGGTGGCGAGGTCGTTGTCCTCCTTGTCCTTGACAAAGAGTACGTCGGCGTGGCGGGCGGCCGACATGTCCGAGATACCGTCACCGGCAAAGAAGAGCGTGGGGCGGTTCTTGAGCTCACGGTACGGCGCGATGGAGAGCGACTTGTCGTGGCCAAAGTGGTTGTCCGGGTGACGGTAGACGAGCTCCCAAGTCTCACCCTTCTGCTCCGGGTCGGTGAACTTGACCTCGTTGGAGATGATGTCGATCTCGTTGGCGTCCTTCTCGCCAATAAGGTTGGAGAGAATGCTTCGGATGATGGGCGTCATGCCGGAGGAGACGATAATAACGGGGATGTTGTTGGCCTTGGCGAAGGCGTAGAACTCCTTGAAACCAGGGTCGAGTTTGACGTCTCGTCGGACGAGCTCCTCCATCTCGGCAAAGGGACGGTGGACGGACTCGATCATCTTCTTGAAGCCCTCGCGGTAGCTGAGACGCTCCTCGACAATCTCGACATTGAGCTTCCTGCGCTCAGTGTAACCCATACCGACCGTGTCGACCATGTGGTCGTTCGAGTCCTGTTTCGAAGCGGATCCGCAGAATGTCAGACACGGAGGGAAGAGGATGTCAGCAACACGATTCTTTCGCCTGATCGTGGCTGAGGGTTGAAGAAGTTACTTACGAGGAGGGTGATGGTACCGTCGAAGTCGGTGAGGAAGACGTACTTAGCGTCGGCGTACTTGAGGTGCGACATGGCTGCTGCTGGTATGTGTATTCCTGGCGGAAGTGAGACGAGAAAATGATGCGGAGGATGGTGGTGTTGGTCGGAACGAGGGAGTGGAACGTGCTCTCTCAAAGCACTAAATACGATCGGCGAGCGAGCGTAAGAAGATCGAGCTGGCGGCCCTTTTGTGTGACTTTAGACAGAGAGTGAGCAAGTGCTGTGTGTGCGCGTGCATGACTTAGCGGTCATTTTATCTGAGAGATGCAAGTTGGCTCTCACTCGCCTGTCCAGATGGGCGTCAAGAAACCAAGAAAAAGTTCTTTGGAGCGTGCGTGCTTGGCCTTCTGCTGCTGCACCCTGGAAATTGGAAATCTCTCGAGGGTGCTTTGCTGCTCCGGTTGCTTGCCCTTTTCCTCTCTGCGTCAAGCGCATGTTCGCTGCACCCGGTGCGCAATATCGTGCCTCGTCTTCCACCTTTCTCGGACGAGGCTTCTTTTCTCATCGATTCCTTTGATCCTTCCTGCTTCAAATCGGTCGGAAAAGGCGTTTTGCCGTGCAAGAATCGACATCCTAGCTTCGGTACGTCGGCGTCGAACGAAGCGCCCCAGCATGACAGCGTTGCTTCCACTCCTGCTCTTGGCCTCTGCCAACGGTGAGCGATCGATAAGTTTGTCTTCTGCAGAACCGCCACAGCCTTCACTCTCTCTGTTCGAAACGGGCGGTCGGTTCTCTTTCGGTGAGCGCGCCTTCTGCTCTTAAACAAAGTGGCCTCTTTCACTCAAAGGATTCTCAGCCTTTGGCCGCAAAGATTTGCGATTCTTATCCCAAGCGATCAAACTTTTTCGAACCAAACACCAAGAAGCGGACCGAAGGTAGAACGCTGCGGGCGGCGAGAGCCAAGCAAAGACCGCCGAACCACGTCATGCTGCAGTTTGCAATTTCGAAGCGGCTTCTTCCCAGCGCACGTTTAACCAAAGATCAATCGATTTTCCTTGCTGATGCAAATCGGTTCAGAGAGGATCGAGATCGGATCTCGTGCCGATCACTTTGCCGTCAACCTTTTGCTGTGACAGCTATTGACCACACTCCATTCAACACACGGTCAGCAGCAGGAGGGTGGGGAATCACTGCTCGTGGCGCAGTGTTCGAGCAGACTGGATTGGTGCACAGGAACATGCCGTTGGTTTGCATCTGTAGCATGTCTCGCGGGGTATTGACTGCGCTTCCGTGGAGAGATTCTGCAGTTCAACGACATCGAGGAACGAACACAGCTTAGCCCTGCATGGGAACCGGCTCATCGACAGCGTCCCCCTGCGCCGAAGCTTCAGCGATGGGCACATCTCCGTCGTTGCCGCCATTGACGCTGCTTTCACCTCCCTGTCGGAAGTTGGTCCAGCGACGGTTGAACTCAATGTCGAGCGGCCTTCCTCCGTAGACGTAGTTGTTGAACTTAGCGATCGCCGTCTCGGCGTCTTCGACCGTAGCAAACTGCACCACACCCACGCCCTTGCTCCTGCCGTGCTCAAACACGATCTCGGCCTCGTCCACTTTGCCCGTCGTCTGGAACAGCTCCACCAAGTCCTCGTTCGACGTCGACCACGGCAGGTTCTTGACGTAGATCTGCTGTGAAGGAGGGGCGGGGGCTGCGGGGGCACGCGCGTTTGCAGGGCCCGTAGGTCGACCACCGTAGGCAGGAGCCGCGTACCGATCGCCGTAGCCTCCGCCGTATCCGCCTCCGTATCCACCGCCGTAAGGGTCGCCGCCGTAGCCACCTCCGTAGGGATCACCGTATCCGCCGCCGTAGCCGCCACGTCCACCGAATCCACCTCGGCCGCCGAACGCACCGCCAAAGCCACCCCGTCCACCACGTGGAGGAGGGCCATAGCCGCCTCGGCCGTAGGGATCCATAGGAGGAGCGCCAGCGAATTTGTCCAGCCTCACCTCGAGCATGCGTCCGCGGAAGTCGTAGCCGTGGTACATGGCGATGGCGTTGGAAGCGTCGTTCGAGTTGCCAAACGCAACGATACCAGTGCCCTTGGAGCGGCCGTCGGGGCCCATGTTGACATCAGCACGTGTGACGTTGCCGGCCGACCTGAAGAGGTCCTTAAGGTCCTGCCAGCTGACATCGTATGGCAGGTTAGAGACAAAGAGCTGCGTGGGCGCGCCTGCAGCAAACCCACCGTAAGGAGGGGGAGGGGGACCACCAAAAAAGCCACCTCGGCCAGGAGGACCATAGCCTCCACGACCACCGGGACCGCCAAAGCTACCGCGTCCACCGCCGCGAGGAGGAGCTGGAGTGCTGCCGTAACGCACTTCGTCTTCTCGGTCCTGTTGAGTCACAATAACAAAGCGTCAGCTGTGTTCCTAGGCACCGTTTTCCTTTTAGCCACTTTATGTAGAGACGCACCTCTCGTACAAAGACCTGGCGACCCTCGAGCTGCTTGTTGGTCAACTCGCTGATGGCCTTTTGCGCCTCTTCGGGCGAGCTGTATTCAACGATACTGTTGATACGACAAATTGTCCGCGAGAAGAGAATGAGTCCGCAGTACGCCATTGCTGGTGTCAGAACAGCGTCCTAGAGTAACGGTGTTCTTGCGCGCTATATGGATACTTACCCGCAGCCCTTGGAGCTTCCGTTGGGAAGAGTGAGTACCTCGGAAAATACGACGTTACCAGCTGTAGTAAGTGACAGTAGTCGTTGATGGAAGAAACGTGGTGTCGAACGCAGGGCGGTAACGCACGAAGCGATAGAATGCGAACAGAGCCCCCAATAACCCAACCAAACACAAAAGCGTAAAAACCTTTCCCATCAGCAATCCATCCGCACTTCCATCCGATCTCTCTTCGACCAGCTGCGTCTTTGTCAAGCGCATCCTAGACTAGACCGCAGAGATGCAGATTCAAAAACATGAAGCATGCCGGGCAACCCCAAGCGATTTACTACCCACCCTCCCTCATAAAGTCCTTGAGCGTGTTCCACTTGACGCCGTAGCTGAGGTTTCCAACGTAGACCCTGCAGTTCTTCTGACTCTTTCTTGAAGCTTCGTGCGCAGCATGCTGCGATGCGATGGCGCGGTCGTGGAAGGTGCGAGGACGCTCGGACCGATCGGATCGGTCGCGGTGCGAATCCCTGCGGTCGCGGTCGGACGAAGGCGCGCCACCGGCGACAGGCGAGCGCGAACGAGCTCGGTCGTGCGACATGGCGTCGCGGTCGTAGCTGTCTACGTAGTGCGACGTGTCGTCGTTGCGGTCACCTGCTGCAGCGTGCGCATTAGAGACGAAGTGGATACTAGACGTCAGCACTTGGCGTTTGCAGACGCATACACAGTCCCGCGTGATTGTAGCTTACCTTCAGACATGGCGGTAGTGATGCTGTGAGTGAGATTGGTGTGAGAGTCGTCGATGATGGCAGAGTTGTGAATGCCGGCAGATGGTGTTGGTTGCGGAAGGAAGGTGAAGCAGAAGCGCGACCCTGCAGGTTGTCAGCCAACAGCAATTTGCGCACAAGCTCGGATCCGCCTTGGACAAGGGGAAAAAAATGAGAAAAAAGGGAAAAAATTGCATTGACGGGGACTCGAACCCCGGTCGAGTCGAATCGGTAGTCACGCCTTATGCAGGCGATGAGTGGCAACGACTCATGATACCCCTACACTATCAATGCTCACGTGATTGACAAACGAAGTGTAGTGAATACACACCGTGTTGAACTTCCTCAAGAAGGTCATGCAGGAGCCTCTCGCACAGACTTAGTTTTGGACACACGCAGAAATGCACACTCGGCTGTCCCGTGTGATGACATTGTGAAATCCAACAGGAGAGGGCACGAGCAATGCTCGCTCCTATCGCTCCTCTCTTTCCCTGTCTCTCTCGCTCTCAACCATCGTCTCCTGGACCCACGGCTCTCCCGGTGCTTTGCTCATCAATCCCTCAGCCACCACACGACCAGTACGGATCCTCCTAATTACACCTGCTGGCGCTTTCACGCAGGGGCACTCGGCACACCATTCGACGACAGCATCATCCGTAGCATCGAGCTGGGGCTGCCACACAGCCGCAGCGACGCGGACCATGTCGCAGTATGGGCAGGCTTACCAGGCCAATGCCTATCCACAGGCTCGCGGCCACCAGCGCATGTCGACGCCGCAGTCCGGTTACGCACCACCTCAAATGCAGCAGCAACAGCTGCAGCAGCAGAGCATCCCATCCATGGCCGCCGCCTACCAGCAGCCGTACAAGGGCACGCTTGCTCCGGGCACAAGAGTCAAGGTTGGCAGCATCACCGTCACCGTCAAGCGATACCTCTCCGAAGGTGGTTTCTCACACGTCTACCTCGTCACCACCGCTCAGCCCATCCCCATGCCTTCTTCGGTGTCAGGGGCCGTCGGTGCATCCATGGCAAATAGTAGCGCAACTGCTGAGCGCGGTGAGACCGTCCATGTGCTCAAGAGGATGGCCGTACCGGACAAAGCTGCCCTCGCCGACGTCAGAAGAGAGGTAGAGGTGCACAAGCTGCTGCGCAACCAGGCCAACATTGCTCACTTCATCGAAGCTTCCGCGACGTCATTGCAAGGAGGTGGATATGAGATCTTCATCCTCATGGAGTACTGCTCGGGCGGTGGAATCATCAGCCTCATGAATGCCCGCTTGCGTGACCGTTTGCGCGAAGAGGAGGTGCTCAAGATCTTCGGCGACGTCTGCGCAGGTGTCGCCGTCATGCATCACCTTGACCCGCCCCTCATGCATCGCGATCTCAAGGTCGAAAACATCCTCATGGCCCCCTCCACCGATCCCGGCACCGTCCCTGGCTCACGTTCCACCTCGTCCAACCTCAAGGCCACCTTCAAACTCTGCGACTTTGGTTCAGCTGCGCCCGTTCTCTCTCGCAAACCAGCAAAGAGCATGGACGAAGTCAAACGGGTCGAAGCGGACCTCAACAAGCATACCACCTTGCAGTACAGAGCTCCTGAAATGGTCGACGTTTACCAGCGCCGCGTCATTGACGAAAAGGCCGACATCTGGGCGCTCGGTGTGCTTCTATACAAGCTTTGTTACTACACCACCCCTTTTGAGGAAAACGGAGGCGGCCCCTTGGCTATTCTAAACGTGCAGTATCGCATTCCACCTCAACCCGTCTACTCGGACCGCCTCAAGCAGCTCATCCACTCTCTGCTCAAGGAGCAAAGTACCGACCGTCCCACCATCGACCAGGTCATTCTGAACGTTCACCAGATTCTCGGCACACGTCCTCCCCAATCTGCAGTACACTATGCTCAAGCCGCCGCCAGCGGCAAGATCGCCGCTCCTCTTCCCACCCTGGTCCGTGGCTCCAGTATTTCATCCGCATCCCAAGCCGCTTCTTCGCCAGCCAAGTCCAAGCCCACCGGCGGCATCGACGCCAACCTCATCTCCATGGGTCCGTCCAAGAAGGAGCTCGAACAGGCCGAAGCACGACAACTCGAGCTGCAGGCACAAAGCATCACTCCCATGCGTCGTGGTCGACCCACCAAATCTTCCGCTGAAAACAACGCCGATTCGGCTGCTAAGAAGCTCGACGAGAGCATGCTCAAGAGCAGCAGTTCCCCTGTACCCTCGACGTCTGCAGCACCAGCCAAGAGCACGCCTCTGTGGAAGGTGCCGGACTCGAAGCCGTCTTCGGTCAAGACGGGCCCACTCATCGAAGGTTTTGGCGATTCTTTCGCTCCTTCTGCACCCACCAATGCAGGCCCAGAAAGCCCACCGGTTCTTCCGAAACGAGCAACACCATCCTCAGTCTCGCCTGAAGCCAGTGGCAGCGATGCCAATGCTTCCGATCGACCCATCGACAAGAACCTCCTCCGTGCTTCTTCATCAAACGCCACTTCGCCTGGCCTCTCACCGCTGAGACACAGTCCCGCTCTGCCTGGATTCAGCGTAGCTCCCAGCCCTACCGCCTCGCCGCTTCCTGTTACATCCACAGCAAAGGATGCGCCTGTTCCCACTTCGGCTCAAAAGAGCGAAGGGACGCCGCGTGACGAGCTCACCGACCGCTTCCCAAGCCTGGAAGAACTCGATGCAAGGTATGCCGCGGCGGCTTCAAGTTCGCCGAGCTCGAGTGCCCCAGCGTCGACACCTTCGAGTCTGCCCTCGGCGAGCGCTGGTGGAGGACAAGTCAACGTACCCGGGCTCGCCAACCGCGCGAGCGTCGGCGCGATGGCTGGAAGGTTCGAGAGACCCTTCGAGCCGCAACGACCCGGCTCGGGCCGAACGGCGCTCCACAAATCCGCCACCATCTCTACGTTCTCCGCCTCCATGGGCGACAGCGCCTCCAAAGGTCGTTCAGGCAGCGTATCCCAACGATGGCAGCCATCTGTCATCGCGCACGATCGCGTCGGCAAGGAGCCGAACACCAAGACGGTTAATGCAGCCTCGCTCAGGAAGATGCCTGCGTCCAAGGACTGGCTCACTGGCGACGTGTCTGATCACGAAGAGGAGAGGAGCGCAAAGATCTACGCTACCCGACTACAAGGTCAGAGCAACGGTGCATCTGCAGCGCAACTGGGTGCGGCGCAGGAGGTGGAAGAGGAAGAATCTTCGTCCGACGAAGACGAGCCTACCCAACCGGAGGAAGCTGTAGCTCAGCGACCTGCGCTGCCGCCGCGTCTCTCTGCCGATCGACTGTCCTCCTTTACCACTACTGCCTCTGCTGGTCGTCCGACTGGTTCGTCTAGCCCGGCCGCGCCGACGCAGACAGACGATGAGGCTGTTAACGGTAAAGCGAGCAAACCGGAACGACCGCGCATTGCGCCCGGCCGGGTCAAAGCTCCCTCTTGGCTAGTCGATGCGGTCGATTCGCCCACTGCCGCGGAACGGCTCATGTCGTCTTCGTCGATCACGGGTCAGAGCGGCTCCGGCGCCGGATACAGCAGTCTTAAGTCGCCCGGTGGTACAGCTGAGACGCTCGTCTCGCCAGTAACGGACGCAACGGCAGCAGAACAGCTCGACGCAGCAGCGAAAGAGGCGCAGGACCAGCTTGAAGCGCTGTTACGTGGTCCTGCTGCGGAAGATGAGCTTGGGTCGGAGAGTGCTTCTGCTCAAAAGCAGGAGGGGAGAGAGGAGAAAGAGGACGAGAAGGGGGAGGGGGCGAGCCCGATTTTGGGGTCGAAGGCAAAGGTGAAAGCGCCTGCGTGGGACGACGACGATGAGGAGGATGAGAGGGAGATGAGTGCGTTGCCCAAGCCTGATCTGCAAGGGGCGGGGGCGGTTGCTCCTGTGAATGGTAGCGTTGAGGTGCACAAGCCGTCTCCCGCGCCAGCCATGCCACCACAACAACCGAGCACCAAGCCTCCTTCATCCGCCTATTCGACCATCGCATCGAAGTGGGAGTCGCAACGTGAACAGTCCAAGGAAAAACCGCTTTTGGACGTCTCCGCTACATCGCGCACACCGCCAAGCGTCGAAGCGGTGAAAGACAGATTCAACTCGATCTCGCTCAGCAGCCACTCTGACCCGCCCTCCGCCGGGTCGAGTGGCGCAATCAAGCCGTCGAGCATTGTATCTCAGCGCTCTGCCTCAACTCAGGCATCCGGGCCTCCCGTGATCCAGCCGAAGCGACCGACGCCGATCCGGCCGCACAAGTCTTCCCATCTACGCTCGGGATCCACCACGACGGGCGGAGCGGCGCTGAAGCCGTGGGAGCGAGAAGCCGCGCAGTCGGCCGCAGCGTCCAAGAACGGAATCGTAAAGAACTCCGCCCTGCCTGCTGCCTCGACCGTGCGGCTCCACAGCGATGATGCCTCCCCTTCTCGCGATGACCCGAACGGCGGGAGCGGGGAGGACAGATTTACGGGCGTTTCGAGCCTCATCTCGCGCTGGCAGCAGAACGTCGAGTCGAATGCTCCCGGTTGGGGCAGGATTGGCGCAAGCGAGGCGAGGGAGCCCAAAGTCGCCAACCACGCAGCTGGGGTGCGCGGTCGAAGCGCCCCTGCCAACGGACAGTAGACAGTAGCACTCCTCGTGCTTCCGGTTCGTGCACCACTCCGCCGCTCTAGAGCGTGTTAGCGCCGCATCTGCAATCCCATCACATCCTCTCACCTCAGAGTCTGATACATCTTGAACAGTCTGAACAGTCTGAACAGTCTGAACACTCTCATTCTCATCACTCTCAACACATCTTTCACACTTTCAACACTCCGAACACCCTCACTCTGAACACTCTGGCTCTGAACACGTTCAACACCCTCACTCTCAACACTCCCGCTCTGAACACTTTCGACCCATCTGACCACCCTGAACACTCACTCTCGACACTCTCACTCTCATCACTCTCACTCTCATCACTCTCAACACATCTCTCACCCTCTCAACACGCCGAACACTCTCACTCTGACCACCTCCGAAACACTCTCTGACCAACTCCGAATCTTTCACACCGTCAACACTCTCATCACTCCCATCACTCTCACTCCCCTCACTCTCACCCCCGCTCCGACCACCCCAAACCACATCGAAACCCATCGACTTGCCTCACCACCATCACACTACCGTATCGACAAGTCATGAACTTCACATTTGCATCGTATCAAAGACAACAAGAAAAGGGGGGTGAAACAAAGGGGAGAAAAGAGAAGAGCGATCACCGTCAAACAGAAAAAGAGAACAATGGTACATGGAGTAAGAGAGAGGTGGAGGGAAGAAAAGCGGCGGCGATGGTGATGGATCGCGAGGTGGAGGCGGAGGCGGGAGAGAGAGAGAGAGAGAGAGAGAGAGAGAGAGAGAGAGAGAGAGAGAGAGAGAGAGAGAGAGAGAGAGAGAGAGAGAGAGAGAGAGAGAGAGAGACAAAGGCGGGGTGAGGCGGGTGGAAGAGGGCCAAGAGCAGCCACGAATGTTCTAGGCTGAGGCCAAGAGCGATTCTTGCCATGATCTGCGCGATCGTGTGATCTGCAAGCCTAGAACTAGGAGTCAAAGATGAACTTTTCTAATGGCTGTGTCGCTGACAGCTCCAAGAACGAAGAGGTGCTTGGAGCCGACCGCTCTGCGTTGACCCGGAAGCAGCTCGAAGCACGGGGCCCGTCGCTGGCCATAAACGCAAGAACGTGCAAGACCAGCCCCGTAGCACACGGACATGCAGATGAGGGAGGCTGCACCGGAAATTGACTCGTTGCCCATTGCTCTGATTCGCCAGTGTGTGCCAATCCGAACCTTGTTGAAGGCGGTGGAGTGCCCCGCTGAAGCCACCATACCTATCTTGCGTTTGCCCTCTCCCTCCCTCCCTCGTCGCCCCATGCGCGTAGGAACGGGCCACACTGCAATTTCCCCCCAACCTCCCCGTAGCGCCAATGCTGGAAGCCACGGCCTCACTTGCCATCCGACTTCTTCTTTTGCTTCCGGGGCGGCGTGACGGGACGGCCCATGTTGATGCCACCGTATGCGTATTTTTGCTTCTTCTCCGCTGGCTTGAGGATCTGGAACGAACAGAGCAGCGTCTCGTCGACGCTCATCATGGCACCGGCATTGTCAAACTCCCCACAGTAGTTGGGCGCGGAAAACAGCGTGACGAGCTGACGCTTGGCGAAAAACTCGTAGCCGTCCTCGACGACCTGATGCGCTCGGCAGATGAGATCCATGTCGTGTTTTTGCAAGAACCGAGACACCACGTCGGGGCCAAAAGTGAACGAGACACCGCGATCGTTTTCCGACCATCCGGAGATATCCTTGTCGGGATCCGACCAGAGCAAGTCGCAGAGCAAGCCCGTGTCTGGTACGTCGGTGGGTCGCATGACGCGGCGGATCTGCTCCATGCTCTGCAGGTCGGGCGAAAGGCCGCCGTGCATGGTGAAGATCTTCTCGTCAATGATGGCCGCGATGGGGAGGCAGTTGAAGCAGTCGGTAAATGTCTTCCAAAGCTTGATGTTGAAACGGCGTTTGCACTCGTCGTAGAAGCCGTAGATGCGGTTGATGCTAGCGCACTCGTGGTTGCCGCGGAGAATGAAGAAGTTTTCGGGGTACTTGATCTTGTATGCGAGCAAGAGGCAGATGGTCTCGAGCGACTGCTTGCCACGGTCGACGTAGTCGCCGAGGAAGAGGTAATTCGCCTCGGGCGGGAAGCCGCCGTACTCAAACAACCGTAACAAATCGTAGTATTGCCCATGGATGTCACCGCAGATCTTGATGGGTGCCTCGAGCTCGAGGAGGATGGGCTGGTTGATGAAGATGTCCCTCGCCTTCAAGCAGAGATACTTGATCTCGTACTCTTCGAGGTGGACGGGCTTGCCTGGACGCGAGCCTCGTACCTCTAGGAGACGGTCGATGACGTTGTCGAGATCTACCTCGGGGGTAGTGTTGTCGGCCATTGTGCTATTGTGTGTGGAAGCGGCCTATGAAGTGCCAGCAAGACCAAGATGCGTGGTAGGGTAGGTCGAGTGCATATACGCAGTGCAGCGAGTCGAGAATTGGGGTGAAAGGATGCGGGACATGCAAAGGGATGGGAAAGAAACAGAAAACGTTTGTCAGCAAGGCGCGTCCTTGGTGTTTGGACATCAGGGGCAGCGCATTCGTAGATTGGTGAAGGAGCTGCGATAATCTCGCTGTGAGTCGAAGTGCGTAGCTGCTGCCAGACTGTCTGAATCCGCTGATCCTACAAAACCCGCATTGACTCTACTGCCTACGCTATGCCCGACGACTGGCAAGGGGATGTGGTCTCCGCCTGCTTGTCCTCTCTTCCACTTGGTCCTGATGATGCATGACATCCAGCTTGAGATCGATGGTCGTGTCGAATGCGTAATCGTCGACTCCAGTCGGGTCTGTTGCAGCTCCTTGCCATCAGGATATGCTGAGTCGCTCCTGCGGATGAATACTTACGAACAAACGTAAATGCTCAGTGCTTGCTTTGCTTCTGGTGGATGAGCACTCGGTTGACGTGGACGGATCTTGTCACAAGAGGCGATCGGACGACTGTCAAAGATACCAACGAGATCGCTGGCAAAGCTGAGCTAAGTCGGGCGAAACAAACAAGCGCTAATGTCGAGATCGCCGCCGAAATGGAGTGGCCAACACCGAAGAAAGGGGGTGCGTACGGTGTGAGCTTGCTCGAGACAGTGGGCGAATCGAGCAAAGGACGCGTGTGAAAGTGAGCCGTGAATGCAAGTGCGTGTAGATGAGCTGATCGTCGTATGAGAAAAAGAGGTCGTAGACGCAAGGCAAGGTAAAGGATGGCGGAGGATGAAGAACTCCAAACGAGACCGCGTGACTGAGCTTCTGAAAAAAAAACAGAGAAAGAACCGAAACCAGGAGCCGTGTTGGTGTTGATGTTGCAGCTGAGTGTGTGTTGGAGTTGCGACAAAGACGACCACCAGCTGGAGATGGGAAGATGGATGGTGTTGAGAGGATGACTTTGCTAGAGATGTCGGCGATAGACTCGGATGCGATGGCGAGCAGAAAGCTGAGCTTGCGATCTCTTTGGCTGGCTGGCTGGCTGGCTCTGGCCTCTGCGTCGACTGAGTGCAGTTGGTTGTCCATTCGCGAAAAACGGGCGAAAATGGGGCCAAAGCCAAGCAAGGCAGAGCAAGTCAAAAATCACAAATCATCCACAAACAGAAAAAAAAAAGAGGAGAGCAGAGCAGAGCAGCGCGGCACGCACGCATCAAAGCAAGCAGAGGTAACTTGAGCAGCGTGTGTGGCCAGCGTGTGTGTGTGTGTGTGTGATTGTCTCGCGCTGGCCAGCTCTACAAACCGGGGCAAGCCCAAAAAAAGGCGGGCAGCCGAGCCGAGGATTTCAAAACCCAATATCGAACGACGCGATCAGAGTGTTGGAGCGGTGATTTTGATTTTGAACAAAATTGAATTCAAGCAGTCCGGCACTCTTATCGTTTGGTTAGTGATCATTTCAACCACATTGTATTTGCCACAACAACCCGCTTGCAATCCAACGGGGTTCGGCTCGATTTCAGCTTTCAATTTTTCTTCTTCGTGACAGCCGACGCGTTATGACCAACTCTCGTCTCTGCAGGCTGCAGAGTCTAAGAAGAAAGCGAGAACGATCGCGCGTCTTTCTCCGTTCCAAGAGGCCCGAGCTGTTTGTCCCTGAAAAACACTGAAGACAAATCGTAGTGGATATGTACGCAGCTTCCCGGCCCGCAGCCCTGTGTCAACAGAGCGCGCGCCCGTCGTATATAGGTATTATACCTGCCTTCCATTTCTTCGACTGGGAACGGTATAACGTTGTGACTGGTGAAAGCAGGTGAAAGGGGTTCGATTCCCCTCGAGCGCAGATCCGTCTGGAGGATTTGTTTTTGCTGCTTGGATCGTCGACGATTCTGCTTTTTGATCTGGAACGCTGTCTGACACGTCTTGCTGGACTGGGTGGACGAGAAGCTAGATGGGAGTGCAAGAGCATTGTGGATTCCTCGATAGTGACACGGGCGCTAATCCTCGTACACGCCCGCAACGAGACACAAGTTCCTGGGCGTGAAATGGACGTCCAGCACAGGCGTCCTCTTTGTATGGAACGTCGCGACGCAGTCGGCGCTCGTGTTGGCCAGATCGACACCACTCACCTGAGCTGCCGCTGCCGCCGCCGTCAAGCCCGCATTCGCCAGCTGTCCCACTGCCGGCACCGCTCCTCCTCCTCCTCCCACCGCCGCCGCAGCTGCAGCCTGTTGAGCCTCCAACGACCCCTTGGCCATCGCCTTCCTCGCGCCACCCACCGCCCTAACATCCCAACACCGCACACTACAATCCTCGCCGCCCGTAACCAGTAGCGAGCCGTCCGCCGAGAAATCCATCGAATACACCCTCTCACTATGCCCCCACATCTTCTTGATCCTCCGCCCACTCGCCAAGTCCCACAGCGAAATACTCACGTCGTTCACATGCGTCCCACTCGACACCGGATCCACCCCGTCCACGCCCGCAAACTGCGCCGCCGTCCCATTCCCCCCCGCCGCCGACGCAAGGTACCGCCCATCCGGACTGATCTTCAGGCAAGAGATCGCCGACTGATGTCCGACGAACAACCTTACACATGCCCCGCGCTGAACGTCCCACAGCCGACAGCTCCTATCCGAGGAGCCGGTAGCCAAGTAGAGACTGTTCGGATGGAACGCGAGACAGTCGACATCCGACAGATGCCCCGCATACATACGCAGCGGGTTGACGCGCTCCGTGCTCCACAGACGCGCCGTCTTATCCGCGCTCGCCGTGGCAAAGTAAGTGCCGATGGGACTCCACTTGACGTCCCACACGGGATGCTGGTGGCCGCGGTACGCAACGAGCGCGCTGTACGTGTCCAGGCTCCACAGGCGCGCCGTCGCATCCGCCGAGCAACTGAGCAGATGCCTCGGCGCGCTGGCTGAGCCGCCGACAGGGTCGAAGTCCACCCCGTACACCGCGCTCGAGTGTCCGATCAGCCGACGCGTCGAGTATCCTTCAGCTTCACGTTGCTTTGCGAGCGTCCGACTATCGCGGATCGATGAAAGGTTCGGATTGCCCCGGATCCCACGCAGCTTTTCGCCCTTGAGCGACCAGACTTGCACAAAGGACTCTTCGAACCCGGCCGCCATGAGCGTGATGTCGTCCGAAAACGTCGAGCAGGTAATCCCGTCGTCGGCATCGTGGAACGTGTAGGCGCACACCGAGGGGAGGGCAGCCACGCGCGCTGCATTGGCTCCTTGCTCGCCCAGCGCGTTGATGCTCGGATCGCGCACGCCCGATGTGAACGCAGCTGATGTTGCCGAAGCGGATCCGTTGAGCAGCGCTGGATCGAGGCGGATGCGTTTACGGGCATCACGGATGCGCTGCACCTCGCGCTTGAAGTCGACGGTGCGGAACGTGGGCGCTTGTGGGGGGAGGTCGGTGACGCTAGCGGCCAGCAGTCCCACGGAGAAATCGGGACCGGCTGCTGCTCGAGCCTCAGCCGCACTCGCTGGGGGAGCGGTTCCCGCAGCCGAAGACGACGGCGGCTCGGATGGACGTACAGACGCGGTCCTCGCCCTCGAAGCAGTACCTTCATCCTCACCCGTTTCAGGTGGCGCAACATCCTGCATCGTCGTATCGCCGTCCTGCTGTTGGCTTGAATCCTCTGCCTCAGCACCCTCCTGCGCCCCACCGGCACCACCAGCAGTGACAGCGCTCGAGGCTTCAGCGTCTTTGCTCTTGGCTTCGTCTGCCTGCACTGCAGCGATCGTCTCCTTCTCACGCCGCTCCACTTCCTGCAGCTCCTTTGTCACCTCGTTCTCCAGCCTCTCGCTCAACGGTATGGTCGGATGAAGCTTGAGCTGAGGCCCTGCAGCTCTGGCGTTGAACTCGGCGAGCGCGTCCCCCTCCGAAACGGCGTCTTTGGCGAGCGAAGAGTGGATGCGACTTCGGCCAGATGCGCCGGCATTGACGCTCGAGTACGTCGGACCGGCGCCCGTGAGACCCGTGCCTTCCTCCAACACGGCGGCGTCGATCTGATACGGCTGAGCTTGCAGCACCTGGATCCGGCATCGCTCATTGATGATCTTGAGCATGGCCTCTCTGCCGCGCCGGGCGGGGCCGTCTGCTTCGTCCAAGCCGTTGGCAGAGCCAGAGACCGGTCCTCCTCCGTCGGTGAGCCAGCCGAGGAGCAGGCTGAAGACCGTGTTGGACATCTTGACGACGTAACGTTCGGATCGGAATCGCTGTGCGAGTGGGTCCGACTGGATGTGCGATGGAAGTGCCAGCGATCGGATCTGGGAGAGCAGCGCAGTGTGGGTGGGGAGGAACGAGGCGGCGTGTGCCGTGTAGAGGGCCGAGGCGGCAGGACCGTGTCCCATCAACACGAGGTCGAGAAACGAGTGCACAAAGAGCGGCAGCAGAATAGGCAGCAGCTCGGGCTGGTAGATGTCGAGACTTCCCTGACACCACGACTTGAGCATGGCGAATCCTCTTGCGCGATCTGTGGGGTCGAGGAGGAGTGCCTGCGTTGCAGCGGCCGACACATCGCCATCTTCGGCGAACGTGATGTCCGCGTCTGCAGCCACGCTCTGGTTCTTGTTGGTGGTGGTGGTGGTGGCATCCGCACCATCCTTGTCCTTTTCGCTGTCCTTGTCTGCGGGCGTACGTGGCGCATTCTTGGCAGCGAGATCTTCGAGACCAACCGTAGGCGCGCGACCCAGCACATCCGCAGCTGCAGCCGCTTGCTCGGCGGTCGCACCGGAAGCCAGAGCGTCGAGCTCGGCCTTGAAAGCAGCTTCAACGCGATCGAATCCACGTCTTTGGAGGTAGGCCAGCACAGCAGCCGTCATATCTGGACTGCTGAACACGCTGCCCGCTGAAGCCTCGTTGGCAGGCGCTGCTGAACTGGTTGTACCGGATGTGGATGGCAAGGGTGTTGTGGCATCCCTTGGCGTGTGAGTCGTCGAGTCGGACGGCCTTGCTGATGTTGATTGCTTGTCTCTGTCGTTGGATGCTACCTTGTCATCCGCTGCCAAAGTGGCAGCAGCAGCAGCTGTGGGCGCGGGCATCCTCGTGCTGTCTCCGTCGTTGTCCTTAGCACCTGCGATTGTTGTGACTTCGAGCGCCGAGCGCAAATCCGTTGACAGGTGTGTGTTTCGCTGCCTTGCGATTCGGCGTTTCCTATGTGTTCAGATGTGGATGATCCGCGGCGTATCCTGGTTTGAGCGAGAAAGAAGATGGCTGCAGAGAGGGATGGGATGAAGGACAACAAGATGGACAACGCGCCTCTGCCAAACGCTGCTGCGGGACTCGGGCAATTTTGTGTTTCTCCAGAATTTGCCTTTCGATGGTCTAACATTCACTAAAAATCCGCTTTCTCCACACGCAACGGCTCGTGAAAATGCGGGTAAATCGTGCAGAACTGTCCAAATTGGCAACGATGACGATTCGTTATCCACGAAAAGTTTGCCCTGTGACACGCTGAGGCTCGTCATTGCCTGCCTTCCAATTCATCGGGCCGTCTCCCCCATTACAACCACCACCATCACGAGTCATCGCCTCTTAGCTGTCGACTCTTGTCCCAGACGGTTCTCGCAGTGCAGATGCTGTGTTCATTCTTCTAAGCATATCCACCCATCTTCGCCATCATGTCGACAACAGCGAGCAACCCGGCCACTGCATCTCCCGCTGCCAAGGTCAAACGCTCTGCGGGCAGTGAGGCCAATGGAGAAGCAACCAAGTCGGTCACGTTCGAAAGCTCCAATGGCAGTCCCAAGCTGCAATCCTCCACACGCTTTGCTCGTATGAACGGCATCTCCACCTCCAACGGCCACACCAACACCAACAGCACAGCCAGTGCATCCGTGACGAGCAAGATCTTCTACCCACTCTTCCCGGGCATTGTCTCTGCACTCGACGAAAGTCCCTGGACTTCAGGCTACAACACGCCCACACTCGGAACCGCGATCCACAACGTCGCCGAGCGCACCGAGTCCGCCCTGCAGCGTGTCGCCGAGCAGCAACGATCCGGTCTCCTCTCCCGCATCGCCCGCTCCACTTTGGGCACGGCAGACTACATCGAGCGCTTACTGCAATGGGAGATCTTCAGCCGTGCAAACGCCATCGGAGGCATCGACAACATGTGGCTCCTCATCGACGGCATCAGCTCCTTCAACCCCGTCTGCACCGCCACCTACACCTTCAAGCACCCTGCTCAGCTTCAACACCTCAAAGACGCCATGCTCAAGCAGATCGGCTCGTTCCCCAAATACACCCAAAAGCTCGCCGATGTCGGACGCCTCTTCCATGGCACCGTGTTTATCGATGACGAACACTTTGACATTGATAATCACATGCAGGCACACACGCTGCCGGCCAACGCGGGCAGACGCGAGCTCGAGACGTTTGCTTCCGAATTCATTGCAAGCAAGTGGGACTACACCAGGCCGCTGTGGGAGGTTGTCGTGCTGGACAACTTTGTCGACGAGGAAACGGGCGCGAAGGGGGCATGCGTGATCCGGGGCCATCACACGTTGGCGGATGGGCAGGGCTTCATCATGAGCCAGCTGTTCATCACGTCGCTGGGGCCGAAGCTCGAGAGCATGATGTCCGATGGCGCGCAGCTGCTGAGCGATGCAAAGCAGGGGAAAGCGTTGCCGTCGAGGATGAACAAGAAGCTCGCCGGATTGGATCGATTTCATGGCACCATCGCACTGCAGCTCGTCATGCTCGCTCTGTACTGGACCAGCTGGCTCGTGTCGTTGCTGCAGCACATCGCCGGCTGCTTTACGCTAGCCATCTCGACCAGCTTTTTCTACCTGGCGACGTTCTGGCGCCAGCGATACGTCACAGCGAGCTACCCAGGCCCGCGCAAGGAGGAGAAGGAGTTTAGCATCTCCAAGTCGTTTTCGCTGTCCGAGGTCAAGGTCGTCTCCAAGGCGTTTTCGGGCGTTCAGCCGGGCACGCTGATCGACAAAGTGCAAGGCGGCAAACGATACTCGAGGCCGCTGATCGGAACGCACTTGACGGTCAACGACATCATCTGCACTGTCATCGCCGACGTAATCAACGACGAGCTCGAACACCAAGCTCAGCAGCCCGGACTGCTGAACAAGATCCGACATCTTTCGCACAAGATCCTCCCCTCGCCCATCGGCATTATGATCCCCATCTCGATCCGCGAGCCGGGCGACTGGTCGCTACGCAACTTGTCGACTGGCGGCATCGCCTTCCTTCCCACCACTTCCGGCCTGTCCAAGGACGTCAAAGTGCTGCACCGGCGTCTGCACACCACCCACGCCCGCCTGAACATCCTCAAAAATTCGCTGCTGCCCAAACTCTTCTTCCATGCGATCCAACTCACGGGCCAACTCCCCGCCATCTTCCCGATCCCCTTCGGCCTGCTTCCCAAGCACCCGTGGAACGTGCTCCGCTGGCCGACGGTGTGGGTGGCTGAGCGCATCCTCACCTCGTTCACCGCGGTGGTGACCAACGTGCCGTGCCCGTCCAAGCAGCGCATCAAGCTGGCCGGGCAGGAGGTGGTTCGGTGGACCGCTCTGCCGCCACAGGCGGGAAAAGGGACGCTGGGGATCGGGATCTGCTCGTACGGCGGCGATTTCAGTATTTCGATCTCGGCGGATCGGGTTGAGGAGAGTGAGGGTGTAGCGGCGAGGTTGACGGATACGTTCGAGAGGAGGTGGAACGACTACGTCGAGGTGAGCCGGAGGTTGATCCAGCAGACGGGGTCTGAGAGGGGGGAGAGGGCCAAGAGGTCGAATTCGCGTGCGTCGGAGGCGAGTAGCGCAAAGCGGAGGAGGTCTTCTGGTAGTGCTTCCTCTCGTTCTTCGTCGTCGTCCGCTGCTTCGGGTGCAGACGCTACCGCCATCGGCAACGGGAACAAGCAAGAGCAGCGCTTCCCGCCGTCCACTTAGATTGTCATAGTAAAAATGACACAGATTGATACCATGTCGGTCGTTCACCTTTCTACGCTTGGAACTGTGCAGCGGCGAGAATGAGCCTTGCGACCGTCTCTGTGATCGGCATGTACGCCGTCCATACGTTTGTCACTGTACTGGCTGGACGAGCGGAAGACACGGCGCCATGCGTTTGAGCGAGAAGGTCGGTGGACAGAGAACGGAAGACGGGGTATGCGCTCGGAGTAGTAGATGAAATCGATTCGCTGACGCCGCCCAGAGTGAGTGCCGTTAGCTCCACGCTCTTCAGCATTGCCTCTACGTCTTGTTTTGATTCCGCCGACTCGGGGCTATACCGAGGGGCATAGGCGACAGACGCATCGATGAGTCCTTTCACCACCTGCGCTACCTGCACTTCCAACGTGAACGCTTCGGGTGTAAAAGTGAGGATGCGTGCCCTGACGTGTTTCAACTGCACCGTTGGCGGGAAGAATCCTTTGTCAACGGTTGTTTTGAGGTAGCTGTGCAGAGCGGCGAGATAGCTCTGCACCGCCTGGGGTGTTGTTGGTGGTTGGACATTCTGCTGCTTTGCGGTGAGGGTGGTATTGGGGGGATTCTGTGATGGCAAGAAGGCGGAAACATCGACGTGCTCTTTCGCCTCAGTTGAAGGTGGCTTGACAACCGAAGCCGATCGTGGTGGGACCGGTGGCCCCCAACTATTCACCTCGAGCACCTTTTCCTGTTCCACAAACAGCCTCCTCTTCTTCCTCACCCTCAACAGCCTCGCCTTCTCATCTCCGTGCTGCATCAGTCGCTCTGCCAGCTCGAGTGCGCTCTCCACCGAGGCGCCATCCTGCACCCTCCCCACCAACTCGCCTGCGACGCGAAAGGCGTGGTCCACATTCGCACGGTAGCGTTGCATGCTTTCGCCCGGCACGGCGTCTTGCACGGGCAAAAGTGGCGTCAACAGGGTGGGGAGCAGGTGGGTCAGTCCGCCAGGCCGATAGTCGAGAAGTGGGATGAGCTGCTGGATCTGGGAGAGTGCGATCATGAGTTCAGTGCTGTTGGGTGATGATGCAGAGGCAGAGGCAGTCGTGGCTGAGGCTGGGGCTGTGGCTGTGGCTGCGGATGAGGCGGCAGCACCACTCGCTGCATGGTCCGGTGCGGCGTCCATGCTTGGATGCAAGCGTAAAGCGAGCGAGAAAGAAAAGAGATGAAATGGAACGACGAGATGGCGGTCGAGGAGAGAGTCAAATGAAGCGATTCAAACCGAACTTAATCTGCAACGGCAAGGCTTGTGGGCAGAGAACGGCGTTTCCGCGATCCGAAATTCTCAATCTGACGCCGTCGTATCAGTTAAGGCCGTATTGGATAGCCAAGCGGAAGCATTCAATACCATCCTGCTTGGCCCTGTTCGCGTTCAAATGTCATTGGCCTGGCTCACACTTGGCAGACGAAACCGGATCCCAGTCAAATTTGTATTGCCTTGTGGCATGTAGCCCGGCGACATTGATCAAGCAGCACAAAGTTACATCTGCGATGAGCTTGCAACAATCTCAAGTCGAAGTGGTGTCGTTCTTGGCCCAGACCTGCTCGGCGTAGAGCGGGTAGATGTCCTGCGTAGTGTACTGGTTGTACGCTGCCACATCGCTGAGCGAGTAAGTCTTTTCGGTCTGCAAACCGTTCAAAATCCTCACCACGTTCTGGGCGATAAAGTCGAGGAAGATGACGTCGATCGTATCGTTGTCGCTGACGGTCTTGCCCGTGACGGGGCTCTGAACGTAGTCGGGCACCGAAGCGTAAGCGATCGCGGTGTGCACCGTGTCATCGCCATCGCCGGGGCACTGGTCCTTGGTCACGTACCCAAGCGTGCGGTTGGCCTGCGCCTCAGCAGCTCGCGCATCCAACTTGGCCAAGTCCCTAGCTGCAGCGCTGTTGGCAGTGGCAAAGACATGCTGATCCTTCATCCATCGGTTGTAGATGTGCGAGACGTGTCCCTTGGCATAGAGCTCCTTCTCGCTCTCTTCGTCCTCGACATTGCGTCGGCGGCTGGTAGCTTGTGCCACCTTGTCGCCGCTGAGCTTGTGGATGATTTGGCTGGCATACCTGTAAGGCACATCCTTGATGTACTGGAAAGCGTCGGTGAAAGGTGAGACAATGTACTGGTCGTTCTTGGTGAAAGGACCAGCGTACAGATCGAACCGCTGCGAGCCCGTGTTGGCAATCACAATGTTGGGCACGTCCTTGCGGTCCGGGTTGGACGTCGAGATGACGGTGGGCAGCACCTTGTTGGTCATAAAGTTGATGAGCGACGACGAGTCGTTGATGGGCACACGCTGCAGGTAGTAGTCCTGCGGAGCGTTGCCGTAGACGTGCGAGAGATTCCAGGCTTCGGCCACCTGGGACATCTGCCTGGTGATCTTCTTGCCCAACGCCGTGTCGAACTTTTCGGGCTTGGAAGCGAGTCCGGCGTGGTAGGCGTAGTTGCGTCGGTTGGCATCAATGTAGCTGCGGCTGAACGTGGGTCCATGCTGGGTAAAGTTCATCGACATCCATCCGATGGTCTCGAGGTATCGACCGGACTCGAGGCCCATCGAGTACTTGTCGTACTGCGTGCAGTCGCGGATGTGCGAGTGGCCTCCGAGCACCATGATCGGTGTGGTGGGGTGAACCTTGCGCACGGCATCGACGACGAGGGGGAACTGATCGTCGCGAACGGGCATGTGTCCAGCGATCAAAAACACGTCCGGCTCCTCCTTGATGGCGTCGGCGAACCACGGCTCGAGGACCATTTTTGCCGGGTCCTGAACAGTAATGCCCTTGTCCGCACCCGTAAAGTTGAAAAGCACGCCGAGCGACGTCACCTTTCGACCGCTGTCGGTCTTGAACTTGACGAAACGCTCCCCGAAGGTATAGGTGACGTTGCTGCCCCCACGAGGACCAGCATGGCTGATGTTGACGTTGGAGCCGAGGTAGCGACCGTGCGTCTCGGGCACAAACTGGGTCAAGGTGTTCCATGCGTTTTCGTACTTGTACAGCTCGTGGTTACCCACGGCCAAGACGTCGAAGTCGACCTTGGCGTGGAACTGGTTCGAGGTCTGACCGTCGACCTGTCCGGCAGGGTAGCCGTCGCTGAGACCGGCACCGTCGTGCAGATCGCCCGAGTCGACGAGCAGGAGATCGACGCCTTTCTTCTTGGCGAGCTTTCGCATGTGAGCGACAAAGGATGCAAAGTCGCCCCAGTCGCCGGAATAGTTGGGTTCGGGCTCGCTTTTCTTCATGTGACCTTGATACCACCCATGTATGTCAGTGGTGGCGATCACTGCGATGTCTCCCCAGGTCAGATCACGAAGAAGACTGTCGCCACCGCTGGGCTGAATCGAATGTTGGGGATGACGAGGAGCAAGACCTTGGGCGTGGTCAATGCCAGGGCAGGCCGACACGGTGCCGGCGAGGGCCACGACGGCCGGAACGAGGCTGTTGAGCAGCATTTTGAAGGCGGTAGCCAAGGAGTGAATTGAGGGGAACAGCGTCGATGTCGTGTGCAAGAAGTCGCAAGTCTTATATCTTCACATGCTCCGTCAGAAACGACTCGCCCCGCAGCTTCATTTCATTGCCGCCGTGGACAGCCGACGGGAATATTCTGTTGCAGGTGGGAGGGGGGGAGAAGGATGCAAATCAAATGGAAGACGGTCTCCCGCTCGAGCTAAGTGCGCTCTAAGCGAGAGCCGACGTGCATCAACGCAAAACGTGTTATCTTTGCGAGTAAAGCGAAAACATACGAAACACTGCCAACACAGCATAGCAGCGATAACGGGTGTTCGGAGGCGAATGTATCTCTTCCAACGTCGTCTGTTCATCAAAGACGTCCTCCTCTGCGTCTGGGAGAGGAAGAAACGAGCGTTGGCAATGTTGGCAAGAAGCTGAGAACGGCGAGCGTGGCGCAAGTGGACAAGAATTGCCGCCGGTCGAAAACCTGCTCTCTAGAGCGGCGAGTTCGGGGACAAAAGAGGCAAAACGTTGCCATCCAAGCAAGAGGGCAGGAAAGAGACAACAACGTCGTCCCGGATCCAGGCTCGGAGAAGGCCGTTTCGACGTCCAAGGCACCGATAGCATGAACCATTCCCCGAGCTGCAATCATGGACCCCACTTTTGGCCCACCTAGCTGCAGATCAAGGTGCGTTCCTGTGCCTTGCCCGATCAACATCCGATAGCTTGTCCGCCTGATCACGATTTGATATGTGTGCTGCAACAATGACTTTGCATCTGCGGCCATAGAACCTTGAAAGCACCGCATCCCGTCCGATCTGCCAAGTTAAGCAAGGTATCGCCTAGTCAGTACTGCGGTGGGGGACCACGCGGGAATCCTGGGTGCTGCAGTTCTCTTTTTTCTCCCCTTAGCTCGTTCGTCATCATTCACCATTCCACTGCCACTCAGCTCTCAGCTGTACAGTACTGTACAGTACAGTACTGTACACTCCAGCATTTCATCTCTCAAGCTTCCTTTTCGAAAGTGACTCCAACTTCGACGGGAACGTCTCGAGCTTTGGTCGCACAGCTCATTTCTGGCTCAGTCGAGACTCTCCCAGCGACCCGACCGACTCGAATAACGGTGTTTTGAAGATTGCTACCACGAATCTAGAGTGTGTGCATATGTGCAAGTCTGAAACGATCGCTTTGTTTTACTTGCTGTCCTGCTCGAGCTTGGTCAAGAACTTTTCCAAGTCGAAGGCTGGGTTCTCGGGATCCGTAACAACTGTGATTGAGCCAGAAAGGAAAGAGATACCAAGTCAGTAAAAGAGCACAGAGAGAGTGTGTCCAATGTCGATGCAGCGACCGAAATCGAGAGCTTTGAGAAGAAGTGGCAGTAAGGATGCGCACCAGCCAAGGGGTCTTGGTGGAGCGCAGGCACACTGAGCAAATTGTCGCTGATAGCTGCCAACAGAGTCGGGTGACTACAGTCATGCTCTGCATGTGCAGCCAAAACCTTGTATCGGCTTGCCCGAACGTATCTCGCTTGGTCACACGGATACCTTCTCCTTCCACCCATTCATGACAAAGCGCAGCTCGGGCACAGCCCGCATGGACCGCTGCAAAAGTCGCACCCACTTCGGCTTTTCCTCCTGGTGCCGCCTTGACGCTTCCACGGTAGCCACTATTTGATCCGACGAGGATCTCGCCTGCCTCCAGTCTCCAGCGGCAAGCGGAGAGCGAGTCTATGTACTCTCCAGCTGTGGCCCTTCCAGTTCGTTTGCTTGCTTCTCGAACTCGGTAACGACGCTTCGACGCGTATGATACTCACCTCCAGAATCGCTCTGCTTTGCGACGAGACGGTTCTTGTACGCCTCCTTTGCCTTTTGGATGAGCTGCTCCTTGTGCTTGTACTCGGCGTGGGCAGCCTTGGCGTCTGCCTTTGCTTGCAATGTCCTGCGGTGCAGAATGCCGTATCCGATGCCACCGACGAGCGCCGAGTAGCGAACCACCTGTGATTGGCAATGCAGCGGTGCGAGAGGCGCGTGTACCGATGCACAGAAGGAGTGTGCGTGTGAACATCAACCATGTACGTTTGGAATCAGCGACGAGTTCGGATCGAGCGGAGTTGACCGTTATCATAATTCGGGAGCAAAGCAAGAGCACTTGGGGTCAGCAGGCTGTGGAAGCAAAGAGGCTAGCAGGATCCTGGTCGTCACGGCAGAACGGGACCGATTCGAGTGCAATCCCGCATCGATGCATGCTTGCTGCCGAACCGCATCTGTAGCGCCGTCTGGCATTTCGAAAAGTCGAGAGTGGCGATACCTACGTTCAAGACTGGAGAGCTCGACATGTTGTATGAATATAACACCGAAGACCGAACCAAGAGGAGATGCCCGGAGAAAACGACCGTAAACGAATGCGAGGGCACGATCGAGTGTGCTTTTCAGGAACGCCGTAGCGGAGAGGAGTCCCAGTTTTAGATGAGGTGACGACGATGATGTGGTGTGGGGAAGATCAAATGGCAAACCCCATCAACGACGAGCAGACCAGATCATCCAAAGGCTCCGCCCAAATATCGACCGGCAGTCAGAGGCGGCGGGCGATGTGATTTCTAAACCCTCTCTCGCTCTCGCTCGAAACTCCAACGGCCCGCTTCCGATTTCATTGGGCTCGATTTCTTCTTGGAAGCTCCTCTGCCTGTTCTCTCCGTTAATCCGCGTTGCCAGATGCAATACAAAAGTTCAAATCCAGCTGGTCGACAGAAATTCAAAGGTGCAGATACAAAGCTTCTGTTGGAGCTAAGATGTGAGGTCGATGTAGATTAACATGATAAAAACGAAAAAGAATTTGTCCTTGTTAGAGCGGCTTCAAAGTGGGGGCTAAAAGGCTCGCAAAAACGAGCTGCGGCGTCCTCCCAATCAGCAGTGCAGTCTCAATCAAATCAGAGTCGACCAACACTGCAGCAGTCTCGATCTGTGCAAATCGTCCGCCCCGGTGATTTGATTCATTTTCAACGTGCACACTCGCTCCATCGGACAGCTGCGGGATCCAACATCGATACGGAAACTGCAACAAGATCCACAGCGACAGGCCAGACGACCAACGTGGATAGCTTCGAGTGCACCAACGAGGTGCCACTGCTTCTCTGATCACCTCTCTCTCTCTTGGTGAAAATTGAGAAGAGATGGGAATTGCGAAAAATTGAAAGGCAGACGGCCGAGAAGAAGCAGTTGCGCATCTGCAAGAGCGCACTCTCGCTCCCAACACAGCGGTCAAGGCCGAAGCGCAGAGAAGCAAAGGCAAAAAGCAAAGTTGGGGTCGTTGTCGTCGTTCTCATCATCGTCATCGTTGTCCGTGCTTGCTCTACCATCACCACCTTCACATTCGACACTCTTCCGTTCCTTTCCTCCCCTTCTATCTCTCCAACATGGTTCTCAACCCGGAAAAGCTCGCCAAGCTCCAGGCCGCCAGCCGAACCGGTATGTTTCTCTTGACGCCGACTCTCTTTCGATTTCGCAGCTCGACGCTCTCCCTTCCTGCATCTATCATTGTCCTCGGCATCACCGCAGATCAGTGCCTGACATTCCGTCCAGCCCGCACACGCTTTTATTGAACACTACTGACTCGACTATTCTTCTTGTTCTTTTCACCTTACTGCTCCTACTCTATTTTGATTGACTCTCGCATGCACTTCATCTGCATCATCGTCGACCGCCGCCTCACTTTTCCTCGCTCGCTACCACACTCGTCATCGCTGAACGCATCACCGACCACGCTTCCGCATACTGGACTACGCATCATCGTGTGAAATGCACGCAACAAATGCGTCGCTCATCCCTCCGTCATCGGACGCAGGCGGCAGAGGCACCCCTCGTCGTAAGGCTGCGCACAAGCCCAGAGGCCCCGGTGGCGAGGACCCCAAGCTCCAGGCTGCACTCAAGAAGCTCCAGGTGGAGCCCGTGTCTGGTATCGAGGAGGTCAACATGTTCAAGGAGGACGGCAACGTCCTTCACTTTGCTGCTCCCAAGGGTGAGTTCCTCTACTAAATCGTCTCGAATGCATGGACTATGCCGACAGCCGTCGATCTCGACATGCGAACAAAGAGCCATGGCATCGGACCTTGCACCCATTTCAAAAGCCAAGCCGTCATGACGAACGGCGGATCGGATCCGACTTCGACTCTCGCAAATCGTGGACTTAAACGAGCGCATCAGTTCCTGTGACAGCGCAGGACACAGCCAAGACTCAGTCATCGCACCCTCCTTGTCCTCTGCGCCAATGCCAAGTCTGAAGCTGGCTTGTGCGCATTTCGGGAAGCAGGTCGCTGCATTGCAACCTTGCCTACGGGTCATTTCATTTCGGAGGTCCCAGTGTTCGAGACGGTATACCTTTGGCCTCAGGGCGAAATTGTCGAGACAAAAGATACTGACGGCTTGGCTTAATCGATCTACTTTGCCTCCACAACACAACAGTCCACGGTCTTCCCACGAGCAACACGTTCGCCGTGTACGGCAACGGTGTCGACAAGGAGCTCACCGAGCTTGTGCCCGGTATCCTCAACCAGCTTGGTCCCGACTCGCTCGCCTCGCTGCGCAAGCTCGCCGAATCGTACCAGGCCATGAACGCCCAACATGCTGCCTCGCAGGCTGCTGCCACTGGTGCTGCTGGAAAGGACGACGACGACGTGCCCGATGTCGTGGAGAACTTTGACGAAGCCGACAAGAAGGAGACCGAGGTGGACAAGCTCGACTAAGCGCAGTTGTAGCCTGCAGTGCCCATCGCACCTTTTTTTTTTTACCCGCTGTGTACTATCTTAGCTTTGGGCTATATCTTTCTCGATGACGAGGGGAAGAGGAGGGCGAGGGCCAATCTGCAAAGCATTCCGTCGTTGTTCTTCTGTAGCTGATTCTCCAGCTCCTACACGCACACACCCAAAATTTTTGACAGAACTTGTTGTTGCACAAGATGCTCTCTCCTCGTGACGACCCGGTCGAGCCGTATCAGCCGAGCACTGTCTGTAGGATGCATTGCTGCTGTTTCCTATGGCAACTCGAACAGGTGATGATACCATGAATCAAACAATGCCGAGCAATGTGAACGCTCTGGGCATCTCTTCAGTCGGTGATGGCGAAGCGATGCGTAGTGCCTCTCTGCCAAGCGTTTTGAGTCAGGCCAGCGTGTGGGGCCGGTCCTCTTTGCGCTTTTCCTCGGGACGTGATTGCAGTATCCATGCCGAACGTGTGCGTCTGCGGAGGAAGGCGCACATGATGTCGGGCAGCGTGACCCAGATACTCGTTGCGCTCCGCGAGTGCTGTCTCGAGGAGGTTGAGTTGTGCACGTTCGCGGCCATGATTCGCTCGATCCCCCGTGGCTGTCGCTTCGTCGGAGCAATAGCGCGAAGTAGACAGCGAGGGCGTGCACCACCATTCCTTCGCCGAACCGAGACCGCGCTCCTGCCAACCCCCCCCCCCCCCGCCGCGAGCAGATCAAGACGCCCCCACTGCGGCCCGTAGCGTTCGACGAGACCACGCGACCCGGAAGGCCCGTGAATTTTCGAGATAGTACAGCACGCGGTCTGGGCCGCCCGAGGTGGAAGAGGTGGATGCTTTTGAGAGCCGTGAAGGGGGTCAGAGGGATGGCGGTGGTGCTTGAACGACGAGTCAGCCAAGATGGAGGCGGTGAGAGGCGGAGAAGGTAGCAGCAAACGAGTCGCCGAACTCGAATGCGGGGGGGGGGGGAAGCAAACCATCGCGTGCTTATTTACGACCAGCTCTTGCTCACACGAATCCTTCGAGTCCCGTCCCCACTCGCTCATCGGAGTGCAGCCTTGATTGCCCGCTCACATCTCCGTTCACTGTCAGGCCGACGCTCAGTTGAAAGCCCATGTCAAGAAGGGGGTATGAAGAACACCCGACTGGAGCTCGAATCGGGGCACATAAACCTCTGCATCCTTCTCTCTCAGACAAATCGAGCGTTCGGACAGCAATGGGTATGACAACTGGTCCGCGCAATCCACACACTGACATCGAGCAGTCTGACAGCATTCGAACCAGACACGACCGGACTGTTGATCCTCTCGGCGTGATGCCGGGAGAACCAGTGACAGCCGCGGGCTTGTCTCTCTTCTCTTCCATTTCTGTATGTACAGCAAAGATCGCCGACCTCTTTCATCAAGCAAGCTTGCCCTCGGCCCAACGGTTGGTCTTGAGGGCCATTCTGTGCGTCCAACACCAAAGAAAAGAAGAGTCGTGGGTCAGTAAAAGAAGCTCCCCTTCCTATCCGTCCACATCAAAGGAATGACACTCACTCGACAGCAGCGGACCCCCAATCCAAACCATGATTATGGCCCTTCTTCTCGCCCCTTCCCACACCGCTCCTCTCCAGCGCCTGGTCCTCGGTCAGCGCCGTCAGCACGCCCAGAATCACCGGCACCCCCGTATCCAGCCCGACGCGCATCAACCCGGAACAGCACGACTCGGAGATATACTCAAAGTGCATGGTCGAGCCTTTGATCAGCACGCCGATGCCGATCACGGCATCTAGCGCTGCCTTGCTCGGCTTTGTGCTCGTGGTCGGAGTCGCCGGTTTGTCGTCGAGCAACGAGGTGGCGCCCATGAGGTCCGACACGTTCGACGACGCCTGCACCTGCGAGGCCGAGATCAGCCGCGAAACGCCGAACGGCAACTCCCACGATCCGGGCACGCTCTCGATGACGATGTTCTCCGGTTTGACGCCCGCCTTGGTGATGTTCTCGACACACCCGGAGACGAGCGGGGTGATGCACTCTTGGTTCCAGCGCGCGTGCACGATCCCGATGCGCAGGTTCTCGGCACCCGGGAACGAGGTGGGCGCAGGGGCGGGGCCTTTGATGCTCGCCATGTTGGTTTTGGAGGGAGAGTGAGAGGTGAGGGTGAAGGTGGTGGTGAGTAGTGTGGGCAAGTGATTCGATGGTGGGGAGAGGAGAGGAAAGGTGATGATAGAGTGCGAGCGCGGCCGTGCGTTTCCGTCAGACCATGTGCCGTGCCGCGGGATGCCGAGCGAAGTGAGTGGCTGTGATCGGTCTTTTTGAAAGGGCCACCCGATGGTGTTCACACTGATAACGACGCAGAGATACTGCATCGGCTGCCTTGTTTGGGTTTTCACTGGGATTAAATCAACCAACATTTTTTGAACGTATTTCTCGAAGAGCATCTCGACAGACGGAGATGCTGCTGACATCATATAGCCAGCTTTGATCGCTTAGCCCCACTGTCTTTCTCTCGCCGGGCTTCATTCGGCCACCTTGATACTGAGCCTAGTACAGAAGAGCTATGACCTGCGAGCTGTATCAGATCAAAAGGCTCAGACGAAGAAGTGTCCGTTGAATGGCCAGTGCACATAGTCGCAGACCTAACATCCCCGATCTTTTGGCACCGGCGACGACTTTGAACCGCTTTCGAGTCGCTCTTCTTTCGTCGTTACCCCGTCTTGCGTCTTGCGCACGAGCATTCACATTCGCCGCAACCGGTGAGCCGCTCTCAAGCTCTTTCCAGTCTCTACAGCACCATCCTCTCTTCAACAATTCCGATATGAGGACGTCTTCGCTCCTCCGCACATCCTCTTCTCTCCTCGCACGCTCTTTCCCCACAGCACCAACCGCGGCGTCCACAATCACTCGCCTCGCACCCCACTCTGCTGCTGCTGGTGGCGCAATGTCGCACAAGCGCACCACCACCGCCAACGCCCGGCTTACCCAAGTCTCTCGTCAATTCTCCTCTGGCCATTCATCCGTCATGAGCGCCTCCCCGCCCAACCGCGCTTCCGGCTCCGCAACCGGCAAGGAGGACAAGCTGGTCAAGCTTCTCTCGGAAGGCGGGTTGCGCACCATCCTGCTCAACCGCGAAAAGGCGCTCAACGCGCTCAACCAGGAGATGGTCGACCTCATCGACCGTGCGCTCGACGAGTGTATCCAGTCGTCCAACTGCAACGTCATCCTTCTCCGCGGTGTTGGCCGCGCTCTCTGCTCCGGTGGAGACGTACTGGCCGTCGTCAAAGCTGCCGATTCACCCGACCCCAAAATTCGCAATACGGCGTTGGATTTTTTCAGCTCCGAGTTTCAGCTCGACTACAAGATCGCTCGTCTCGGCGAAGCGGCCAACGCCCACAGTGCTGGGCAGGGCGCCGAAGATGCGCGTACCCTAGCGAAGAGTAAAGGCGGAGATGTCAAGAAACCGAAAACGTTTGTCTCGGTGATGGACGGCATCACGATGGGCGGTGGGGTGGGCTTGAGTGTCCACGCTCCCTTCCGAATCGCGACCGAACGCACGCTGTTCGCGATGCCCGAGACGGGCATTGGCTACTTCCCGGACGTCGGCGTGACGCGCGTGCTCGCCCGACTCGATGGCCGCGTGGGGCAGTACCTCGGAATGACCGGCGCGCGTATCTCCGGCGAAGAAGCATATCTCATCGGTCTCGCAACCCACTACGTCGCCTCCAGCAGCATCGATGCGCTCGCTCACCGCCTCAGCACGCTGCCTGCCGAATCCGCGCTCAACCCTGCTCTCGTCTCCTCTGCGCTGCACGAGTTCTCTTCGGACCCACTGGCGGCCAAGGACACGCTGAGCAAATCGGCGTTCTTCGGCGACCGCCGCATTGCGCTCGACTACGTGTTCGGCCAGCTGTCGTGCGAGTCGATCTTCGGATGTCTCGAGGAAATCTCTTCCGCCGCTACCGATTCGCAAGCCGCGACGGAACTCGCACAGCTCGGACTAGCGTCGATTACGCCCGATGTGCAGCAGTGGGCGGCGTCGACGCTGAAGGAGCTCAAGACCAAGTCGCCGCGCTCGCTCAAGATTACGCACCAGGCGATCCTGGAAGCGAGGCGCTTCGACGTCGAGGAGGCGTTCCGGTTCGATATGCGTTTGGCTACGGCCTTCTGCGACCTGAGCGTGGGGCGCGACTTTTACACCGGTGTTACGCACGTGCTGGAGCGCGACCCCGCTACGGGAAAGAGGAGGACGGGTGTGGCAGCCTGGGAACCACGTACGTTGGAGCAAGTGAAGGATACACAGCTGCGCGCGCTCTTCTTTGCCGATCTCGACACGGCGCGCGGCGCAGGGCTGAAGCTGCACCTCCCGCAGTTGGAGAGCATCCCACAGCCACCCAGCACCAAGGAGGCCAGACAGGCGCGCGATAGTTTGTTGAGAGGGAAAGGCCCGCTCAAGTGGGAACAGAGCCACAACGTGTTTGCGCTCCCCAGCGAGGCAGAGTGCGCAGCGCTCCTCGAGGGCAGCCATCCCGCTGCGGCCGCCGTGGTGCCCGATAGCAGCGAGCTCGTCGAGTGTCTCAAACGGCACAAGGGCGATTTGCCGGGTTTGGAGTTCAAGGTTAGAGACTGGCTGCAGCGTGTGGAGCGTCAGAGGAGGTAGGTGTAGATCTCAGGGAGTTGTAAGTTAGTTAATCGAAAGCGTCGAGGCAAGAAGAGAGGGAGAGAGTGTGTGTGCTGGTTGAGAGGATTGGGTCTGTGCTCCGTGCTCGGAACCGCAGCTGCTCGACGGAAACGCCTCCGAAAAGTGTTCAGCTGTGTTCTCCGCGACGCTGATCGTGTTGTATGTTGGAGCGGTCGCTTCCAGTGTGATGCGTCCCACGCCTTTTGGTGAAGACAGCTCCCACCAAGTGCGACAGCGAGAGCGCACAGTTTTGAAGCAGGTGTGGAGGCTATTTCAGCGCAAAAAAAAAAGCAGCCAAAAAAAGGATCTAAAAAGAACCTGCGCCCGAGGGGAATCGAACCCCTTTCACCTGCTGTTATCAGTCACCAACGTTATACCGTTTCCAATCGAAGAAGTGGAAGGCAGGTATAATACCTATATACGACGGGCGCGCTTGTCTGTGTTTCCGCAGTCTGAACCTACATTCATGTATGACTGAGTCAAGTTTGAGTTTGTGCTGGTATAGTAGGCTCGTAACAGGCTCACTCGCTCATCGACTATACACACATGCTATCTACACCGGCGCTAAGGGGACCGAAGAAGATCGTGGATACCTGAAATTGGGCAGCAGCTGAGGGTCAAGCCGAGATGGCGAAGCAGCTTTGTCTTCGACGCATGGCCGACATCTCGATCACACATCTTGCCAGTCAAGAGTCTGCAGGCGTCGAAAAGTCAACAGGATCAGAGAGAGGAGCTGTCAGTACTTGCTTATCCGCCATGTCGCAGAACGCTGGAAGGTTTTACTGTGTGTAACTTACACCTAGGATCGCAGTCTTGGACGGAAGCCTGCCCGTACTCGGCGAGAGCACGATGATCTTTTTGCGCACCGTGTCAATGTCCGCCCTGTTCCACCGAGCAAAGCCAGCCCGCAGTCATCCGTCAGTACATCTGCACATTTCGTCCCTTGATCCTCAATCGAGAGCAGAACTTACACATGAACAAATCCCAAAATAGGAGCGCCGATGATCTCGTCGTCCGTCGGATTGGTCGAAGAATCCGGCTGACCGGCACCACCTCCGCCCCTCGGCGGCTGGATCAGCGCGAGCACGCTGTGCAACAGGCTCGTCTGGTCCGCCGCCGAGTTAGTCGGATCCATCTTGACGAGCTGCGTCTCGGTCACCGTCCTCGACGCACCAATCGGCAGCGCCGACGAGGGCGCCAGACTCTCCTGCCCCACCCTGTAGATCTCGAGCAGATCAAACGGGATCGTCGTGCTGTACGGGCTGAGCGACGGCACGCCGCCCAGCGGATCCGCGTGTCCCGGCAGCACCGCTTTCGGCACCCCGCCCTCGCCACTCCCGCTCCCACTCGACCCGCCATAGAAATACGTCTTGACCTGCAACGCCTTCAACCGCGCGCGGTACGTCTCGTCCAGCTCCACCACCCCGCCGCTCTTGGGCAGCTTGATCACGTTCACCCGCGGCAGCCTCGCGCCACCCACCGAACCGGGAACCTCTGCGGTCTCGTTACTTGCCGAAAACAGCTTGGTCATTTCCAGATTGAGCTTCTCGTGGCCCAGCACGACGATCGTGTCGACCTTGAACGCTTTCACGCAGTGCTGGATGAAGGCGTACTTGTTGCGTGCGTCGGAAGTGATGACGCCGGGGGTATCGATGATGAGCCCGGACATGCGCGAGCGGAAATCGCGTGCCAGACGTCGTTCGACGCCTTCAGCGAGCCAGTCGACGACGCGGCGGAAGTGACGTTCGTTTTCGCGCACATTCTCTTTTCCCAGCCACAACGAGAGTGGCGCCACGCCGTGTGCGGTCGACGTGCCCGGTGGTATGGCGCCCGTGGTGCTCGTGTTGGTGCCGAATGCAAATGCGGGCGAGGGGGACGGCAACGACGCGAGCGGGAGCGGGGACAGCGGCAGTGCCGCCAGACAGCACGGCAGAGGCGGCGCGCCATCGCTCGGGTCGAGATTGACGACTACAGGCCACCAGCCAGTGATATCGCTCTTCTTTGCCTCCTCACGTTTCTCCTTTCTCGCCTCCTCTGACAAGTTGGCTTCCATATTCGGATAGAGGATGCCATCTCCACCCGATCGCAGACTCTCCGCCACTTTGCCCGCCTCGCCTTTGCCCAGACTCGCGACAGCGGGCGAACGCAGCGCGTAGTTGGCCAAGAACTTCACCAGGCTCGTCTTTCCCGCCGACTCTGGGCCCAGCACCATGACACGTGGGCCCTGCCCCTCGGGTCTGTACACGGTCGACGCCGCCGTGCCACTCGGATCCGACTCTGTCTCCGTATTCGGGTCTGTGGTGCGAGGTGCGATGTAGCTCGGATCCAGCACCGACGCGGCGAGTGTGGAGAGCAGTTTTGCGTCGGCACGTAGCGCTTGACGTGCCAGGATACGTTTGCGCTCGAGATACAGATGCAGGTTGGAGTAGGCTGTGTAGACGGGTGACGGTTCGTCGGCGAGATACTCGGTGGATGCGGATCCGGCGATCTCGATCTCGGCTCCTCGCCACGACGATACCGCTGCTTTCGCCTCATCACCGAACGGGTACCATCGTTCCTGCGTGCCACCGACGAGCTCAGCGCCAAAGATCTCGGCGTCGGGCTCCTCGCCAGTTTGAAGGCGGTTCTGGACGAGTCGGATGGAAAGACGTTCGTGCGGCTCGAGCTCGAAACGGTACTCGGAGCGCGGGGGCAGGAAGACGCGCCTGTATTGCGAGGATCCCTCTGCTTGGCCGTCCATAGTTCGGTTGATGTTTGGTGGGATGGTGTCAAAAAGATGGATGAGCTTGCAGTTGGTGAAGGTTTGGACCCTTCAAGAGACAACGCGCGTTGTGGTCAAGAAATTCTACCCGACTCCCGCGATTTTTTTGAGCGATAAGAAATCGGCGATTTCTGTTCAGCAGCGGAACGGAACTCGACCTTCGAGTCGGCAGCTACCGCAAGCTCTGCTGCATCGTCGTCCGTTTCCCATCGAACATAGCCCGTGCCGTGGTACTGCTCATGACAATGTCATAGCAGATGGTGTCATCGGTAAGGCGAAGCAAATCGGTGACAGATAGAAATGAACACAACAGCCAGGCTCATGGCTCGAATGGCTGCGAGACAGCGAGTCGCTCCCGATTATGGCGGATTAGGAGTTGTCTGAATTGTCATACCAATGTCGATGCGTTAATGTCAAGATGTGGTCGCAAGCAGCCGAAGAAGAAGAAAGGCCTGTGCGTCACTCCACACACTTCACGATTCGGTTGGATTAGCCGAAAAGCCGCAGTGCACCAGAGAGCGTGGAAAATCGGACAGATTCGAGAGTCGACCACTTTGCAGAGACACGGCTCACCCGATGCTGCCTAGCCATGGCTGACTGACTGCTTCGGCCACGCCGAGACTTGCCAATGAGCAACAAATGAGCAGCAATGCACGGGTAGGAGGGAGCGATGGGACATGGATTGGCGGTGACGTGCGCCGAGAACTTTTTTTTGCTTCGCCTCTGCTCACAGCTGAGAGTCTTCGAGCTGCGTGGTACTGGACCGGATCGTCGAGCTCGCACATCAACAGAACAGTGCGCATCGGATCGAGCCGGGCCTAGATAGAGTTTGCAGGACAGAAGGACAGAACGCCGCATTAAACCGATACCTCTCTCGGCATGTGAGATTTTTGGGGTAGAGCGTCGCAAGCGCTCGGATGCATGAGAGACGGTGCTGCTAGTGGCACCGCAGCAGGAAGAGGGAAGCGAAGCTGCAGGATCTATCATAAAAATAAAGAAGTCTGGCTTCCCACCATCAGAACAGTAACGGAGAGGAGGGAGTACTGTATCCGCTCCTTCTGTAGGCGCATCGCGGGCACTAGTGAGCGGGATGTTCAGCGGCCGGGGAATCAGAGACTTGGAACTCAGTCGACGATGGGCATGTCACGTCGGCTGCAAAATGCTGGATCTGGGGAGAGGACGACGGTGACAGAGATACTGTATTCGCGCTGACAGAGGATGCGGAGATAATGCATCAAAGAAACGACGAAGAGACCGCCACAGTGGCTGTGATCATGCATGCATCCTTCTCTGCCAAGCCAGAGGTGCCAAAGGAGAGAAGGAAGAGAGCAGTGACTGTTGTTTCGGATCTGGTTCCGTCCAAGCCTCGGTATTTTCCCCGCGCGCCTCCGCTCGCTCAGAGGGCGCAACACTGCGATGCCAGTCACCGAAAATCAGATATCAAAAATAACTTCAAAGGGGATGAGACGCAGATGCGACTGCACACCGACCAAGTAGAAGGAAGACAAGGAAGGTCGACACATCTTCTCCGGTTGAACTACAAGGCCTGCGTGGCTTATCTGCTGGTCTCCAGCCTGCGAACAGACGATGGACAATGGACGGGTTGGCCAGCCAGTTAGCTGGTCCGATGGGCCGAGACAGCTGCGACCAAGGCAAAGTCGAGTCGAGCTAGTGTGTCTCTGTGCACCACCGTAAAGCCATTTCCACTCAACGCCGTCCTAGTGGCTGGCTGGCTGGCTGCTCTGCGTCTCTCTGCCGCTCAATTGGCGAGAAAATAATGTGGAGACATTTTTCGATTTCGGCGGCAGCATAGCGTAGCACCGAACGTCCGTGCTCTTTCTCTGCTCCGCTGTCTCGACGTGCACTTCCTCCTCGTGACCAACCCGATTCTGGCCCTGTTTGTTCGCCGCTGCCGACGTCGCGCCGTCTACACCTCCACGCTATAAAGACCCCCCGCCTTGCCTCTTCGTCGGATTCCTCCGCCTTCTTTTCCCCCTCTCCGTCTGCCAGAACCATCCATACCACATCTCGCTCTCCCCTTTTCGATTCTGCGGCTAGCAGGTGTCTCGTTCCCCTTATATCCAACTAGACACACACAACACGGACAGACAGGCACCCTCTCCTGCTCCCGCTCCCACTACTTCGTTCTCCTTCCCACAGTATATCCCGCAACCATGGCCGAAGCCGACGTTCCCGAGGTCCCTACCTACGACGTCCCTTCCCGTCTTTTGGGAAAGGACGGCCGTCCCGTCCCTCACGTCAACGCTGAAAAGTACAAGAAGGACTACTCCGAGTCGATCAACAACACGGACGAGTTCTTTGGCAAGGTGGGTGGGAGAAACTTTCATTTCACGCAGATTTGCAAGCCTCCCAGCGCGACATCTAGAACAGCCCCACTGACTTTTTTTCTTTTCATTCGCCACTCTCCCCGCCATGACAGATGGGCAAGGAGCTGATCGACTGGGACGTTCCCTTCAAGACGGTCCGATCCGGTGGATTCGAAAACGGCGACGTCGCCTGGTTCAACGAGGGCCGTCTCAATGCTGCCTACAACTGTGTCGACCGATGGGCTCACAGGTACCCGGACCGCGTCGCCATCATTTACGAGGCCGACGAGCCCGGCCAGCACCAGGAGATCACCTACTCGCAGCTCCTCATCCAGGTCTCGCAGGCCGCCAACATGCTCAAGAGCCTTGGCGTGAAGAAGGGCGACACCGTCATCGTCTACCTCCCCATGATCCCCGAGGCTGCCGTCGCCCTCCTCGCATGTGCGCGTATCGGTGCCATCCACTCGGTCGTCTTTGCCGGTTTCTCTGCCGACTCGCTGCGCGACCGAACCAACGACTGTGGCGCCCGTGTGGTCATCACCACCGACGAGGGCAAGCGTGGTGGCCGCACCATTGCCACCAAGAGCATCGTCGACGCCGCTCTCAAGGAGTGCGCCGACGTCGAGCACGTGGTCGTCGTAAAACGCACTGGCGGCCAAGTCTCGATCGACGAGAAGCGCGACATCTGGTGGCACGAGGCTTGCTCGCGTGAGCGCGCCTTCTGCCCTCCCGAGTCGGTCAGCAGCGAGGACCCGCTGTTTATCCTCTACACGTCCGGCTCCACGGGCAAGCCCAAGGGTGTCGTGCATGCCACGGCAGGCTACCTGCTCGGCACCGCGCTCACTCTGCGACACGTGTTTGACGTGCACCCGGACAAGGGCGACCGCTTCGCCTGCATGGCCGATGTCGGCTGGATCACCGGTCACTCGTACATCGTCTACGGTCCGCTCATGAACGGTGTGACCACGCTCATTTTCGAATCGACGCCCGTGTACCCTTCGCCCTCGCGCTACTGGGAGATTGTCGACACGCACAAGCTCACCCAGTTCTACACGGCGCCGACCTCGATCCGTCTGCTGCGACGTCTCGGTGATGAGCACGTCAAGAAGCACGACCTCTCGTCGCTGCGTGTCATCGGATCCGTCGGCGAACCCATCAACCCGGAGGCGTGGCACTGGTACAACGACAATGTCGGCCGCCAGCAGTGTGCTATCGTCGACACGTACTGGATGACCGAGTCGGGTTCCATCATGATTACGCCTCTGCCCGGTGCTACCAAGACCAAGCCCGGTTCGGCCACGTTCCCCTTCTGGGGCATCAAGCCTGTGCTGCTTGACCCCACGTCGGGCACCGTGTTGGAGGGCAACAACGTCGAGGGTGTGCTCGCTATTGCTCAGCCGTGGCCCTCGGTGGCGCGTACGGTGTACAACGACCACCAGCGTTTCTTGGACACGTACATGCGCGCTTACAAGGGCTACTTCTTCACAGGCGACGGCGCTGCACGTGACAAGGACGGGTACATCTGGATCAAGGGTCGTGTCGACGATGTCATTAACGTTTCGGGCCACCGTCTCTCGACTGCCGAGATTGAGTCGGCGCTCATCCAGCACCCCGGTGTCGCCGAGACTGCTGTCGTGGGCATTCCGGACGAGGTGACGGGTCAGACGATCGCCGCCTACGTGACGCTCAAGCCCGAGTTCTCGTATGACTCGGAGGAGGCGCTCACCAAGGAACTCGTGATTCAGGTGAGGAGGAACATCGGTCCCTTTGCTGCTCCCAAGAAGATCATCATTGTGTCGGACTTGCCCAAGACGAGGTCGGGCAAGATCATGCGTCGTCTGCTGCGAAAGTGCGCCTCGCACGACACGGACAACCTGGGCGACTTGAGCAGTTTGGCTGATCCCTCGGTGATTGACCACATCAAGGAGAAGACGATTGCCTTTGACAAGAAGTGATCGAGTTGATGTCAAGATTGTTGCCGTATCCTGTGGATTGTTCCATCGTTAATATGATTTCTGCTTTTGTCGAGATTGGTATCGTTCGAGTCGTGGCGAGGGAGTCGAGCGTCGAGTGGTGGAGAGACGCAAAACGCGGGATTTTGCTTAGCCGGCGATGCACTGCGCACGGGGCAACGTCTTGTGCAGCTGACAACATGGCGTGCTCTTGCCGACGCTCGGGGTCTTTGCTCTTGCTTTCGAGCATTGTTTCCACCGGAGCGACAATGTTACGAACGAGTGCGGTTCTGCAGACAGACCAAACAGAGATGCGAAGGAGGGTGGGTGAGGTGTGAATTTGGGTTGCTTGGTTGGCGGAGGCGAGCGAGCATGGCTTCTGAATTCTCAACAGTGGTCGTGTGGGGCGGAAGCTGAGCCCGGTTTGACACGGATATATACTCGCCCTTCTCTTTGCTTTGCTCCACTCGCACCTCTTGTTTAAACTGCGATAACAGCACACCTTGCTCATGTCGCATCGACTCGCGCTGTACGGCCGACACTTTCGCACCGCCACTTCCACTGTCCGCAGTCTCACGTTCAAGCCTTCACGCACAATGTCGACGATCCAAGCGCTCCAGATCCAGTCCCAAGGCGGACCGGAGGTGGTGCAAGTCATTCGCGTTCCTGCGCCCACGCTCCCGGGTTCGGGTAAGGTCATCGTGCGCAACGAGTACGCGGGAATCAACATGATCGACACGTACCACTTTGGCGGACTGTACCCGCTGCAGTGCCCCATTATCATCGGCCAGGAGAGTGCAGGTGTGGTGGAAGCGGTTGATCCGGATGTCACGTCTGTTGCGGTTGGCGACAAAGTCGTGCAGTACGGTGGGGGAGCGTACACGCAAAAGCAGCTCCTCGATGCTGAGCGCGCCATCAAACTTCCTCGGACCATCTCGACGCGCACTGCGGCCGCAGCGTATCTGCAAGGCCTCACCGCCCTCACCCTACTCAAAGAAGCACATCCGCTCAAGAAGGACGACTGGATCCTCGTCACCGCCGCTGCTGGCGGCGTCGGTCTACTCCTCTGCCAGATGGGACGCGCGTTCGGAGCCAACGTGATCGCCGTCACCTCCACCCAGGCCAAAGGCGAGCTCGCTTTGGCACACGGCGCCCACCACACGCTGCTGTACAACAGGCAGAATCCCGAACAGTACGTCGCTGAGATCCACAGGATCACGGGCGGTCACGGCGTAGACGCTATCCTCGACGGCGTGGGTGCAGATACGTGGGAGAGCAACTTCGAGATCGCCGCGCGCAAGGGTACTATTGCAACCTTCGGCAACGCCAGTGGCCCCGTCCCCGCGTTTGCCCCGCTCAAGCTGGCACCCAAGAACTTGAAGGTTTGCCGACCGACGCTGTCCAACTACGTCACGACGAGGGAGGAGCTCGAGAAGTACTCACAGGAGCTGTTTGGGTTGATCGAGTCAGGCAAGGTCAAGATTAACATTCATGAAGAGTATGCGTTTACCACCGAGCAGATGAGGCGGGCGTTTGCGGATATCAAGAGCCGCAAGACTACGGGCAAGTTGGTGGTCAAGATTTAAGACAGATGCAACGAGTGGTTGGACAAGCGATTGTTCGAGAGAAGGACCGAGATGAGGACGCGTGTATGTGCAATGCAAGTGAAGTGGTATTGACGAATCAGACATGATGGAGAAGTGTCTGGCGATGCAGGAGGTGTTGAGTGAGTCCAGTGAGGTGCTGGGCGGCTTAAGGCTTGAAAGGCGAAGAGCTGCGACTTCTCTCGCCGTCTTTGCGCTGAGGACTCGTGCTGCGAGTGGCACCGCTCCTCCAGCTGAACGCCATCTCGCTCGTCTGCGAAGAGAAGCTCTTTTTGCCTACCACCTTCTTGCCTGTATCGCTCGGATTCGGCGACGTGTTGGGCGAGGCGTTGCCGGTCCCCAACCCGAGTGACTGACCCAGTGCACCGATCATCGGTTGATGGGTAGCGGGTGAGGAGCGACTGAACATGTTTGACGTGGAAGAGTGTTGGCCGGCAAGCCTCGAGTACGGCTCTGTGGGGGTGTTGGGGCTGACGGCGCGGGCGGGTTTGTTCTGCGGCGATGTCGGTGCAGCTTTCGTCGAGCCGGGAGAGAGTCTTGCAGTGTCTCCACCGCCGATGGAGGCAGCAAACGTCGGCACGTTGGGAGACCTCGCGAGCTGCAGCGGGTTATTCAGTGCCCACACTCCGTCTTTGGCCCTGTCTCCCCCTTCATGGGCACTGTACTCCACAAGCACCCCGGGCTCCCTCTCGAGCTCCAGCAGCTCCACCAGCCTCTTCCCTACCGCATTCACTCTTTCCACATCCGCCTTCAGCCCGCCCTTGACCCACACCGAGATCCGATCCCCGCGCGGCCGCACACTGCATACCGCACCACAACACTCATCCGCCTCGTCCATCTCCTCCCCAATCAGCCCCAGCACCAGCCACAGCCAGCTGCGGTCCACCAGCGCCGCATTGCGCTGTCGGAACGTCACCGTCCACTTCCCGCCGCCCGCATTCCGCGGGTCCTCCCACATGGGCTTGATGCCGTCCTTGAACACGTGGTACGAGGCGTGCCGTTCCAGCTGCGATGGGCGGTGGAGTTTGGAGAAGCACGAGAGGAAGGTAGAGACGTGCGAGAAGGTGCCAATCGTGCGCAGGTTTGCTTCCCATGCGCTGAGGGTGGGTGTGGACGGTACGGATGGGGACGAGGAAGCGATGCCGGGAGTGTTGGGTGCGGTGGAGCGCGAATCGAAGAAGAGCGTCCATTCGTGTTGGAGCGGGTACACGGGGGGTTTGGACGGCGGTGCTGGCAAAGGGTGGGCCTGTCGCACCCCGCTAGTAGAAGCTGCGGTGCCGGTCGAGACTTGTGAACCTGCAGTCGGTCTGATGCTTGGAGCGCGTGGTGAGGTTTGCTCTGTGACAGCTGGGCTTGGTGCGGATCCTGGAGGGGAGATAGGCCGTTGCTTGGACGAAGCACCGGTCTGTTTGGCAGGCGATGGCGGAGTGCACGGCGTCTTGGGACTGACCTCGTCGCCACTCGCCAAACCTTTGCGAGACATTCGATCGCAAATCTCCTCCAGGCTCGGCAGACCTTTGGCCAGCATACGCTTGGTTGGTGAGCAGGAGCCCGAGCTCGAAGCTTGAGGCGATGTCATGCTTGGCAGCAGCGACTGCTCCTCTATCCTTGTTGCATCGCCATTCCCGAGTTTCGATGGAGATAGCGATGCTGCTGCCACTGCCGACGACGACAGCTTGTGCGGATGCGCAGGCGGCTTAGGCGAGCCTGTGATCCTCCCCGTCAGCTCGAGCCTTGGTCGAGCAGTTACATCTCGGCCGGGGGAGTCAGCAGCCGTGGAGTGCGGCAGCTGCTTGACGGGCGAGTTGCTCGGCGTCGTTTCTCTGTCCCGATTGAGTCGAGCCGCAATATCGCTGAGCGTGGGCAGCTTTGAGGGCGAGCGCATCCTGCCAATTGTGGTCCTCTCCGACGGCGACGCGGACGACACAGAAGCGCCGAGCACCATCCTAGCGGAACCCGACAGAGTGGACGTCGAAGCGGGACAAGCGTTCTCGTCCTGCTGCTGCGGCGGTTGCTGGCTGGGTGGCAGTCTGCGCAGGCTTGTCGAAGTCATGGCCGCCTCGTTCGATGGAAGCGCCGTGCTGATGGCTTGAGAAGCAGAAGGAAGGGTTGCACTGCTGGAAGAGTGTGGTGGAAAAAAAGATGAAATGGATCAATGTTGGTGGGGGTGAGTGAAGGCGGTGAGCGACGGTGCGAGATCTGCAGCTCGAGGGGGTGGGTGAGACACGGACCGCTTGAAGCATCGCGAGCCGCAGTCGGGAGGACCTGGCGATCAAAAACAACAGGCGGAGTGGATGACATCGTCATCCCTGCTCCCACCTGCAACGCAACACCGCGCACATTCTCAACGAGACGATCAAACACACACACAGGGGATGAGTCAACGCGTGCATCCACGTCAAGGACAAGGAGTTGCGGGCACAGCGCTGCCCACCGCCACTTTGCACGCATCGACCAAGTGTTTTTTTGACCAGGGTGAATATGCCAAACATCGCGCGGCAAAACGGCGATCAACACATGATGCCGAGTCCAAGAACGGTCGACGCTTTGGGCTGACTAGGGGCGGCAGCTGTTGATCGGCATGCATGTCGTCGTTGCGTGTGGCTGGCTGCGCTTGGCGTGGAACGCCAGCTAGCGGGGGGAAAGGCTTAGCTCTCGAACGTCCAAATGGAAGCTGCAAGGCACGCGTTTTCGATGTGCGTGTGTGTGCCCGTCGTCAGTGCAGTGTGACCTACCATAAACACTCTTGTTTGTGTTCGAAGCTGCTCACTCGATGCGCGCAGTGCTCTATAGAGACAGACATGTTCTGATGCTTGTGACGCCTCCCGTCGACTGAGCTGAGACTGGAACTGGAGCGATCGAATCCAGAGGAACAAGCTGGCCGAAGCCAAGGCTGGACAGCTCGCAGCCTGTGTGTCGGCTCAGCCGTGTTTGACACACGCCGCACCATCCTCAAAAATCCGTCGAATGTGACATGTCAATTTCCCACTTGACAGGCGCCAGTGAGATCGATTCCAAATCGGCTACGATCGGCATTCCTCAATCGGGGCGCCAGTCTCTGTTGAACGTCTATCTCCTCGTCGTGCAGCAGCATTCGGCACTCGCAGAGCAAACTTGGCGCTGAGATTGGGTCGGGCGTTTGCGAGTTGGCGTTTTTGTTGGCTACGTTGTTCAAGCCCAGCCTGTCACGCCTTTGTTTTGGTTTGATTGTCACCATGTGTCAAGCCTCGCTCATCGCATATTGATGCCAATGCCATCCCGGACCACGCGGGGCGCTGCTCGAGAATGGCCTTGTTTTGCAACCCGAAACAAGCCGCCTGTTCATTCCAGTGCCCTCCCTTCCCTTCATTGTTTTTCATTGCGTGTCTCAGATGTGAAACACGCACACGTCTGTCTGTGCAACGGTGTAGGTGCCGGATGCTTATCACCGGAGCAATCGCCTTGGCAGCCCTAGTCTAGAAAGAAAGCGACGGAAGAGATATTGTAGATGTTGGTCATCCTGCGGCTGCTGCCAGTGAAGCGAGATGCAGTGACAACAATAAGGCACAGCCAGGCCATAGTCGAAGCGGATGAGAAGCACAAGAGCCAGAGGGATCGACGCATTGGGCGATCAACGACGCTTGGTCTGGCTAGCCGCCTCGCATGTGGTGCGCTCTAAGCGAAGGAAAAAAAAAAGCTGCATCACCATCGCTTAAGAAGCGAAGAACCCAAATGCAGCCAACACAAAGAGGTCCTTGATGCAGAGCGGCTGCAGCTTCGGCATGAAGGCCATCGCCTGTAAGTTACGACGAACATCTCTTCTGAGGGCGTCGTCTACTTACCAAAATGAGAACACGGGATGGCTTGAGAGAGAGAGAGAGAGAGAGAGAGAGAGAGAGAGAGAGAGAGAGAGAGGAGAGACCCTACGCATGAAAATCCCGCCCCTCCTCGCCATTTCTTGGTGGTGGAACCGTCGATTTGCTTCCGCACCCGGCTATGCCTGACGTTGCCGCCAAGGTTGCTTTCCTCTTTCGGCATGGTGTGGCTTCCTTATTGCTGTTGTGGCTGCTTTCAGCGGCCCGAAGTATGCTTTGGCCGAGTAACAAGGCCGTGGATCGACGGTGAGCCTGTTGATCATTCGGGATAGATGTCAAGCTCATTCGGCTTCTGACCGTCCTCCTATCATTTCAGCTGTCTTTCATCTCCTTCGCTTCTCGAGCCACCATCGTTCGTTCACTTGGATGGACGTCGATGTCTTGGGTTCGCGCTTGCTATTGTCCTTTCATCACGCTCGGACCCCATCGCTCTCGAACTTGTGCTTGGCCCACAACGCTTGAAGCAACCGAGTCAGCCCTTCGACTCTGCTTCTAGCATTACCACCACATCGAACTCGGGACGAGCGCACCACGTCGATTTGTCCGCGTCGCAACCAGGTGTGCTGCTCATCTTCATCACATGCTTAAGCCTTTGACGGCGCGACTCTGAGCTCTTCTGCTCTGACTAGATGTTGCAACCCCGTACATAGGTGCAGGGGTGGGCAGCTCAACGAGCAGCATGGGTCAGTCTCACTCGAAAGCACCTTCTCATCATGCTCAGAGTCGCACCGCCCGCGATGCCGATCCATCTGCGCCATCACGTCCCCACGCCACGCCGACATCAACCTGGATCAAGCTTCCTCGCTCCAGATTCATTGGCAAGCATCGAAACAATGCTCCCTCCGCCGATGTTGTCCCGCAACCCCATCACCGATTCATCCCCAAGCAGCAACGCCAGCGTTCAGTCGGCCCCATCCGCAGCCGCCCCGAACCCTCCGAGTACGGTCTTCGACGTCCTTCGCTGCCACCGTTCGCTCTGACACCGGCTCCGCTCATTCAAGAACGCCGGTCGAGTAGAGCCATCTCGATCGACGCGGAAAAAAGGCGTCATCTACCCGTCGATGTGGTTGGGATGACGATCGATGCGTCTCTGAGCACACCGAAGCGTGCGTTCGGAAGTGCTGAGACGGGCAATCATTCTCAGTCGTCGTTCACATCGCTGGCACCGCCGATCCCTCCTTCACCTGTTCCACCGCTACGCAAACAACGTCGTCCTTCAGCACAGGCGGTGACGAGACAGGAAAGAGCCGACTCGGCAGACTCGAGCGTTACTGTCGGCTTGGCAGATGTGGCCAACGGATCCAACAACGCTCGTAACTTACCGCAGGTCAAGACTGTCAGCGAAAGTGGGCCTTCGACAGGTGGTGCAGCGGTGTCTGTTGTGCCTAGCTCGATCGGTACCTCGTCCGTCATTGCAGAGTCTTCGACCGCGGCGACGAGTGTCAATGCAGCTTCGGCTTCAACGCTCGCCAGAAAAGGAGCAAGCGATTTGCCCAAGCGCCTGACCCTCTCACCTGCACAGACCTCGTCAGGCCGTCTATCGGAAGTCTCGGATGCAGGCACAAAGGAGATCCTGCTTTCGGACCGCGACTCAGCAGCAGCCCCCAAGATGAGCTCCGACTCGTTCGTACGCCCTTTCATCGATGAACAGCATCCAGATCTGCACAGTTTCTACCCGGCCGGCACCGCTCTCACCCGACCAGTCAGACATACAGTGTCCACCACCGTCCCCTCGCCGCTCTCCCGAATGGTCGAGCTCAAAGCTGACTCGCCTCCCCCACGCCACGTTGGGGCGGTTCCGGATCTTTCGTCGCCTCGTCTTGGATCGAGTCACTATGACAGTCTTGGACGGGCTTCGAGCGGTCACGCGCATCATGGCAGCATGACTGACGCCAGTCGATCTTTCCGCTCCTTCCGCTCGACTAGCGATGGAAGCGTGCGACCGTATCGACCGCTGCCTGCGGTGCCTGTGCGAAGCCGAGGCTACTCGCTTGGGCCTGCACAGGATCGGCGAGATCCGTCGTTGGGAGCCGACTCGTTTGTCACTGCACATGCTCACAGTCGATGGGAGAGTGTGGACCAGCCGGTTGTTCATAGGATCGACGGTTTGCCGCCAAGCGATGCGCAGCCCCACCCGTTTATGGCGATGGGAATGGTGGCAGCTGCAACCTCGCCAACGCAGTACACGCACAACAGCCACGGTCCATCTGCAGCAGGTGACGTTGATGGACGTCGCTATTCTCGAAGCAGTGCAGGATCGATGCTTTCTCCCATTGGTGGACCGCGTCCTCTGCCAGCAATCCCGGCTATCGAGCCGGTGGGCGCTCAGTCGAAGGGTAAAGGCAAACGATACAGCTTCGTTTCGGCTGGTCACAATGACGGTCAACCTCTGTCACCTTCGGCGTTCTACGAGAGCCACTCGCAGGTGCCGTTCATTCCAGCACCGTCGCCACCTGTAGCACATCGGCACAGCTGGACATCTTCTGACGAGCCGTGGTCTTCATCCGTCACTATACCTTCTTTGACTTTTGGCACTGGACCCAACCTCGTCCCTCCCGAGCGGACCCACGTGTTCCAACAAGCTCTAGCACAGCCCACGCACCACATTCCCTCCCCCAAACCCCGGCTCGACGACGACACGGATACCGAGTTGTCCAGACTCGAAAAAACGCGCTCCGGAAGCCGGGTTCTGCCTCAAGACACGGTACAGCTTCCGGACAGCCTCGAGCGCGCGCCTTACGCCGACACGGGCGTGCAGGCGTCTCTGGCCGCGCTGCGCGCGCTCGAGTCGCCAGGCGAGAGTCTGCGCACCATGTTTGCGCGCCAACGCATGTTTGGCGAGCCAGACGCGTCGCTCACCGAGATGCTGCGTGATTCACACATCGTGGACTCGGAGTCGTATATGGATGACGAGGAGGTGCTGGCGGTCAGTGGGCCGAGGAGGAGGAGAAGGGCTGCTCCGTATCCGGTTTCGTCGGATGAGATCTCGTCGAGTGGGAGGAGTGTCTCTGGTCGGCGGGTGGGAGGGGGGAGGAGAAGGTGGGGGAGGGGAAGGGAGTGGAAACGGAATGCTGAGCAAGGCGAGATGAGCGGGAGGGGGTCGGATTCGGAGAGTGCGACGCTTGCTGCTGTAAGGTCGGTGGCGGGGCGAGTGGGGGCTGCGGGGGAGGCGGTGGTTCGGGAGGGTGAAGGAGAGGTGGAACGTGGAGCAAGGCAGGAGCGACCTCGTCATCAGAGGTATGTGACCGCGCGGTCGTATTCTGATCTGACCAGTCACGATCTGCAACTGGATAGCGTACATTCGAGCAATGTCGCTGGGACCGAGTCTGCTCATTCTCTGAAACAAGTCGAGGGAGTCTCACCTACGACGACAACACACCCATCGCTGCTACAAAAGGGCGAAGCAGCTGCACCCCGACTACCCACGTCCTCGCAATCGGCAACTCGAACGAACGCTCCTTCTGCTGCAAAGCATCACACCACACGCTCGCCTTCGACACCACTCGTAGCGTTCCCCCGACAGCACCTCGACGCGTCACCAGACGTTGGCAAAGCCGACCATCTCACGAATCGGATGGCACGCCGCATGGACCAGCAGCAGCGCAACCGATCACGCAGCGATGCGCACGCATCCAGTACAGCAGGACGAAGCAGCAAGCACACCTCGTATAGGTCCGGTCGACGAGACACGGAGAAGAGCCGCTACGACGCTCAGATTGCCGAACTGCTGCTGCTGCGCGATAGGGTGTTGCAGCTGGAAAGCTCGATTGGTCACAGCTTTTCGGGGTCGAACCAGGGCGTTCGGGGGTATAGCATTGATGGCTCGACGAAGACGTTTGGGAAGAAGTCGAGGCCTTCGAAGCTGGGGTATACGGTGCCAGATATTGTGGCTTGGCAGGCAGGATTGGGCGGTGGCAGTGAGACCAACAATGCAGCGTCGTCTGCGGTCGGCTGATGGTGCAGCTTTGCTCATTGTGCTCGAATGATCTTGAGCTCTTCTGCAGCTCAGTCTTTGTCAGTTACTCGACCAGCTTGGCCGCCTCTGTCAGAAAGTTTCTTTTGTGTGATTCCTCGGCGTTAGTAGACGGTCGACGGCCCGCTTGAACGCCGGCGAGCTCTCCCGTCTCTTCCTACCTTTTCTCTTTCCTTTCTGCCGCTCTTTTGAGACAACTCATTTCACATTCTTTCTTCCTATCACATGATGCAATACAATCTTTCTCGCTTTCTAATCCGTCCATCTAACCCACTTGCTACTCATTGGAGGCGGTTCCAGCGGTTCTGTGGCTCTGTACTGTGCATTCAAGTGGGATCGAAAAGACACGGCTGCGCATGAATCGATCGTTGTGACAAACTCGAAAGCAAAGCTTCTCGCCCGAACATCGCGGACTGTTGCCAAGCTACGTCGCCCTAGGCCTCCGCTGCTCCCGCTTAACTAAGCTAAGCGAGGGCGCCAGAAAATGTCTAGTGCGGGGGGATCAGAGCGTGGTTCGGATACCTAAGCCGACGTGTCACCGCAGCGTAAGACGTGATCAAGAGGCGGCTAAGGGTGCAGCTGCAACGAGCTCTAGCGTCACATGTTGTCCTCGCTTGCGGGTTGCTCGGGATTCGAGGTGCAGGTGCTGTTCGTGATCTGCATTGACGATGTTGAACGGTTTCTTGGACAGCAAGGCAACTGTCAGCTTGCGCGTTTCAAGAATTTCCGAGCTTCATACCACGTTCTGTTGATCCTCGAGCCGGAGGCCATGTGCGAACCGTACCCAGCTTACGAAAAGATCTAGCTACCCCTGCTGCTGCTGCTGCTGCTGCATAAATGCGACTCGCTCTGAACCATACACAGGGGCTTGCAGAAGTGTGGTCCTAAGCGCCGCGATAGCCTGCATGTAAAGAACGGGACGCCGCGCTCTCTGCAGTGGATTGCGCTCTGGCAAACAATGCTGCCACATGCAGAACAAAGCGCTCATCCCTTCCCTCGCTGAGATCGCCTCTGGAAAGCTTCCCAGGCGCATGAGAATGACGCTAGAACACGTTCTTTCGTGCAACCCGCTTGTGGTGCACGTGAAAAGTCTCATGCAAGCGATGAAGAGGAGTCGGTGCTAAGGTTCGGAGAAAAAAGTGTCGCCATACATGCATCGTATCATTGTAACGATGCTTGCGGCTAATTTAATGTCGCAGGAATTCACGCACCAGCGCCTTCGGCTGTCAGACAGGTGAGCAATTGAACGCCATGCATCGTGTTCCAGTGATGGGTAGCCTTCTCGAACGTTTAAGACTTCTGGGAGTCAAATGTGAACTCAAGCTCGAAGATCATTGCGGGTTGTGTCGCTCGGAAGACGTCCTCTGTGATCGCGATACCGAATTGCAACACTCGAAGCAAGCTTCGTCCGACTTGCAGTAGCACCTCTTCGAGAGTACTGATACCAAGAAAGGGGTTCCTGTGGACTGCACACTTTGACCCTTCTTTTGTGCTCTTTGAGCACAGGGGCATCGTTTGCGCTTATCACAGGCTGGAGTTCTTTAGCGCAAATATCTTTTGCAAGGAGAAGATAAGCTCGAGACAAGCCGGTGAAAAGACAGCTCTCGCTAAGCTTGCGATGGTCTGTAAGGTGCCAAGACTGAGCAGCGTCTGCTTTTGTGATGTTCCGACGACGAGCATGTCAATGGTGGAACGAGTACTTATATTGAAGCCTGTCGACGATCCTTCGTCCCGTTCGTCTGTCTAAACGTCTCCACCTCTCTCCACTTCACTCACTTCCACTACCCCTTTGCCACTATCTTGCCTTCCCCCTTTACGCTCTTTCCCCTAATAACTCACACTCTTCCGCCGTGCGCTTCTCATAACGTGACGTCGCGTGGATCCACCTTCTCTTCTCTCTTCTTCCTGCAAGGATGCGTATCTCGTCCCCCCTGCTGCTGATCCTCACTGCGATCACCATGGCCAACACGGCCGTGGTCGACACTGTTGACAACACCGTCAACACTGTCACGCACCCCAAGCACAAGATAGTGCGTGTCAAGAACGGCGCTGCTCACCTCAACGCGCTCGACACGGCCAAGGTCAACCTCTCCAAGCTGGACCACCTCGCGTCTGTAGCTGCACGTGGCGGTGTCGACGTCGAGGTACACGGTGCTGTTCACGCCGACGTGAACGTGGACCTCAAGCACGTCGCTGGAATCGTCCACACGCTGTCGGCCTCTCTCGAGGGCCATGCTACCGCGGCGGATGCAATTCTCAAGCTCAAGGATCACAAGCGCGCGGCGGTCAAGTGCAAGACGCTGCTGCACGGCGTTGAGGTTGACCTAGCCCATGCTGTCGTTGGCCTTAAGGGTTTGGCTAAGGGCAACGCTGCTGGCAATGGGAGCGCGGGTGTCAGCGCGGGTGTCGGCGCGGGTGTCAGCGCGGGTGTCGGCGCGGGTGTCAGCGCGGGTGTCGGCGCGGGTGTCGGCGCGGGTGTCAGCGCGGGTGTCAGCGCCAGTGTTGGCGGCCAGGCCATCGCTACGCTTGGCGCTGTGATCGGCACGGTCGAGAGTGCCAAGGTATCGGGCACTGCTGGCCTTGTCTCGCTTCTCGGCGGGATCAAGGTCGACGCTGTGCTCGAGTCCGACGTTGTCTCCGTGCTTGCCGAAGCGGACCTCATCAAGGCCATCCACGACGTCGTTCATGTCGACACCCTTCTCTCCGCCATCCTCTCCCTACCCGACCCCATCTCGCTGCTGGAGAGCTTCAAACATCTCGACTGCCCCGCCGCCTTCGTCGCTGCACTCGCCGACGTCCACAGCCTCACCGCCCTCGTCGCCGCAGCCTCGGTCGGAGTCGAAGCCATCGCCAACGTCGGAGGCTGCGGTAAGCTGGTCGACTACATCGGCACGTACGGCTTGGACGCGGTCGGTGGCATCTTTGCGACGGCGGGAGTTGGCGCGGTGCTTGGAGCAGTAGTGGAGGTGTCTGGCTCAGTGCAGCTGCTGGAGTCGTTCAAGACGGTCGCGGATGTGGCTGCGCTGGTGTCGGGTCTGCACGTGCTGAGTGCGGTGGACTTTGTGGCGTCGATCAAGGCGGTGGGTGACGTTTCAGTGCTTGCGAATGCTGTTGTTAGTGTGATTGGTGGTGTTGGAAAGACGCCTTGCAAGCGTTCTGAGCTCCTGCAGAGCGTGCAAGGTACGGTTTCGGGGGCTGCTTCGGCTGTTGACCTCGACCAGGTTCTTGACCTAGACAAGCGGGCTGAGCTGCCCAAGGGTGTGGACGGCACTGTTTCGGATGTCGAATCCGCCGTTGATCTCGACCGGGTGCTCGCTCTCGTCAAGCGCACCGATGTGCTCTCGAACGTCGATGGAGGCGTTTCCGGTCTCACCTCGAAACTCGGTCTTCAGCAGGTGCTCAAGCTGAAGCGTGCGATTGCGCACATCTCCGCTCTCCCGGATTCGGAGCTCGTCTCCATCGAACAGGCGGTCAAGCGTGCGCTCGTTGACAATGTCGAGGCGAGCGACATCCTGGACAAGGTGGACGGTGTCAAGCTTGGGCTGCTCAAGCGATCAATTCTGGACCTGTCGTCGGTGGTCAGTGCGAAAGAGGTGGTTAAACGCGATATCGCGCAGAAAGAGGAGGAGCTTACGGACCTCGACAGTCTCTCCGTCCTCAAGCGCGACGTTCTGCCCGCCACCCCTTCCTCCCGGCTCTCCGACCTCGACGTCATCAACGCCCTTGCCGCCGTGAAACGCGCCATCTCCTCCGCCCACGCCGGGCACGCAGTTAACTACACCCCCCTGCACGCCCGACACACCGCGACAGCCTTGCTGACCGACGCGGTCGCCGCCCTGCTCCCCACAGCCTCGACGCTGCTGACCAAAGTCGTGCACATCACAGACGCGCTCCACGTCGACGCGGTCACGCTGGACGTCAGGCAGAACGTCGTCCCGCTGCTCGCCGCTGTGGGCAAGGAGCTGAACAGCGTGGTCAGTGTACAGGTTCCCGGTCTGCGGGAAGAGGTGGCCAAGATCGACAAACTCGCGCAGAAGACGGTCAAGGCTCTGGCTTGAGCGGTGGGGCGTCTCTGGGTTCTGATCTCGTTCGCCGGTGGTGATTGCTGGATCGTTTATGGTTTGGGTCTCCTTTTTCGCTTTCGCTTCTTTCCAGTTTGCTTGGTAATCGAGTTTTTCTTTTTAGCTCCTCTTTGTCTGTCGGGCTGAGGATGCGAAGTGTGTGATGGCCAGGAATGTCAATTTGCCTGTGTGCGAGTTGGGTACAGATTGGTCACCATGTCCTTGCGGAGCGGGGGTTGTACGAAGCAGACGAGACGTGCCGCGCCGTTGACCTCGTCTCTCTGCCTCTGCTGAATTCCTCACCGTCGCCGCTTCGCCTGTCAAACCTGCGTTCGGTGCTGAACCTACCACCACCCGTTCGCATCTTCGCATCCCTATCCGCCGCCGTCGACTTCTTCTCTCCCTTCAACCTCTGCGGTTGACCGGCAAGACTCGTCGCCTCTTCCGCATTCGCCAGCAACCAGTCCTGACTCCAATCCCGCGCGCCATCCACTCTCTTTCCCCCTCCGCCGCCAGCATCACTGGAAAGCACATCCATCCCCACGCCTTGGCCCGTTTCTACAACATTGCGCTTAAACGCGGGATCACCTGCCATCTGCCGATCGAGCACGTACTTGCGCACATCGTTGGCGATGCGATCGACAGTTTCGCGGATCGCGTCGTCTTCGCTGCTCGACAGACGCGTTGGCGCGGATGTCGGGGCGGCGAGAATACCGGTCTCCCGGGCTTGACGCAGTGTGGAGACGACGCCCGGCAGGTCACCGAGCCAGTCCCACTGGGTTTTGAGCACTTCGTTGTACAGCGACGCGGTGACGCCGAGGACGTAGCTCTCGATTCCGAGCGCGCGCGTGGTTCGGGCGATGGACAAGGCGGTGTGCGGACACCGGTACCGATCGCGGATGGCGATGAAGACGAGGTGCAGCACAGATGCATAGTACGGCGTGTCTTTGCCGTACTTCGCACCGGCAACCGTGGGTTCGCTACTTTGGCCTTGTGCTTTATGGGATGATGGTGAGGAGATCATATCTGCCAGCTGTTCCGGCTGCGATGGTGTACCGGAACCGATGCCCCACACTTCGCGTTTAGTCCAGTCGAGCAGCTCAGCGAGGTTCTGACACATGGCAATCTGCTCTCTGGCCTCGTCGATACCCGCTTCCAGCTGCAGAGGGTCGATCTGCGCCGCCAAACCCTCGCGGACGAAGCGCTTAGCACGCTGCGCGCGCGCATCTTCGAACCGCCTGAGCCGATTCCGCTTGGCAAACGCTTGCAACAGCGCCCGACTGCCCGACTGCGTCTTCGGGTTGCTGATGAGCGACGTGTAGCTGCCAAACGGCGTGTGTTCGCCCACATCACCGCTTGTGGAGGGGTTAGTGGCACTGTCGCCGGTGGTGGAGGCGGAAGTCCCGGCGACTGCAGATCTGAGCAGCATCATGAAGGCGTTTGCTTCCTGCTGTGTGAGTGGGGAGCGGTCGTATCGCTTGCGTGCGTTGGTGGGGGTCTTTCGTGGTCTGAAGTCGTCCGACTGACGGGCGTTTTCCGAGTCGGCAAAGAGGACGGAGCGCGGGATGGAGTGTTTCTTGCGTTCGTCAACTGGGCTGGTGGCGCGAGCGGTGGCACGAGGAGTGCGCGGGGAGGTTGTGAGCGAGTCTAACTGCTCTGACAGCCATGAAGCTTTGCCTGATGCTGAAGGTGTGTCTAACGAGGAGCTGCTTGCGCTTCCGAGCTTGGGCACTGTCACGGTGGGGAATGGGTCGGTGCCGTCAAAGAGGCCTTGATAGGGATTTGAGTCTGAGCTCGTAGAGGCAGGGGCATCGGTAGTCGACCGCTCAGACTGAATTCCAGAAGAGGCGGAATCGAAAGGCCATGCTCCCGAGCTCTTGGAAGGCGGTTTGTAGCCGGTGCTGTCATCCGAATGATCCGAAGGTTCGAACCGGCTACTTGTAGTGGAAGTAGAGCTGGTAGGGTCTTGCGTTGATGACGGGTGCTGCGGTTTCTCGTCTTCGTATCGTCGAACGCTTGCCGAAAGACCGCGAGTGCTTGTGTACAACGTTCCTGCGAAGGATGGGTTGGCCACCGCAGTGACAGCAAGTCTAAGTGTAGCGGCAGAGCGGCTGAGTGTAGACGTCATTTCTGCTGTCAAAGGGGAGCCCGAGAGGAAGCGGCGTGGTGGAAGAGAAGAAGGAGGTGCAAAAGGATGCTTTGAACCCTTTTCAGCTGCAGAAAGCGTTCTCCAATTGCCTTTTTTTCTGTCTTTCTTCCGTCCCAATTTTTTCTTCGACTCCACACCAAACAACTTCCGACTCCCGAGCGGCCGTCTTCGCATGGAACGGTCTGTTGCCTCGAGCACTGCTTCGAGCCTTTGGACAGACTCACACACACTAGCACACATGCAGATACACAAGAGGGGCAGATTGATACGCAGAGAAGCACGGTACTCCATTGCCTCAGAAGAAACGAGGTCTAAGCATCCAGACGTTCAAGAACAGCAACACCCTCGACATGATGCGTCTGAGGGAACAAATCGGCGCCTCGAACGCTCTTGATCTTGTAGCGCGGATCCTTGGTGATCAGCTGCCCCACGTCCCTCGCCTGCGTGTGTACATTGCACGAAACATACACAATGTGCTTGGGCCCCAGCTTGACGAGCTGTCGGATAAACTCGTCATCGCAACCCCTCCTGGGCGGGTCGATGATCACCGTCGTTTGCTGCGCGGGGTACTCGATCTTTGCAAAGATGTCCTCTGCGTTTCCAGCGAGGAATTTGGCATTGGTGATGCCGTTGAGCTCTGCGTTTCGGGTAGCGTACTTGATGGATTCCGACGAGATCTCGACGCCCGACACTTCGCCGAAGAGCGAGGCGAGGCAGAGACTGAAAAGGCCCGACCCGCAGTAGGCGTCGACCAGGTAGCGCTCGTCGCTGGCAGCAGCAGCAGAGGAGGAGGAGGAGGAGGTGATGGCATCGCGCACATAGTCGAGCAAGCTAGGCAGGATGCTTCGGTTGTTTTGGAAGAAGGTGCCCGCGGGTGATTCGAACCTGGTGGAAAGCACGCGCTCTTTGACGGTCGCCTTGTGGTCCGTGACGACTTCGGTATCGAGCTCCTTTGCCACTTGTCCATCGGCTTGCGCTTGGGTGACAAGCAGGTCTTCGGCGAAGCTGTCGTAGGTGCGCAACGAGTCTCGAAGGAGAAGAGTAGCACCGTTTTTGAACGATTCGATCGTGTCCCTCACTTTCTGCTTGGCAGCGGGGAGCGCCTTGTTGATCGTTCTGGTTGCAATGGGACACTCTTCGATGTCCATGACCCGTTTCGTTCCGATACAGTCAAAGCCAATGGGCACCGAGTACTGCGGCTTTTCGCCGTTTTGGCCCTGGACGCCTCCTCTGCCTCGTCGCAGCTCGTAAGGGAGCTCAAAGTGCGGAGTGAGCTTGGTGCGGTAGTTGTACTGGTTAGGCGAGGCGATCGTCGGCAGAGCTTTGGGGATCAGTGTCGGATCCAACCCTGAAAAGCGTGCAAACGCTCTTTCCACAACACCGCGCTTGATCTCGAGCTGTTGGGCATAATCGATCATCTGGTACTGGCATCCACCGCAGTCGCCAAAGTACTTGCATCGCACCAGCTCGTTGTTCCTCTCGGCACTCTCTTCCAAGATTTCCACCACCTTTGCCTTGGAATACAGTCGCTCGTTGCTGGTGATCTCGAGCGTCACTTTCTCTCCCGGCAGAGTGTGCGGTACGGCAATAATCCAGTCGCGCTCGGGAGCAATGGCGAGACCGTCACCGTGCGCATCGAGACGCTCGACTTGTACAGTGAGGCGGGTACCGCGTTCGAACTTGTATTGATGCTCGCGGCCTTCAGAAAGGATGTCGGTGACTTTGCGAATGCCGAGCAGATCCTCGATGTCGAACTCGATGGGCTCGCGTCCCGTCTTGGTGAGCTGTTTGGCATAGTCTTTGCGTTTCTGGCGCAAACGGCGCGCTTCGGCTTTGCGAGCCTGCTTGTCTTGGGCAGCGGGTGGAGCAGCGGCGGCACCATTGGAAGTGGATGCTGATGCGTCTCCGTTGCTGGCTTGCTCTGGAGATCGCGAGCGCATTCTTTTGGCTGGTGGCAGCTCGGGTGAGGATGGGGTTGCCGTCGACATTCTGGCTCGCGGATGTTGACAGATCCAGGCGGCGGTCGAGGGCTTGGCACGGTTGTTTGTCGGAAGGCAGCAGGCTTGTCGGAATAGGACTAGATGTCTCAGCCGCATCTAGCGAGCATTGGGCATGCTATGAATGAGATGGTGGTGTACATGATTGTTCCTTCGATGTTCGCTTTTCGACGTTTCAGCCAACCAAAAATCGTCAATTTTCAACCGTTTTCCGCTCCACTTTTTTTTTCTGCTTTTTTCTTCCTGAATTTTTGCAAAATTTTAGTTCGGGATTCGGATATTTGAATTTTGATTTTCAAATTACTTTGTGTCGATGTAACATTGTTCGAGGCGCGCCAAAAATCGAACCGTGCGACCAAGCTGAGTTTTGAGCTGTCAAAGCCATGATCGTGACGAGCTCCTTCTCCTGCGACCAACGACCAAACACTCTCGTCAACATCGGCTGGCAGGCAACCATGTCTTCCGAAGTCGCCAGCACCTCTGCACCGGCACCCACATCCCGCAGGTCGCGCGGTGCCAACCCGTCCACCGACTACAAATCGCTCTTCCTCAAGTCCAAGGACAAGTACGATCGCGTCTCGACCGACCACACTGAACTCAAGGCCAACGTCACCAAAGCCACGGCAAAGCAGCAGAAGCTGCGCGAAGAGCTCGACTACCTCCTCGATGCGGTTGCGGCCAAACGCGCGCAACGGGCGCAGATCGAACAGTCGCACCGCGATCATGCGCTCGAGTTGGAGCGCGAAGCTGCAGCGGCAGTAGCTGCGGCTGAGGCGGCTAGGCGTCGCGCTACTTCCTTGGCCGCTCGCGAGCGTGGTGGCGATGTATACGAGCAAAGGCGGGCGCATAGAGGGTATGAGGGTGCGGAGGAGTATAGGCCGTATCCGGCTAGGTATGCAGAGCCAAGCTATCAGTCGTTCGGAAGCGGAATGATTGGGGGGTATGCTTCTCCGCCCGCACCAGTAGCTGCGGTCGGCGCAGGAGCGCGAACTGCAAGCATCTCGTCCCAGAGAGGCGCAGACAGGTACGCCACCTCCGAAGGCTCACCGCAAGCCTCCTTGGCACGAAGAGATTCTCATCCGAGCGGATCGTATCGCCAAGCACCTTCTCAATCACCACCTCTTCCACCTCCAGGACGACCACTGTCACCAGCATTAAACCCACACGAACCACGCTCCTCGCCTTCGAGGTACGATGCTCGTCCGAGATATCGCGAGTCTACCCCTCCTCTGCCATCATCTTCCACTTCGTCTGCGATCAAACGCCCGCGACCGCCCAGTGTGGAGCGCGAACTGCTCGATGCCGACGAGGGATATCACTCCAAGCGGGCCAGAAAGGATTGATCTTTCTCATCGACTACCCATGTACTTGTACGAAAAATGCAGCTATCGATATGCGAACCCTGATTCCGATTCATCTTGCCCTTGTTCTGCAGATACACTTGCGTTAGAGCTTATAAGCGCTAACTCTGCTGTCTAGAGAAGGTGTAGGCAGGCGCACAAGCACCAGCGCTCCCGCTTCGCGCTATCGAATTGTCCTTCAAAACACGTGTCTCCACTCTAGAGAGGGGCTCATGTGAAGGAAAGAGGGTCTTGTCCGAGGTGGGTTCATCTACTGTGGGACGGCGCTGCTGGTTCTCATTTCGCGTCGCGGCGTTCGTGGCACCGGACCCAAACCCCACACACCCTCACTCTCGCAAGCAGACTGGACAAACTAGGGCGTTGAGTGGATCCGATGCACAGCTTGAGTCGGCTGTGTGGTTGAGCCCTGCAGTCCTGCATGGGGTGGGGGTTTATGGGTGGAACGAGCACTTTTTGTGTTGCAACGTTTTGTATGAAGCGTTCCACCAGGACCGCTCTGGTCGAGCCAGAGCAACTCTCAGCTCATCATCCTCGTGCTGTCCAAATGACCATGTCTGAAGAAAAAGCCGGTATCGCCAACCATCATCGCGTAGAAACCATGGCGACGCAGCAAGACGCATTCAAAAAAGATGCACAGCGTGCTCGAAACGACGGTCTGCGTCTGTCCACGGACCCATCGTCACTGCGACCACCGCCATCGGGCTCTTCACCGCCGACGCGCGTGGGGCAGCTGCCGTCGCAAACACAGCGCACTAGAGGAGGAGGCATCATGCCCGTCCAGCGCGGCGTACCGAATCCGAAACCGTACACCAACACTTCGCCTGCCTCGTCGTCGTCGTCCTCGGATGCGCATCGCAAGACCTACCAGGCACAAGCGATTGCGTGGCTGTACGACTACACGGGCGGACCGGAGGAGGATGACTGGCTACACGTGCCCGGCGTCGAGCGCAAGCAGAGCGTGGCCAGCTGTCTCTTCGGTTGGTGCAAGGTCAGTGTCCGAGGCGTGTTCAACATGGGCGCGCTGCTGCTGCTCTCCCTGGCGTTGTTGATGCTCTTCGCCGGGTACCCGATCCTGTACCACTTTCTCATCTCGAATCACGACAGGAAGGCGGCGTCGTTCTTCGGTTTGGGCGGCACCAATGGCTCGGGCCAAGTACCGCTGCTTCCGAACCTCTTCTCGCTCATCGACGTCGACACCCCCGCGCAGGCGCATTCGTGGAAGAACCCCACCGACGGCTCCACGTACCATATTGTCTTTAGCGACGAGTTCGAGCAGGACGGTCGCACGTTCTGGCCGGGCGACGATCCGTTCTGGGAAGCCGTCGATCTGCACTACTGGGTAACGGGCGATTTCCAATGGTATGCACCCGAGGCGATCAACACCACCAACGGCTTCCTCAACGTCTGGATGCAGGAAAAGGAGACGCACAACCTCAACTTCCAGTCCGGCATGCTGCAGAGCTGGAACAAGTTCTGCTTCCAGGGCGGCTACATCGAGACGAGCGTCATTTTGCCAGGGGCGCACGATGATCAGGGGTTCTGGCCTGCTGTGTGGATGCTGGGCAACTTGGGGCGTGCAGGGTACGCCGGAACGACGCAGGGAATGTGGCCGTATAGCTATAACGTGTGCGACGTAGGCACGCTAGCCAACCAGACGAACCCGGAAAAGACGGGCCCGGCTGCAGCACTCAATGCGCACGGCCAGTTTTCCAAGGATGCCGACTACAAGATCAGCTATTTGGAAGGCCAGCGTTGTTCGGCGTGCACCTGTCCCGGCGAAGACCATCCGGGTCCCAAGAACAGCGTCGGCCGCTCCAGTCCCGAGATCGACGTGTTCGAGGCGCAGGTGCAGCAGGGACACGGCGAAGCATCCCAGTCGTTCCAGATCGCACCGTTCGACGCCAACTACACGTGGAACCAGTCCCCCTCGCTAGCAACGTTCCATTCGGCGGACACGCAGTTCAACTCATACACGGGCGGGATCTACCAGGAAGCCGTGTCCGCAGTGACCAGGATTCCGGATACAGCGTACGCAGATTCCGGAGGCGAACCTGTCACGATGGGCGTCCAGTACGATCCGGACTGGGCGGGCGACGGGAGTGGATCGATCACCTGGTTCCTCAACGGTCAACCGACGTGGACTGTCTCCGGCGCAGCGCTTTCGCCGAATCAGTACACCGAGATCGGTCAGAGGCTCATCCCGACCGAACCGATGAGCATTGTGATCAACTTGGCACTGTCGGACGGGTTTCAGAAAGTGCATTGGAACCAGATCCAGTTTCCGGCAGTGATGCGCCTCGATTACATCCGCGTCTACCAGAAGGACGGCGAACCGGACCGCATCAGTTGTGACCCGCCAGACCATCCCACTGCAAAGTACATCCAGAGGCATCCCGATATCTACTCCAATAAAAACTTGACCACCTACACAGGCGACTGGCCCAAGAACAGGCTCACCGGCTGCTAGACTTACCGGTGCGTTATTCGTGCGACGGTCGGTAGCCAGAGACTGAAGATCTGACCTGTTGATCTCTTTGCTGCCTCTCATCGAAATGCACAGTTGGCGAAAGAATAGCCTCCTCGGACAATGTTAGCCGTCTCCGTCCCTACCTGTCTGTCTTGCACCATAGAATCAATGTCACCAGTTATTGCCAGCTTTCATTCTCGTCACAATGCTTCTCGCGGTTGACTTCGAAAAGTTGCGGTGCAGCCCGCGTCTCCCCACACTCGTTGGGATCCGGCACCTTGTTAACGCGCGCGAGGGCGTTTACTAAGGAACAGGCCGAGGATCCCGCCTACAGAGTGAGTACGACATCGCAAGTCGAGTTGGAGACAGGCCGAGGTTCCCAGGAAAACTCCTCGGAAAACCATCCTCCAAGATCAGCGTGCTGCCGACCAGCGAGTACTCCAACCATAAGCCCCCGATCCCTGCACCCACAGCTATGATGCTACGACTAAGATGTCGACCCACTCACAAGCACAAGACAGACACACTGAGCAACCGTCAAAAGATACCCGAGAGTCTCGTGAGATTAAGCAGAAAGGCCATGTAGACGTACAAGATGGGAGTAACACCAACAGCGATCCGGAAAGGAAGAAGAAAATACAACGCCTGGCCGACGTGCTATATACTAATTAGCAAAAGTGAGCGTGAAACGATACGGCTGATTATACGAGGAAACGGAAAGGGGTATCCCATGGGTTTAGAAAGAGAGCGCAAACGGCAGATGCTGTGACTGCTGCTGTAGAGTGGGGTGATATTGGGGATCACCCATCGAGATGAACTGATCCAGCTCGGAGGGTGTGCTCACCTCGGCGGTCTGCGATGACGACGACGACGACATGTTGGAGAGCGACGACACGGACGACGCCAGGGGCTCGGGTTTGGGGAAGAAGTGGCCCATGGCAGTCTGGAAGGCGATCGTCTCGGCGGCAATGGTGGTGGGCGAGCTGATGAAAGGCTGCAAGGCCTGCGCTTGCTGCTGATGAGGAACCATCATCTGCGGATCGACGTGGACGACGGGCATGTTGACTTCTTGGCCAAACGGCGGTGGAGGCACAGCGGCGCCTTGAGGAAACATCATCTGATACTGCGACGGCGACACGTCCGACGTGGACCAGTCGAGGGCGCCTGCATCAAACGAAGCAAGCGGCGACCTCGGCATGGGGTCCTTGCTGTCGACGTTGGCGTTGCAGGCGAAAGCAGAGAGGTTCGGAAGCTCCACAGTGGGCATTGGAGCGTTCGAAGCATGCTTGTTGCGAAGATCCGCGCCAAATGAGGCCCACGTGTTGTCCCATGCGGCACTGGCGCTGTACATACCGTCCATGGCGCTGCGAGGTGGCATAGAAGAAGCACCGTGAGGCAGCATGTAATCGCATGCTGCCGCGTCTGCGCGGAAAGCATCCTGTGCCGAAATGTCCGAGGGCGACGAAGCGGGAGAGTCGGTAAAGGGGTTGGCAGAACGCGTGGCGATGCTCAGCATCTCCATCCACGAGTTTTTGCTTGCGACGTCGAGGTTGTCCACCAGGCTTGCCACGGCTGCGTTGTCGCCCGAGTTGGTCGAGTTGGCGCGTGTGCGTGTGCCGGCGACCTCCTCGACCTTTCGGAGCATCTGTTCGTGCTGCTTCTTGGCGGCACCGGATCCGAGCGAGGTGGTGGCTGTCCTGCGTCTCCTGTGAGGCCTGGTGCCTCGGAAGATGATGCCGGCTGCTTCGAGGATGGCACGCTCCTTCTTAGAGGGGGGACCACGCTTGCGCAGCATGTCTTCGGTGGTGCACTTTCGTCCGGATGCAACGCAGCTGCCGCAGGTGGGCTTGGTACGATCGCAGCGAATCTTGCGACGTCTGCAGTAGTCACAAGCAGCGACCTGACCATCGGAGCCGTCGGGCATGCGACCGCGGAGCGACTGCAAGACATCGGCTGCCCTTTGGATGTTTTCCTCCGAGGGGTATTCGGTGCCAGGCTCTCCGAGATCCTTGGCGATCTCGAAGCCGGCGGGGATGTGGATGTCTTGCAAGGTGAGACGTCGTTGCTTTTTAGAGGAGGAGGATGATGATGATGATGAAAAGGCCGAGGGCTCGACGGAAGGGCTGCGAGAAGTAGAGCTGGAGGGACCGACTGAAAAGGGAGTAGCTCCCGAGGAGCTGCTTCCGCTGCTGATGTAGCTCATTTCGGAAGGCAGATCGAGATGTGCTGTCAAGAGGGTGGCGGTGAGAACGGGACTATGCCGTGGAGCCAAGCCAAGGGTATTGAGGTGCCTATTGCGTGCAGACAGAGCAAAGGATGACGAGAGTCAAGTGGCGGCGGCGCTGATCTGGATTTGGAGTGAGTCCAAGGGATGTGGTGGCGCGAACGTCGTAGTATGAAGCTACAGAATCCGAAGCTTCGAAGACAGGGACGAGCTGGAAGGCTGAGATACTTGGTGCTCGGGCTGTTGGGAGTAGTAGCTATACACGAATGCGTGGAGATGATGGTGTACGTCGACAATGGAGGAGGAGGAGGTGGTGGTGGTGGTGAGAGATCAAGGATAAGACGATGGACGATGGTGAGCAAAGGCGAAGGGATTCTAGCTGCCTCGAGGAACGTAGAGTCTGAGGACTTTAAAGGCGCAGCGCGAAAAGCAGAGAAAATCTGGGGTGAAGCAGGGGCTCGACGCAGCAGAGAGAGGCAAGGCGAGGCAAAGCGAGGCAAAGCGAGGCAAAGCGAGGCAAAGCGAGGCAAAGCGAGGCAAAGCGAGGCAAAGCGAGGCAAAGCGAGGCAAAGCGAGGCAAAGAAGCAGGCACGCAGGGGTCAGGCAAGGCAGACGAGAGAGGCGAGACTCTGGGGAAGACGAGAGAGGGAGATGGCGGCGTCAAGACTTTCGGCAGGCAAAAGCCGGGTTGGCAACCTCAGCCGGTGGCCAGGCCGGCAGGCGGGAGGTAAGAGTGTACTACTGTACGTACTGTACGTGTATGGCCAGCCAAGAGACGTCGTAAAAGCGATGGTGTCTATGGAGGGCGAGGGTCTCAGACGACAGAGAGACAGACAGTACGGGTGGCGGCACAGGCAGAGCGCGAGAGGAGGTCCGGGTCTGAAGCCAAGCAAGTGGTTTGACGTCGGTAGTGCGACTAGTCGCCTTGTTTGGAACCAACGTTGAGGTCTGGGCAAAAAGAGCCGTGCCTCTGTGTGTGATGCTGTTGAACAAGGCGAGAAAGGTTCGAAGCGAACTAGAGCAGTCGCAGAGCACAGAGAGAAAGACGGCTATGCAGCCTGCGACACCAAACAGAAAGACCCATCCGGAGCGTCACAATAACAGAAAGTGCGCACATGACCAGAGGGCGAGGGCAAGGATGTGCTGCATCGGCAACAAAAACTTTTTGAAAAGGCGGGGTTGAAAACTAGACCAAAGAGCGGGGTGACTGGTCTGGAGCCTACTAGATGCGAGGTGGCTAAGCGAGGTTTTTTGGGGCTGAAAGTCGGTTTTGCCGTGCTTCCCCCAACACGGGCTGCAAAAAGCAGAAGGACACACGACAAAAGGCAAAAGAACAGAGCCGCTCAACAAAGGACACCCAAAGGAAAATTTTCGGAACGTCGATGCCGCCGAGCCGCTCCCAACGGCAGCAAAGAATACTCTCTCACCTGCATCCTGACAGCTCCCGTCACACTGCCCTCGGAATCCATCCGTCCATCCGTTCATGTGCCTTCTTTATGTGTGCAAAGGAGCTTTGCAGAGGGCACAACCATCGACGACGTGGAAGAGGAGGAATAAAAGAGTTCGTTTCTTTTTCGACCAGACCAGGGGAAGCGAACCTCGTGTCAATAGAATGATGAAAACTTTTTCTTCTGCCTCTCCCTCTCTGTTTTACGTACACTGCGAGGACAGCAAGGTTCGCTCTGGCTGGCACTCGCTTAGAATGGTTGCGGCAACCAAAGATGCACGCGACCAGACCATTGGGAACGATGCAACGCAACGAGAAGCAATCCTGTCAGCAGATGTTGTCTGTTTGTGTCACGGAACCGATCCTGTCGCTCTCCCCACACACATCCGTGCCTCGCTTGAACAATAGAACTGAACAATGGTGAAAGTGAGCGAACAAAAGATCGAGCCGGCTGGCTGAGTTGTGTGCAGCTTGCAGTCCCTGCCCGCCCTCTACTCGTTGATGCGGAGTTGCCATCCGAGACGCAGGCTTTGCAGCGCGCATGGCCATGGGAACCAAGTGCAGAGTGCAGACTGGCGACGCAGGTTTCAGGTCCCTTGCTTTCTGGCTTGTCATTCCCTTTTGGATGTATTTTTGGGCCAATCAGAATGCGAGAATCCTCTCGAAAAGGACAAGCCTCGCTCCCGCGCTTTCACCTCGCTTAGATCAGATTTGACTCGCTCTCCAGAGAGAGACACCTTGCTGCGACTACGAGCTCGTCACTCGATCGACCTCAAAGCATTACGAGGGTGGCTTCCCGTCGCAGCCTCGTCTTTCCAGCGAATCCGTCGGAAGGGGCCTGCAAGGATCCACAATGTGCGCCAAACAAGATTGACGTGCAGTTGCGAGGTAGGGTCACATTCCTGTCTCATGGTAGCGTTGAGTGTGTCACTGCTCACAGAAGCAAGCTCCCCCACACCTTTTCCTTGGCAGGATGGGCCCAAGCCGGTCTAAACGGAACTAACTTGGTGCCGACATGGTTTGCTGGTGTCGCATGACGCTGCAGCTCGTTTTGCACATCCGATACGCAATAGATACGATCCTTGCGAGCAGAGAACTGCACCGTGCATTCTGTCCAGGCATCCGAAGCGATTCCACCCGGCATTCCTTTTTTCTTTCTTGGTGGTCCTGTAGAGAACCACGCGGTTCCTCACCCCGCACAGCCAGGTATTAAAAATGGAGAGAAAATCACAAAAGTTGAAATGAGAAACTGGCGCTCAAGGGCTGAAGAAAGGATTTCAAATTCACGACTCACAGCCGCGGCAGAGCGACGACCTTTTTTCTCTCAACGGCGCCAGGTTTTACTCGCGCTCCTCTATTGATCCAACGCCTTCCGTTCAGTTCGCATTCGACGCTTTGTTGCGTGATCGAGGTCGCCATCGCCAGCAAACACAGCCCGCCACCATCACCACTGTCGCCCTACTTGCAGTTGTTCCGCTCCTCGAACAAATATGATTTGCCTCTCAGTAACATTGAGGTGTCGTTCTCGCACAACCCCGGTGACAGAGAACAAGCTTTGACAAGTTACGCGAGACATGATGGCACACCCTCTTGAACAGCCTCCGAACGTCTTGGCCCCGACACGTCACTGCACCCGCTGTTTTCACTCAGGACACTGTTCCGAGCAGCGAGCGCCTCTTCGAACATCTGCAATGGCTCGCCAAACACCAACGGCTCAGACGCAGGCTCGTCGACTGGCATCTGAAAAACTCTTGGTTGTCGTGTTTTGCGTTCGCCGAGGCACAACGCAGAACCGAACCACGTTGCGTTGTCATGGTTGAATGAACTGCATACCCGACGTCTTTACTATGTGTACCATTGCTCTTTCGGTGAACCAAGGGAACTGCGAATGGTAGCTTAAAAAAAACTTGTAGCGAAACCGCCCAAGTTTGGGTCGCCGAGAGCAACGCTTTTTGGTGCCAATCCAATCTGGCCTGATATGAGTCGCCGCCGCTGTATTCTAGCCCCTCCCTTCTTCCTTATCCAACATCCATCATGCGCCGCCCTGACTACTGACACGAGCGACGACCGAGTATCTATCTCCGGCAGCAGCCTGTTTGTGCCTATCTGCCGTCCTCATCCCTTGCCTTGGTTCCAATCCTGCGACCGTCGCATTGCTGAGTGCTCCAGGTCACCCATCCAGAGACCGCTTCTGTGATGTGAGATCGTTTCGCCTTGCCTATTGCCTGTCCTGATGAGAAAGAGTCGAGTTCGGCCGGCATGCTGCGGTTCTAGAACTTGGGCTGCCCATGCGAACCAAGGTGGGTAAGACAATCCGACGCATGGCCACAACGCACCTACTGCTCTATCCACTAAACTGGCCTGTCCGATATCAACCCCAAACAGTTTCAGCGTTTTCCTCCATGTATATGGCTTGCTCTGCAAAGGCATTGCAAGGCTACCCCATGCCACTGTGCCCATTTGAGCCCAGCTGATGATCCGACCAGGTGCACCAAATTTATCACTGTATAGCAGCAATGGGCTGCTTTTTGAAAGCCCGACTACCAGCCACAGAGTCATGGTTCGTTCTGAGGTTGATGTCGCCTTTCATCGTGGGGATGAACAAGGCGTCTGGACCAAGGAATTGCAGCCGATTCGAGTCTACCACTGCGAAGATGGGCTCAACCCAGTCCATCGTCTTCCCAGCAGCTGCGAACTAGACGTAGCAGTGACGAGATGAGTGCGTTAGTGAACACCATCGACTAGGCGACGTTGCAGGCGACGATGCAAGCGATCTCGCCAACATGAGCGAGATGTTGGCGTTCGGCAAGACTCGACGAGCTAACCCATCAGCTACGTCATGTGCCTCCTGTCGACTTCTCGAGCTCCAGCAAATCGACGAGAACAGCGCTAACGTAGCAGGCGCATCAAAACGGCGCTTGGCGAATTAGTTAAGGTGTTAGGTTCGGCCACTACGCCATGTCACGATTAGTCAGCTCTTTTTCGATTTTCGCCTTTCAAAGCTGCGAAGATTTTGAAGTTGGACCCTGAACGACTTTCTTTCTTCCTTCCTTTCCGTCAATCACCAGCTCATTAGAGGATCGCATCGAAGCATGCAGACCAACGCAGAGAACCCTCGCAAGCGCTTCACCGCCGCCAATGGTGCCGCTTCAGTCCATGGCGGCGACGGTTACGCGGGGCCATCTCGACCGCGTATCGCCAACGCTGTCCCCTCCGAGATCCTCGACGACCCAGAACTCAACCAAGCGATCGCATCGATCCTTCCTGCCAACTACAACTTTGAAATCCACAAGACCATCCACCATATCCGCAAAGCTTCAGCGACATGTGTAGCGCTTCAGATGCCCGAAGGACTCACGCTCTGGGCGACAGGCATCGCTGACATTGTAGAGCGCTTCACCGAGGCAACCACGGTGATCATGGGCGACGTGACGTATGGCGCGTGCTGCGTGGACGACTACACGGCGATGGCACTGGGATGCGATATGCTCGTACACTATGGACACAGTTGTTTGGTGCCTGTGGATCAGACAGCCATCAAGACGTTGTACGTGTTTGTCGAGATTTCCATCGACCCTGCGCACTTGACGGCGACGATCAGAGCCAACTTTCCCAGCGACAAGCACGATTTTCGAGCAAAGATTTTGGGCGGGAGTCAGAACGCCGCTGGCAAGCGGGCCGAAGTGGACGAATCCGCCGGTCGCGCCAAGATCCAGATCGGCGAGCAAGAGGGCGACGCCTCGAGCACCGCTGCTACCACTGGTGCTGCAGCGCCACAACCTCAAACACATCTGGCACTCGTTGGTACCGTGCAGTTCATCAACGCCATCCATGGTCTGCGAGAGGCCCTGGAGCAGCAACAGCATCGACTCGCTGACGGCTCGATCGTCTCGGCCGAGCCTCAACCCGATCGACTGATGCTCACCGCAGGCACGGCAGCCGACGGCGCAGTGAACCACATCGCTCAAGCAGCCAAATGGAAGGCATGGAGCTCGGGGGTGTACAAAGTGACGGTGCCTCAGGTCAAGCCGCTCAGTCCCGGCGAAGTGCTGGGCTGCACGTCGCCCAAGCTGGACAAGGACAGCATCGACGCCATCGTCTACATTGGCGACGGACGCTTCCACCTCGAGTCGATCATGATTGCCAATCCACGCATCCCTGCGTTCCGATACGATCCGTATACCAAGCGCTTTGTGCGCGAGCTGTATGATCATGCTGAGATGCGCAAGATGCGCGGAGAAGCGGTGAGGCTGGCGCAGGACAGTGTTGGAGGTCTGGATCTCGACCCGGAGTCTTCGATCGTCAAGGCGAAGGAGGAAGCAGTGATGGATGGAGAAGAGCAAGGCCGCAGGGCGGCGGCGGCAGCGGTGGCTTCTGGTTGGGGAGTGGTGCTGGGCACGCTGGGACGACAGGGTAGTCTACGCGTGCTCGAATCACTGACAGCATCGCTGGCGGCGCACACACCGCCCATCCCACACGTGCCGATCCTGCTGTCCGAGCTGTCTCCGCAGAAGTTGGGGCTGTTCGGAGAGCATCTGGCGGCCTTCATCCAATCGAGTTGCCCGCGTCTGTCGATCGATTGGGGGTCTGCCTTCGCAAAACCATTGCTCAGCCCGTACGAAGCAGCGGTGAGCGTCAAGAAAGTCAAAGGGTGGCAAGAGGATGTGGAAGGACTCGGGATGAGCAGGACACCTGCCAAGCAGAATGGTAACGGCCAAGGCGATCAGGTGCCACGGGAAGACAAGCACTTACCGTTGGATGGTGACTATCCGATGGACTTTTACAGCGATACCTCGCTCGGACCTTGGACGCCTCGGCATGGCATGGCTCCAGCCAAGAAGCCAGCCGGTGCCAAATCGAATCTGGCACTGCTGAGGAGTCTGCGAGGCAATCGTGCCAAAGCCACCGCTGCGCCCGCCAACGCTGCGTCAGCTTGATAGAAAAGCAGCGACGTAATCTCAAACACACTTACATCCAACGAACACTTGTTCGCCTCAGATCGCTGTCCTTGACTCGATGCGTGTGCAGGCTGTCAACATTATACGAGATGCCATACGAGATGCGAGATTGTGTATATGAGATCAGGCGATGTCGGGACGCAATCTTCGCATGCTGTTCTGCAACTCTTTGCTGTGACGAAAGCGAGCGTTGTTGGCCTGCTTGCTTGCTTCTTCTGTCTTGGACTGCGGCTGCAACTTGCCTGATTTGGGATTCAAATCGCAACTGTCCAAGTTGAGTTTTGAATTGGGCGTTGATTAGAATTCTATTTGCTGGATTGCACCGATGAGGTTGGTTGGATTTCAGCTGCTGACCGTGCGCAATTCAAATCGACTGCATGCGTGTGCGGGCAAGGCGGGAAGCGTCGACTCTTCCACTTCTCGCTCCTTTTGGCCGTCACTGCACGGAACTGAGGCTCAGCGTCAGTATCTCCAATACTCCCGAGGCTCCGGCCAATAATCGCAATCGCCAATCCGCAACCCCCACGCTTTGCCATCCATTCCATTCCTTCCTCCATCTCTCTCTCTCTCTTTCCCTTCAGAAGGAGTCGCTGCTTGCTCTTTGCACGCAAAACCACTTGGATCACCAGCTCTCTCTTGCTGTCGAAGAGGAGGAGGCCTTGATACTCTGGCGCTTGCAGCCAGCCAACCCACGACGACGGCTCGAAACTGAGCCCACATTGGATCTCGGGGTCCGGCGATCAGTCTCCTTCATCTCCATCGTCATTTCGGCACTTGGCCTTCCTCACGCGAACTACAAGGTCATCGAATACAACTTCTTTAGAGTGACTCCTGCTCTTTCCATTCTTATCGGCTACAAGCTACAAGGTATCCTCACTCGCCGGAAGGGAGCACCCGGTGACTTGATCCTCTTTCCGCCGCACTGCGGAAGGCTTGAAGCCATAATCAGCTCGGCTCAGCTTCCATCTACCAGCACGCATCGCGTCTGTTGACTCTGCCAAACATGGCCTCTGCAAAGTCGGTTGATCGCGTATGGGCGCTTCACGACTTTGAGGCCGAAAACCCAGACGAAGTCTCCTTCAAGGCCGGCGAGTGTATCCTCGTCGTCGAAAAGGATGACGAGTACGGCGATGGATGGTGGCAGGGCACCAATGAGAGCGGCCACACCGGTCTCTTCCCCTTCACCTACACCACCCTCGACCGACACCTCGCCCTCAGCGCCAAATCAGGCAATGCGACTCCAGACGCGCTCGGCACTCCTCAGCCCGCCTCCTCCAGCACCAAGCCCGGCGTGATGCACTCCACCATGGCCGACATCGACAATGCCCTCACCGAGCTTCAGAGCGATCGCAAACCAACCAGCGCGAACGGCAACGGTGCAGGTGCACATGCTGCTGCTGCTGCTGCTGCGATCGGTGTCAACCCGGCTGCCGATTCGCCTCGAGCCTCCTTCACCAGCGAGCGAACCGACGCCGATGACCAGTCGGACAATTTCGGCGAATCCGACGACTTTGCCAGCAGATCCGTCGCCGCCCGTGCAGCCCTCGCGGCCAACGCGCAGAAGAACCTTGCCAACGATGCAGAACGCCAAAAGCAGGAGGAGCAACGCATGCGTGCAGACGCTCAACGCGAGTTCGAGGAGGAGGAGGCCCGTCAGCGCGTGCTACTCCTCGAAAAGGAAAGGGAACGTCAAGCCAAACTCGCCGCGGGCGAGATCGACCTGGCTGAAGAAAAGTCCAGAGCCGCTGCTCCCATCGCTGGCGTGGACATGAGTGACGAGAGCGAGAGCGAAGGCTCGGTCGTAGGCCAGCTCGACGACTTCCAGGACAAGACGCACAGCCCGCTCTTTGGCAACCTTGCCTCCACTCCCACTGAGGGTGTCGCCGCGCGAGAGATCCAGCCCCCCTCGTCCAACTTGCAAGGCATCGCCGAGGATGGGGCTCTCTCGCATCCTCCATCGCAGCTCGAAGAAACGCCCGCAGAATCGTCTGCGCCCACCTCTGCACCTCTCACCTCGAACGACTTGGCACCTGCCGTGGCGCCAGATGCTCAAGCTGCAAAGGCTGCGGCTCCACCTGCCGAGCCTCATTCCAATGCTGCGCCCGCTCTTGCAGCCGGAGTTGGCGCCATTGCTGTCGGCGGCGTCGCTGGTCATGACCGATCCGCGAACGGTTCGTTCGTCAACGATTCAGTCGCTCCCGCTGCGGATGAGAGTGTCCGATCTATCGCAGGCGACAGCATCCAAACGGGTGCAGGCACCGGCGTCAACACAGGCACTGCTACCGCAGCCACCTCTATCGCCGCTCCGACCAACGAAGACCTGCCTCAGACCACTTCCGCTGCTGCTGCCGCAGCCTCCAAGCCTGCAGCCGCCGCTGCTTCTTCAAGCTTGCCCAGGGACCCCGCCGAATGGAACGTCGATCAGGTCGTCCAGTGGGCTCGTTCGAAGGGTTGGGACGAGTCGGCGGTGGTCAGCAAGTTCCGCGAGCACGAGATCTCTGGTGACGTTTTGCTGGAGATGGACATCAACATCCTCAAAGAGATCGACATTCTCGCGTTTGGAAAGCGTTTCCAGGTCGCCAACGCCATCAAGGAGCTGCGGGCACAGATGCCTGGCGCAGTCACCACCTCTGGCCTGTCGCAGCCCACTCACGCTAACGGTCTGGGCAGCCCAGCAATTATTGCTCCTGGCGCAGGCAGCGCTGCGGGAACCCCCTCGTACTCGCCTTACACGCCTGGATCGCACAACGGCAGCAACGCCGACGGCCGCAGCCTCAATGCACGCATGGCCGAGACCAGCTTGGACCAGAGCTTTGCCGCCCCCAGTTCGAGCCGACCTGGAAGCTACCGCGATGAACGCGACCGCGACTCTTTCGGTGGACCCAACCAAGGTTTTGGCGGGGGTCCGGGATTCGGAGGTGCAGCGGGCGTTGCAGCTTGGCAGGCACAGCAGGCAGGTCAGGGCCCTCGATCGCGTCAACCGAGCGAGGGATTCATGCGAGGCAGTGGTGATGCTCCGCTCTCTCCCACCAGTGCTTCGCCGTTCGGCATGTCTAGCCCGCGATACCATCCGACCGGCGGTGCAAACGAGGATAGGCTGGGAGCGTTGCCCACCTCGCCACGCAAGCGCGAATCGACTGGATCGGCGGGTGCGTCGGAGAAGAACAATCGATCGAGTTTCTTTGGTCTTGGCCAGCGCAATCGCAAGCCGCCGCCTGGACAGGCTGGCGGCGCGGGTGGACCGGGCAGCAGCGGACACGACGAGGAGAGGAGCAGCGGCAAGGGTACACTATCGCGCCTTGGCTTTGCACGCAGCTCACGCAACATCAGCTCGCAGTCTTCGCAGTCCAACATCAAGGAGCAGATCTCGTTGCCCACGTCGAGCCCGCACTTTGACCAGAACGGGGATACGGCGCGACGACAGAGGCAGTCGACGGGCGGGGCCACTGCTATGGGTGTGGGCGGCGCGGCTGGATCTGCGGCGGGGATGGGCATGGGCGCCAATGCGCGACCGACGAGCATCGGGTCGGCGGGTGCGGATGCTGCGCCTACGACGTCTGCTGCGGGCGCTGGCAACGCTGCCGCCAACGGGCCCGTCATGGCGCGTATCCAACCTGTCGATCTGGAAGGCTGGATCAAGAAGAAGGGCGAACGGTACAACTCGTGGAAGCCGCGCTACTTGGCACTCAAGGGACCGGATCTGGTCATTCTGCGCGATCCACGCGCTGAGAAGATCAAGGGATACGTCAACATGAAGGGTTACAAGGTGATTGCAGACGAGAACATGAATCCGGGCAAATACGGGTTCAAGATTCTGCACGAGACCGAGAAGCCGCACTACTTTAGTAGCGAGGACCCGATCCTGGTGCGCGAGTGGATGAAGGCGTTGATGAAGAGCACCATTGGGCGGGACCACAGCTTCCCCGTGATTTCGAGCTACAACAATGCGACGATCAGTCTGAAGGAGGCGCAGAGGATGAATCCGCCTCCGAGACCGCCGAGTCCGACCAGCAGGGCCAGGACGCAGAGGGCCAAGGCGAGGCCGAATCCGGAACAGTTGACCGCGAGGGATGCGGCGATCTTGATGAACTTGACTAGTGGACAGCCGACGAGGGCTGACGATTTGTAAGATGCGGGCAATGCGGATTGGACTTTGTTTTGGTTAGAGGGTGTGTGTGAGGGGAGATTTAGAGGTCGGAGAAGAAGGTTCTTTTGCCTGCTTTGCCGGCGTTGCGGGGTGCGGTGTCTGAGTCGGAGTGGTCAGAGAGGTTGGGGCTGTGCTGAGGCTTCGTCGTCGTGATCATCATTTGTCGTTTTGGTTGAGATCGGCGAAAGCTTGTTGTTCCGCCACATCTCCCTCGTCTTCGTCGTCTTCGTCGTCTTCGTAGCTATCATCGGAGCCGCTGAGACCGACGATGCCCAACGCGCTTCCGTCGTCGTCCTCATCGCCCTCCTCCAACAACGGGGACAGATCGGTCAGTTTGACAGCGTTCGAATGGCCGATACTCGCCAGCACGGTGTCTTTGCTCTTCATCCTCTCCACGGGTAACCCATCATGACTGGCGATCACGCCCAGCAGCTTGGATGGCAGGATTTGCACGACTCTAACCAGGCCGTCGGAGCTGCCGGTTAGCACGGTGTCCGAATCGAGCGTTACGAGCGTGTCCACGGAGGCTGGGTGGCCGGGTACGCGGTCGACGTGGTCCAGCAGGCCACGGGAGGGGTTCCATAGCGAAAGGATGCCGAGTTGGGTGCCGACGACGAGTTTGGTGGAGGAGCGGATGGCGGTGATGGAGAGTAGTTCGTCCTCCTGGTCCTCGCTGAGTTCGAACGAGCTAGGGCCGGAAGAGCGGAGATCGATGCTGCTCAGGCTGCCGTCGCCGGACGTCACGATGAGTCGTGACCGACTCCCCGCCTTTCCTGCACCTTGGTCGGAGTCCGATCCGGACTCGCTGTCGTCATCATCCCCCTCGACGTCGTGGGCAAGTTTGAGCGCCTCGGCGGCCCTGGCGCGCCGCCGCTGCTTCTTGAGCATGCTCTTGGATTTCTTGGCTTCTTGCGGCGTCTTTGGTTTGGGTACGGGCAAGTCGGAGAGATAAACCATATCCGTGATCCAGTCGAAATGGTGGTCCCACATCCTGACCGGTTTCACGCCCACCCCGCCGCCCTTGCGCGGATCCCACAGCCGCACCACCCCGTCGTCATCCCCCGTCACCACCATCCCTTCATCGATGGGCAACACCCGGCTCGGCGCCGCATCGTGCACCCCCACCCAGCTCTCCACCACCCTCCCCGTCTCCGTATCCGTCGCAAACAGCCCCTTGTCCTTCGAAATCGAATAAATCGACGATCCGGTGTGCGAAAAGGCTAAGCCTCGACAGGGTTTCTTGGAGGCTCGAGAGGCCCAGATCTTTTTATACAGCTTTGGCAGCCCTTCGGCGGAGGTAGAAGAGGAGGTGGCAGAGTGCTTGGACTTCTTGGACGGGGGAGAGGCGGGCGTGCGGGATGAGGAGGGCTGCGAAAGGTACTCGTCGTAGTTGATCAGCTGGATCTTGCCCGAGATGAGGCCGACTGCGAGCAGGTTTGTGGACGGTGCCGGGTGAAACGACAGGTCGAGCGCGTCGCTCGATAGGGGGATGTCCATAGTTGGCGATCCTTGAGAAGGATGTACTGTCTTGCTGTCTGAGAGTGTCTGTGTAGAGGAGAGCGGTGTTGGTAATGATGGAAGCAGAAGTCGAAGTCGACCCGCTTCAGGGTTCTCTTTTTTTTGGCGGAAGACGGTCAAAACGAGCGCACCAACATGAATTTTTCATAAATTGTTGAATCGGCATTTAGTAACAAAAGAGAAAATCGATCGGAACCGATTCAAATTACGTGTGGAAGCATTGCTGCTCGTCACAATCTCGATACTGTATCCTGCTCCTTGCGTCTTCATCATCATCTTCTACCGACGACGATCAATCTTCCTCTCTCTCCTTCACCACCTCGCTCGACAGATCACAGCACCGGATAGAGGGCGCGTTCAAACTACGACAGCAGATTACACAGCTGGTCTACTTGGAACGATAAAACCAGATACAGCAAAAATGCCTGTTCCTTTCGAAGCCGTCCTTCACATGGGTATGTTCTTGCCCCCCTCTTCGCAACGCTATCATCACCGAGCTCCAGCTCGACTCTAGCGCATCGCGGTGGCCTTTTAAATTATCTTGCTCATGAAGGACCGTATTGCTGACCCTTCTGCGTTTTTTTACACACACTGCTGTGCGTTTAATCGTGCTGGGATACCCACAGGCATGGTGGTCGTCATGTTCGGCGTAGCAGGTACCGGATACAACGTCGTGCGACGTCTGGCCGAGGATGGAAAGGTAAGCCACCCACACCCATACACACACACACACACACACTCTTACCGCTTGTTGCAACCTCGAATACTGACCGATCCTTTTCTCTCTCGCAGCCGATCCGACACTCGCTCGACGACTGGGAACGAATGATGATGAAGCGCGACGAACGGCTGACGGGCAGCTTGAGAGGTCAAAGTGTAAGTGTCCACTCAACGGGAGAACATTTTTCACCCTGAAAGCTAGTACTCACACGTGTTTCATCCCCCCCCCCTCAATCGCGGCAACGACAGACAAACCCTATAGCGCCAAAAGAGTTTGCGACCAACTCGGCCTGGTCGACCGAAAAGCTCACTTGATCGCCAACCGCTGACATCACATCATCGGAAGCTGTACGTCTCTCAGACCAAATCACAGACCAAATTTTTCGCTCATAGGACGTGCGTGTGCGGATTGGGACAGTTTCAGATTGAAGCGGTAGCAGATCACTTCCACACCTCCACCCGTCTCCTCAGCACCTCCCTAACGTTGATCTTGCCATCATCAATATGATCCAACCTCTCCAACAGCTGTCTGTACTCCTTCCCCTCAACCTGACCTTCATCCGTAGCATCAAACACGATCTGCACCGCCTTCGCCAGCGTCACCTCCCCGCTCTCCCCCGCTCCCCCACCCGTCGACGACGGCAACCTCAACAAAACAGCCGCATCCATCACCGCCTTCCAACAAGCCTCAGGCCTACGTCCAAACAGATTCCCCCTCTGCGCCGCCTCCGACCCCACCAACTCCCTCACGACCCCCAACCAACCCCGTCGCAGATCCTGGTCGAATCGGACGCCTCCAGCATAGTTGAATCGCTTCGACCCACCGGACATGACCACGCGCTCAACGAGCGCTGCGGCGATGGAAGTGGACATGTGCCGATAGATGGGGAGCAGTGTCTCGCGGTCCAAGATGGAAGCGAGATGTCCGAGGTGCGATGAGAAGATCGAGAGTGCCGGGATGAGGGTTGGTGTCGGGTAGGGCTCCTTTTCGTCCTCGTCCAGCTCCTCGGTCTGGCTATCGCTAACACCCTCTTGATCCCATCGACGCAGGATATAAGGGCGCAGCTGTTCGAGCACCTCGCTAGTCACCAGTCTTTCAATGGCCGTGACCGCGCGAGCCGCAATCTCGGCAAACTTGCGACGTGGCTCCTCCCACACGCCATAACGTCCAAACTCATTGAGCACCTGCTTCTTCCCAACATCGCTCACCTTTGGCGTGCCGAACCCTCCCTCGCCACTCGGAAGCACAGGCGACCCGCCGCCGCTCGCCAACGGTCGAGCAACAGCCGCACCCCGCTTGAGCCCCCTCCTGAGCAACATCCCCAGACTCGCCGCGTCCAGCTCTCGATCCTCTTCCGCACCCTGATCCTTCCGCAGTCCCAACGCCAACGCCCGACCCTCCTCAGTCGAATCAAGGCTTTCAGACATCTCGACAAACGCCGCCGACTCCGACCACCGCTCGAGCTCGGTACACACATACTGCGCCGAGAGCAGCGCCTTGACCAACCGGCCCAACCCACGCAGACCTTTGACCATGTCCGAATCGGATCCGCCCGAAACCCCACCGGCGCCAGCGACGATCTCGCCAGGCATCGCGCGTGCGAAAGCTGAAGAAAGCGACTCGAATGCATCGAGACTCTTCGTCAGACGCTGAGCATAGGAGCGAAGGATGGGCAGCTGCACGATCGCCAAAAAGGACAGACGCTGCGAGAGGGAGGGGAGTGGACGGTAGCGCTCCGAAACCGAGTCGAGGATTTCGATGGTGGATCGGGCGGATTTGGTGGTTCTCTGACCTGCCGCGTCTTCTGCCGGCGAAGCATTCGGATCCGAAAGGGACGAGTAGAAGACCTGCTCATCGTCATCTGCCAAGCTGTCCGAGCTGCCGATAGCCCAAGCATCGGGCGAGTTGATGATCTCTTCAAACCGCCGCAGCGCAAACTCCTTTTCACCGTCGAGCCAACGATTGAACCAGGCAGTGTTGTCGAGAATGTCGTCCGAGATCTTCCTCGTTCCGGCACCGTCAAGGACGGTAAGCGAAGGCGGGAACGAGTCCGCCAGGTCGGCATCAAACGTGAGAGCCTGAAACACAGTGTGTGCTAGCAAAGAGGGATGCTCGAGAAGCGCAGGCATGGTGGAGGCGAGTTTGCGACGGAGCGGCGTAAGCAGGCCATGCAATAGCTCTGCATACGTGTCAATGTGGCGATACGCTTTGCGGGACGAAGCTGCAACAGCATCATTTGCATAGGCGCGATTGAGACGAACCACTACGCCTCCTGAGCCGGGAACGCCATGGACTGCGGGCAAGAAGAGCGGAGCCTGGGAGCGAATGAGAGTAGCAATGTGGGAGATGAACCATTCGGGCTTGTCGAGGCGGTTGGTGGAGCGATCACCGTCAAAGTGGTAGCGGAAGCGAAGGAGCATAGGCTCGATGAGACACTGGATGGTGAGCAGTGGCTGGTACGTGTCGCCTCCGGCGGTGACAAGCTCGGTGTGAGGATCAGCCTTGGAGGATGGCTTTGCGGAGGCGCGCTTGAGCAAGCCAAGGTGTTCGGCGGTGTCTTGAAGTTGGCAGACTTGAGCCCATGCGGTCTTGACTTGAGTGCTTTCAATGAGCTTTGCGGCGGTGGAGTCGAGTTGGTTGGCAGCATCCTGCTGAGGTGAGAGATCGGCCTTGGCTTGCGACCAACCTGTCTGCGCGATAGCCTGCGAGAGCCTAGCACATCGAGCCTTTCGGAGCGCCTTGAAGGCAGCCGAGCGCTGTGCACGCAAGAAAGCAACCAGCTTGGGCTCCTCTGCTACTGCCTCAATCTGCTGCGAGCCTAGGACAGAAAGCTTTTCGACGTTGCGAACAAGAGCATCGAGCTGTGAAAGATGCTGGAGAGCTTGCTGTTGCTGTGCTCGATCTTGGTCGCACTCGACGATGGCAAGGCGAAGGTCTTCTGCCTGTGCCAAGATGGTAAAGTAGCTTTTTGCTTTTTGCAGCTGGTCGATGGCAGTATGGAGCTGATCGAGTCTGCTGATCAACGTGACAGCGCCATCTCTGCTGGGTCCAGGAGCATCTGCAACAGCAGCAGAGGAAGCGTCGGCAATTACAAGATCTTCGCAGAGATCGAGAAGCTTGTCTTCGGTGGAAGCAATGTCGTCGGGCAGCGAAGAAAGCCTTTGCTTGAGAAGCTTGACACCGTCGAGGCTGGAGAGGAGCTGGTTACGCAGCTGAGATTCGAGGTCGGCAGTGCGGGCTGTGGCTTGCTGATGTGCGGCCGTGAGCTGAGCCAGATACGCTTCGAGCGAGGAGGAAGATGGAAGTGTGGTAAAGACGGGTGCTGTGAATGAGTCATTGTTGTGGTCAGCACGCAAGGATGCGGCCAGCGAGTCGGAAGCAAGCTGAGGGAGAATGTAGTTGCAGTGCTCTACGACGTAGCTGAGCTGCTGCTCGTGAGTGGGAGGATCGAGCAGAGCGGCGAGCTGATGCGGCTCTAGGGTTGATGCATGGGTGGCGCGCCCAGTATCCACTGCAGTTGCGGTGGTCGCCATGCTTGCTGGATCTGCTGCTGATGGTATTGATGGTCGATGGAAGAGAAAGTGTTGGTCTCCGAGCGAGAAAGAAAGCGTTGGCTCAAGCGACCGCAAAAAAATATTCTAGTGATGTGAGTTTGTATGACGTAACAAGTTGCAATAAATAGCCTTTCTGCAACCGAGACTTTTGAGCTCAGCTGAAATTGAGTGAGCGAGGCAGAGGAGCACAACCCTTTTTGGCCTGCATGGTGGAAATCGACAGCCAGTCAAATTCAGCTCAGCCGGAATTAGCCCACTTGGCGCCGCGCCACTATCTCCACCGCCATCATCCCATCGCGACGACAGGAGACACCTATCACCATCGAGCTGATCCACACTACAGCTATCACTCATACCACAAGCCATCATGGCTCGCCCTGGCCCAGAATCCCGCTCGCACTCGCGCAGATCTGACGAGCTGTTTGCAGCTTTCAACGGTCCTGCTGAAACCGACCCAGGATTGCCAGACTATGCTCAGACCAGCGGCTCGTCTTCAGCAGCAGCGGCAGCACATCGCTCATCATCGAGGCCTTCAACGGATGTCTTCTTTGACGCCGGCGATGCGTTGCCTGAACCCGACACTGCTCCCGTCAATGACCCGCTAGGAGCAGATCGTGCCAACGCCAACGCATCCACTGCTCCATCCCCGTCTTCCTTCCGCCCGCCGCCGCTCTCCAACCGCAGCGGAAACACTCCAGCCTACGACTTTGAGCGTCCCGAATACTTTCCCACTGTGACGAGGCGACCACCACCTACTTCAACCCCTACCACTCCTCGCACCGAGGCTGTCGGCGATGCCACCAACGCCGATCATCGCACAATAGACATGAGCCTCGACGGTGGCGACGAAGCAGACGATTCGACACATTCCGGCAGCCGCAGCCACGTCCATCGCAACGGCTACAGCTCGGTTCCCACCTCGAGCCACGGCGATGGTAGTGGCGGAGGCTCGAGTGCGGATGCCTCGGAGCACCTCTCACGAAGCGATCGTTTGCGTTTTGCGCTGGGCCGCTTCGGCCGCTTTGTCGGCATGGGCATCCCCGGTGCTCGCTACTCGTCGCTCTCACCGCAAGACGGTGCTCGTGCTGGCGTGCATCGTCCGCGCGTCGTCGGTGGCGGCATCGGCCAAGACGGCGTGTTTGCCAACCTCAGTGCAAAGCCAGAACGTCGCCGACGTGGCCACAATGCTGGCGCAACCGACGACCGAGGCGACGACGATGATCTCGAAGACGACATTCAGCCACCCACTTACGAGATTGCTGCGGCCGATGCAGTACCTCAGTACTGGGAGACCACCATCCTGGGTGGCAGCGTCCACCCGCTTGCAAACGGCCTCGGCTGGACACCTGGAGGAGCGCACGTGGGCGCAATCGAAGATCTCATCGTCGAGGGTCTTGCCGTCGGAAACTTCTTTGGCTTTGCTTGGAACCTGCTTGTATCCATGACGTTTCAGTTTGTCGGCTTCTTGCTCACGTACCTCTTGCACACGACGCACGCTGCACGATGCGGCAGCCGGGCTGGACTCGGCATCACGCTGATTCAGTACGGCTTCTACCTGCGTACACGCGCCGCCGAGATCGCTGAAGGCAAGGTGATTGGCTCGGGCGATTTGGGTGGTGGAGGAGGTGCTTTCTCTGCTGGAGCTGGAGCTGAATCTGGATCTGGATGGTTGGGTGAAGATGTCGATGGCGGCGACGGTGGCGGCGCCCCCGCAAAAGTAGGCTGGATGTCGCGAACAGTTCAACCCGTGCAGCCATCGGTGGATGGAGCAACGCTTGCAGATCTCTTTGCAGCACAGGCGGATGGGCAGCCCGTCAACGTCGGAGGCGAGAGCATCACGGATTCGATGAGCCAGTCGACCGAGTGGCTTGCCTACGTGCTCATGGTGCTTGGGTGGACCATTCTGCTCTCGAGCATGCTGAGCTACTGGCGTATCTGGCGATGGGGCAAGTCGCTCGTCGATGCTACCCGTCGCGAACAGGAATCGTCCAGCGAGATTAACAACGCCAACAACGATGCATCCGGTGGCGAGTCCACAACAGCAACGGGTGCGACGGGCTTCATCAACCGATTCCGCTCTGCCTTGAGTTCGCGGAACAGTGGCAGCGCACGTGGCTCTGGCGAGGATTGGGTTGTCTTTCCCGGCCTAGGTCACCGCTTGGATCGCAGCAGCACAGCTCGAAGGCAGCAGGATCGATCCGCCTCGTTCGACCATCCCACCAGCATCGCCGATCTGGAAGACGACGAAGGGCTGGATACAGAGGATGCCCGATTGAATCCGGCAGAGCGGCGGCTGTTGAACGATATGCGTCGCGTCGGACTCGCATGATTTGCTCTGCAACACACTCTCACTTTTGTACCGCTTGACATGATACCACACACACGCACGCACGCACGCACTCTCTTTCTATATACTCTTGATGTCATGCATGCATTCCAAACTATTGCTTAAAAATCACCCCGCGAGTGTCAGTACCGAGAGATAGGAGCGGGCGAGGTGACTCGTGCTTGTGTGACTCTGACCCATGTGTCGCGCCGACTGACTCGATCTGGTCTAGTGCCGGATACGCGTCCGTTTGCCGCGGAGCTGAGCTTTTGGTGCCCTTGCTGCCAACGAGTCAGGAAGGGAACAGACTCTTGCGCTCTGTCGTTTGCATTTCTGTCGGAAAGCTTTGTTTGACAGGCGAGGCGGATCGGTCCATCTGGTTGAATTCTGCCGTCGGTTAAAGCGGTCAGTGTTACTTGATAAGAAAAGAAGAAAGACTTGGGCCCCGAATCGAACTGCGCAAAGTTCTATAAGATCAAGGAGCGTTGAGCAACGCAGCGATCATCTGCTTGTTCTTTCATCTCCTACTCTCCACCATCAGCACAAACCTTTTTTTTTGCTCGTCCTGACAGAAAGTCATTCACCTTCAAAAGCGTATAGGTTCGGTTGTGCTCGTCTCGATTCCGGTTCTTACCCTCAAAGATATACATTCCATTCGCACTTGCAGTCAGCAGCAACATCGATTCAAAGTCTCGTTTCGTAAAGCAGGAAAGACACGCTGCAACCTGGTCAGCTCGACTTCAACCTCTCTTGAGAATACCGTCCAGTACGCCTTGCACGATCACATCACAAAGATTCACATAGCCACATGATTCCCTCGATATCACCCTGGCTAGTGCTGCATCGTGCGCCCACATTAGCTACATTGGCTACCGTCGTCTCATCACCGAGCGCGCGACTCCCGCTTTGGGACCAATACACCTTGGCAGCCCTGGCGTTGGTATCCACCATCCTCGTCGTGCTTATCTACATCCTCTTTGCCTCTCCTCCTTCATCATCACATTCATCTGTGCCTGCAGGCTACACTCGACTCGACACCGATAATGCAGAATCGCCGCACTCGGTCAGCACGAATGGAGACACCGGCGTCAAGCACGAGGTGGACGGCTATGCCTTTGAGCTGCGAAAGGCGGTCGGTACACCCATCGACGCTGCTGCATACGAAGCGAGACGCTTGGCCTTGCACATTGTCATCGCCTTGCTCTCCGTCGTAGGCCTGGCTATCGATGCTACCTCTATCGTCTCCAACCTGGTCTCCAACCGACCACCTGCGCAACCCTTGAACCCCACTTTGTATTTTGCGTCCTCTTGTGCAGCTCTGCGAACGCTCTCAGTGGCACTCGCCATGCTCGATCTCAATCTCGAAGAACCGACCCGACTCGTCTTCCTCTCGCTCCTCAGCGCCTTCTACCTGGTCTCTCAGCTGCTTGTCTTGTTGACCGACTACAAGCTTTCCCTCCCCGGTCTGGGCGGTGACTCAAACCTCGTTCTTCACTCCATCAATGTCGGCGCTACTCTTGTCGTCTTCCTGCTGGTGTTTCTTTCGCCCAGTGGCCCCTTGATCAGTGTGGAAGCCACCGGCAGTCTACCTGCCAGAATAGTCGCTCGCAATGCCATCGGCGGCGGCTCGGTTGCTCAAAACGCTTGGGGCTTCATGGCCTTGCCCGTAGTCCGTCAAGCTCACACCAAGGGCCGTATCGAACAAGATGACATCCCCGCCATCGACTACACTTACCGTTCCGCCGTCGTCGCCGAGGACATGATCCGCAACTATCGCCAAGCCCTAGCCGCTTCGCTCGCCAAAGTGCCCGCCGGTCCCAAGCGTACCGACAGCGTCAAGGGACGAGCGCTCCTCGCCGCTTTGGTCAAGGGCAACGCTCGGCAATTGATCGCTACGGGTATCATGTTGGTTATCGTCACTTTTGCATTCTACGTGCCCAAATTCGGTCTATCCTTGCTGCTTGATGGCATCGAACAGTACGAAGCCTCCCTCAGGCAAGGCACTACTAGCACTAAAACCAGCGGCGCTCATGGTGTTGACACCGTCTCCAAAAGGGCCAGATTCACCCTCATCTACGCGGCCGTCTTCTACCTCACCTTGTTCATCGGGAATTTCCTCGTCTACCACTACTTCCGCTCCCTCAGCGTCTACCTCAAGACCAAGATGCAGACCCAGCTCACCACCTTACTCGCTTGGAAGAGACTGCGTCAAAAGGAAGCTTCGGCCAAAGAGCGAGAGACTGACAACGACGATGCCCACGCCAACGCCGCCGCCGATCAAGAGCAAGAGAGCGGTGCATCAGCTTCCTCTCCGTCTCAAGTGATCAATCTCGTCACCACCGATGCCACGCGCGTCTTTGGGCGTATCGACATGTACGTCTTTGGCATCATGGGTCCCCTCGAGGTCTTGGTCGGCGGATATTCTGCCTACGTTCTCATGGGCAAAGGCGCCATCATCGGTCTTGCTGCCGCTGCCGTGATGCAGCCCATCGCCTTTGTCGTCGGCAAGATCACCAAGCGCATCGACGAGAAACTCCAAAAGGCAAGGGACAAGCGAGTCATGCTCCTCTCCGAAGCCATTCGCGCCATCAGGATGATCAAGTACGAAGCCTGGGAGGACGAGATCGGCGCCAAGATCATGCTCGAACGTCGCGCCGAGCTCAAGTGTCAAGCCCAGAGCTGGGTCTTGTACACCTTTTTCGGCGGTCTTTTCGCTTTCGTGCCCATGCTCACCATCGTCGTCGCTTTCACCTGGTACACCCTCGTCGAAGGTAACACGCTCACCGCCTCCGTAGCTTTCCCAGCCGTAGCTGTGCTCAACGAGTTGAGATGGGCCGTCAGCTACCTGCCCAGCAACTTTTTGACCGTCATCCAAGCTTGGGTTTCGATGAAGCGTATCGCAGTCTACATGGAGACCGGCGAGGTCGACATTTCCGAAGACGACTACACACCACAGACGATGAACGGTGCCAAGGATGCCGTCGCGCGAGCTTCTTCGAATGTGGGCAAAATCGAGCTCAGGCAAGCTGAAATCACTTGGCCGTCCGAAAGCGATGATGATCCCGCTTCCAAGCCTTTGACGACTGCTTCCTCAGCATCGACTTTTACGCTTTCGATCCCAGATGTAGATTTTGAAATTGGCCACATCAATCTCGTTTGTGGCAAGATCGGATCCGGAAAGACGCTGCTGCTTCTCGCGCTTCTCGGCGAGGCTCAGCTGCTCTCGGGCAAGGTCGAATGTCCGCGCTCGCATCCTACTGCGTCTCTTTACGCGGCTCGCACTGCCTCCGCTTCCTCTTCGCACCGCAGAGCGTGGTGGATCGACCTCTCGCTCTCCGCCTATGCGCCACAGCGCCCCTTCCTCTTCAACGCCACCGTCCGCGAAAACATTCTCTTCGGTCTGGAATACGATGCGCGCCGTTATCGCGATGTAATCTTTGCATGTGGCCTCAAGCCCGACCTCAAGATCTTCAAGGATGGCGACCGCACCGAAATCGGCGAAGGCGGAACCAATCTGTCTGGAGGTCAGAAGGCGCGCATCTCATTGGCACGAGCTGTGTATTCGCATGCAGGCACCGTGCTCATCGACGACTGCCTCTCGGCGTTGGACGCGCACACCACCAAGCATGTGTGCGAAACGCTGTTTGGGGAAAGCAACGGCCGCTCCGGTCTGTTGGAAGGCAGGACGACGATTCTGGTGACGCACCACGTGCGGCTCATGGCATCCAGGTGCAAGAAGGTGTTGGTGCTGCAGGAAGGTCGACAGGCTTTCTTCGGCAGTGCTGAGCAGTTCACCAACAGTCCCTTCTATGAAGGACTCGAAGACGAGGATGCCAAGCAAAAAGAACAGGCAGAAGCAGAGACGCCCAACTTTGGCTCAAACAACACCACCGCAGCCAACTCGGCAGCCAATAGTGATGAGGAGGATGCCGTTGAACCGGACGATGCGTTGCTGGACGTGGCCGGAGCCAAGAACGCCAATGCATCCGCTTTCACCCAACACACCGTCGATGGTTCTGCTCAAAAATCTGCTGTGCGTAGACAGCCATCGGATTCGGCCTTCAGCCACATTTCCGGCTTGCAGGACGGCGAAGCAGCATCAGCAGCAGCAGCAGTTGAGGAGGAGGCGCACAAGCAGGTGACCGAGGAAGGGCGCGCGCAGGGTCGTGTCTCGTTTGCCGTCTACAGCGGCTACATCCGTGCCGGTGGCGGCATCCTCCTGTGGATTGCGCTGATTGGTGCGTTTGCCGCCTACGCCTTTTCCGACCTGGGCGCCAACTGGTGGCTCCGCATCTGGACGCAGCAGGCAGCTACGGGCCAGGAGCACTCGACACAGTGATGGCTCGCACGCTGGATTGTCATCCAGTCGTTCCAGGTGGTCGCCATGACGCTTGGCTATGCATTCATCTGCATCGCCTCTCTGCTTGCCGGTAGCCGACTGTTTAAGCAGCTTCTTCGAACTGTGTTGCGTGCTCCGTTGCGCTTCCACGACTCGACGCCGTCTGGGCGCTTGCTGAACCGGTTTGGAAGGGACATGGAGGCCATCGATTCCAACATTGCCGAAGAGCTCACCGAAGCTGTCAAGGCGCTGATGATTGCTCTTGCCGCCGTTGTCGCCACGTTTCTCGGCGGTGGACCGATCGTGCTGGTCATCCTCTCGTTTATGCTTCCCGTGTTCTACGCCATTGTTTCGACTTTCACCTTGGCGGCGCGCGACCTGAAACGACTCGACTCGAACTCGGCCTCGAAGCGCATCACGTGCTTCACCGACCTTATTACGGGAGTCGTCACCGTTCGGGCCTTTGGCTCGTCCTCGGCCTACTTTGCCACGTTGATGGACAGGCTGGACGAGAACATGATGTTTTACTTTTGGCAAAACAGCGTTCGCCAGTGGCAGTCGTTGCTGCTCAGCTTGGTCAGTTCGGTCATCGTCATTTCTACCGTGTTGGTGGTGACGCTGACGCCCGGATTTACGGCGGCGAGAGCAGGTTTCACGTTGGGCTTTGTGCAGAGCCTCACGTCGATGCTGAATTTCGGTATGCGTTCGCTGTCGAATGTGGAGCAGGGTCTTGTTGCCGTTGAACGTGTGATGGAGTACTTTGGCATCGAGATGGAGCCGCTTGACGCTGCGCCCGCGTCGATGGAGGCTGTGGCTGTCCCGGCGAGTTGGCCAGAGAAGGGGGCGATCGAGATCAGGGACCTGCATCTGGCGTACGCGGAGAACCTGCCGGATGTGCTGGATGGGATCGATTTGTCGATCAGAGCCGGGGAGAGGGTAGGTATTGTCGGCGCAACGGGCAGTGGCAAGTCGACGCTCGTATCTGCGCTGTTCCGGTTCTTCGAGTACAGGAGCGGGCAAATCGAGATTGATGGTATCGACATTGGCAGGATTGGACTCAAGACGCTGAGGAGCAGGATGAAGATCGTTCCTCAGGATCCGTTGATCTTGTCCGGAACGCTGCGAAGTGCGGTTGACCCGCTCGGGCAGTATGCGGATGAAGACATTACGCGCGTGCTGGTGCGCGTTGGTCTGCTCAAAGAAAAGCCGGTGATCGCATCGAGATACGGCACTTTCGAGTCTTGTGCCGCCGCCACCACCGCCGCCGTCTCCAGCGGTCCAAATGGCGACAGCAGGAGCTCATCGACACTCCTCACGCGCTCCCCTCCCGCTTCACCCGAAGACTCGCAGGACGACTCGGGCACACTCTCGTCGCTCGAAGCGCGCATCGAGGAAAGCGGCGGCAATCTGTCTTCGGGCCAAAAACAGCTCCTTTCCCTCGCCCGCATCCTCCTCTCGGCCTCCTCGCCCCACACAAACGCAAACAGCATTGTCGTACTCGACGAGTCCACGTCGTCGATCGACTACACCACAGACGCCAAGATCCAGTCGCTGCTCGACGCACATTTTGCCAAACACAACACTACGGTCCTCGCCATCGCGCACCGATTGAGGACGATCATCGGATTCGACACGGTCGTGGTGTTGGATAGGGGCAAGGTGGTGGAGAAGGGCAGTCCGGGCGAGCTGTTGAGGAGGGAAGAGGGGTGGTTTAGCAGGCTGGCAAAGAGTACTGGTGAGCAGGAGTATGCGTCGTTGAGGCGCGCGCTTGGGTTGTAGGAGGGGGTTCAAGGTACGGATGTCATGCCTGGACGTCCTGTCGTACGAGATACCTCGCACGTGACCTCTGGCATGACTCCGGCCCCTCTCGCTTTTCCTTCCGCAATACATCATCATTACAAGTCGTCAGTTCGTGCATATAAAGCCCGAGCGGGTGACATACGGTGATTCAATCCAAGATTTAGTTTTCATGCGTCTGAGATTGTGTGAATGAGCATGAGCGTGGAAAAGCATGGTATCCTAATAGAGAGGTTTCGCAACGACGCGTTGGAGCCAAATGCAATAGCCAAATTTGGCTCCTCGTGCTTTGCACCCTTTTGAGGTTTCGCAAATTTTCGATAAAATTTGCAAGATCTGTTTGCGTACATTTTATACTCATCTCTTGATTTGCAAAGGGCAGCGTCTTCATTTCCTGCGTCATGTCTAGACTTGTTCTTGACGCATATACCTACGCTGGCCAAAAATAGCTTTTCACAGTCAAAGTTTCAGATGCGGAATAAGGCCAAATTTGGCTCCTGAAGTTGCAGATGCAAAGCGGAATCTCGGCAATCTCTCAAAAAATAGCTCCTGAAAAGCGAAATTGGGCGTTGCGAAACCTCTCTATTACATCGGGAAACGGAAACGAAAAACGAAATACCACCCAGCAAGCGGAGGGCATTCATTTTACACGGGGGCAGCGCAACCGAACGAGGTGGCAGCGGCAGTGGAGTCAAAGACAGCCTTGATGGACTCGCCGGAACCGTACATGCCCAGGCCGGAGAGGGTGAACGAGCCGAGCGTCATGACGAGCAGGACAATCTTGACGACGATGCCGGGGATGACAACGCCGAGGATGTCGTAGCGGCCGCCAAAGAGGCCACGTTGCCAGCGGGACCACTGGCTCCAGGAGTCCTGCTTCTGCGCAGGCGAGCCCGGGGTGTAGGGCGTATCGCCCACCATCGCATCGCGCTTGATGTAGAAGATGAGCGCAAGCATAAAGGGGAACGAGTAGGAGAAGTTCATGATGGCGATGGCTGCAATCAGACCGGAGATGGTCTGCACCTGCGGGATGGACGAGGCGATGACAAAGGCGAGCGCCCAGTACACGACTGACATGCAAGCCCAGATGACGCGACCGCGCCGACTGGACAGCGTGGGACCCTTGAACACGTTCTGCACCGTGTTGACGTAGGCAACCTTGAGACCGACGTTGCCGTACAGCGCAGCCGCAATGGTACCGGAGAGGATGGCAAGTATGTTGCAGACAGTCTGGAAGCTGTACTTGGCAATACCGTTGTACGACTGTCCGAGCACGTACTGTCCCTGGTAGTTGTAGACGACATTGGCGTAGACAAGGTAGATGGTGCAAATCAGCGCCTGCGCACTGATCATGCCCTTCCAGAAGTCCATCGGACGACGCATCTCAGCCATGAGCTCCGGGAAGATCATCGCACCGCCGTAGGCGAACACCATGTTCATCAGACCGTTGATCTTGGCGGTGAGGTCGTACGAGACAAAGGCCGAGGTCAAGACGGGCTGGTTGTTGTACGGGAAGTCGGTACCGTACGAGGCTTGGGCACCGGCGATGTAAGGGCCGTACTTGATGATGGCGGCCATGGAGACAATGACGATGACGATGTTCTGGTAGACGGCGGTACTGGCGGCGAAGCCGAGACCGCGGAAGGTTTGGACCTGGGCGAAGCCCATGCCGATCAGAGAGAAGAGCACGACGCAGACGGAAAAGCAGAGGCTGGCGTTACCGGGTGCGCCCTTGATCACCTGGCTGAGTGCCTGACCGTTGGTGAGGCAGATCAGACCCACGTTGATGATAAGCTGGAGCGTCTGGAGGGCGTTAAAGGTGTAGCGCAGGGGGGTGCCGACGACGCGCTCGCCGATGTCACCGTACGACTTGATGGGGTAACGAGCCGAGTCGAGCTGGCAGAAGAGCTTCCAGAGCACCATGCCACACCACCAGGCGCAGAAACCCATGACGACGTACATGACGTTACCCGTAACCCAGCCGTTCTGCGACATGGCGTACGGAGCACCATAGGGACCCAGGATATCGGTGGTGATCAGATAGAAAACACCAACCCAGGTGGCGGTCTTGAAGGCGCGGTGGGCGTTGAGCGTCTCCTTCTCGGTTTCGGAGAGACCGTCGAGCTGGTCGAAAGTGGAAGCATCCGTGTTGTTGACGGTGGGCTTGACGACACCAGCCTCGAGGGCACCGCGGTGCTCGCTGATCTCCTCGGACGACGAGTGGTGCTTCTTTTCATTGGCGTCCTCGAGGTAGCCCTTTCCGTGGGGAGCGTTGGCCTCGACTGCAACACCGGCCGCGCCGTAGAGTCGTTCCTGCTCGCGCTGGATCTGGGCGTAGAACATGTACTCCTCAAGCGTGATGTCGCTGCGAGCAGGAGCCTCGTAGAGTGCGGGAACGGGAGTGAGACCGGGAGCACCCTGTCCAGGGAGGTCAGACTGGTGGGTCTCCTCCTTGTTCGAGGTGTGGTGGGTCCTCTCGATCTCGACGCTCTTGGCGCGGTTGAAAACTTCCTTGATACCCATCTCGGCTCTTTAACGCACAGGGGGAAGGGGAAGGGATGTACAGGGCAGGTGGGAATAGGTCGGGAAGAAGGGGATCGCTCTCGCTCTCGCTTGGCTTTAATAGTGTCCGCGAGGATTGAACACCAAGCCAATCAGAAGTGAGTCCAAGAGTCAGTCGCATTGGGTGTTTGAGGGGAAGATTGTCTGGCGATGGGGCGGATCAAAGCTCTCTCGAATCGCAGTCACTAGATTACGGGCCAACCACCAAACAAGGCATGTGTGGCACAAGAGCGCAGCTTGAAAGACCAAGCGAGAAAAAAGAAAAAGAGAACCGGCGGCGCGGCAAACTGGCGGAGTGCGGAAAGCGGCTGCTCGTTCGCAACCTGGGCGGAGGACCAAACTGGACCAGGCGTTGGCGATGTGCTCGTCAGGTACCATGTACGGATCAAAGTCACGAGCAAGTCAGAACACCACAAGCAAGAAAGGCAGCCCGAGTGGGACACGTAGCCGAGGTTTACTGAAACGACATCTCGGCTGCCCTGGAATAGCGCAAGAGCCCTTGTTCGCCATCCGCACCTCGTGATTTGAGGGGATGGGATTTGAGACAAGAGACCATCCTCGCTTCGACCAATGGAAACCGAGAGATTGGACGATTGCTTTTGTCGTTGGTTGATAAGCTTGTTTCTATCTGTCGAAAAGCGACATGACTTGAACCAGGAACCTACAGCGTCGAGTCCTCGGTTTGCTGTCCTTTGATTCGCTGCTCTCTCTTCAAGACTCGGCAGTAAGCGGGAGCTGCGATCGAGCAACCTATTGCCTTTGCGAGCTGAAATCTCTTCGTGGTTCAATTGCCCAACAGGCCTCTCTGTTCTTTTGATTGAAATCGAGTCAGCGAGCCGCATCGGGGCTTCCGAAGGCAAAAAGAGTGTTCCGAAAAGTAATGGAAAAAAAAAAGCACGGTAACCAGCCGTGAGCCGAGAGGAGGGGAAAAACAGCAGAATAAAATTTACCGCGGCGGCGGGCTGAAAGATCTGTTTGCTCTTTCGAACTCAACCGTCGGCAGATCAGGTGAGGTTAACCAGACAGAGCATGTTGTAGATTTGCACTCCGTAAATCAACGCGGATGACGCTTACTCACGATAGTGCCGATACGAGTGATCTCTCTCTTTCTTATCAGCCTCATTCTCATCGACCCATTGTGGGGCCAAAGGTTTCGATATTATTCACCGAGTCCGTATGAGCCAATCTGTGATGGAGAGTAAGAGCGAGATAAGGATCAAAACCAACTACTGTATCAGAACTTTGTCTTCAACGAGGGCAAAAAATAAAATAAAATTGCAAACCCTCGGTTTGCTCAACGGCGATTCCACCGGCGGGTTGTGTTCCGACGCTCTGTGTGGTCATCTGTCAATTTTCTCCGCGAAGCCCGTTACGTGCGAACCAATCACGAGGAGCCACAGTCGGAACCAACCCCCACTCTGACGTCTCCAGCAAGCTGCTTTTGAGCTTACGGTGGTGACTGGACATTCAGGAACACGACAGAGACGCTCCCGTCTCTGTGTTTATGTCGTGCCTACTACCACCTTGGCACAAAAACGTCTGTCCAATATCAAAGGCAGTCGGAAGCAACCGCCGATCAACTCGATCCAACCTGAATGGAGCTTGCCTTAGTCTCCCGTCTCGGTCCACAATATGCACTCACCTTTGATCGTTGCAGCTGTGGACAGCTTCGAGTGCATTTCCAGTCGTCTGCCTCCAGCATGCGGGGAAATCGCCGTAAGAAGGAATCTTGCACGTACAGTACTGTACTGTATACAGTATGTCTGCACAAGCTCGTCCGTCTTGCTCCGCGGCTTGCCCATGCAAACAAAATAGCCGGGCCATCGGCACGCTTTTCCCGAGTTTCAGCTCCGCCGCAGTGTTTCCATGCGTTCGGGTCGACCGCCAAGGCCGAACCATCTTCTCAATCTGGAAGAACGTCGTTTGCCAATCACTTGCCGGACTGATACCCGTATATCGTTTGCAAACGCACCCAATCACGAACAGACTGCCCCGGATTGCACCTTCCGCACTGACCTGTGTTGTCAGATGTCAATCAGCTCCGGAAATGAAAGCCGGTGTGGGGTACTTTATCGTGTCCAATCCTAGACGGGTTGATCGGAGAAGGGCGAGCTGTTTTCTGCAATGGCCCGCCAACCCATAAACCAGGCACACTTTGACAGCAGGCCCAAGTATGTCGATGTCGCACGAGAGAGTCGAGAGCGGTCGCAAGCGTGTACCAGCTCGGATCGGGATCTTGCTCGATCCGGCGCCGATCCGCTTACTTACGCAAGAATCAGTGCGCCTTCTCAGCGCGCAAAGTGCTGACTCTGTCTCTCCCTTCCGCCTTGACAACCCCCGCAGCTGAGCCTAAGCTGCCGCAAGTCCACTCTTAATACACTCAGCAGTGGCTCGGGTCTCAATCATGACAACCACAGACAGGCACTGGCACTGAACCAAGAAAAGCAGGCTGATTCATTTTTCTCGGGTCGCGTGGCCTACTGCCCTGCCTTTTTTTCCCAGCTTGACTCAGCCTGCTCACCATTTTCGCTTGGCCCAACTCGACACTCTCGTTGCGCTTCTGTACGTGATTCACCTCGATTATCCTGGCGGAAGACGAGATGAGAAGCATCAATCGAGCACCTGCTTTCTGAGCCATCCAAGCGTGAGGTACAAAAGCGCCTTCGATCAGCAGTTGAGCTACTCGCTTTGCCGCCATCACTCCCCCTGCTCTTGTCAACTCTTGAAACATGTCGTCTCAAGGAGATCATCCCACCAAAGCTCAGTCCAGCGTGCCTCCCAAGGTGAGTGGGCTCGCGAACCGGAGAGGACGACAGAAGAGTGGGTGAGCATTGTCGACGCGACGCTGACGACGAGTCCTCGATGCTGTTTGGCGTCGACGAACGGCAGCCTCCTGGACACGACCAGATGCCGCCTTGGAAGCGGATGGCCGATACATCCAAGCGGTTTGTCAAGCGCGATCCGCAGCTGGCGCCTCTGGCAGCCATGTAAGTTTTGGCGAGAGCAAAATTGGCCAGACATACCGAGTTTTCGCCAGGGCCAACTGACAGACCAACTTTTGCCTGCGCTCGATGCACACCGGCCTGCTCATTCTGATTCCTGCTACAGCAGTGAGTAGAGAACCTTGCCATCGTCCTGCAGGCTGTCCTGTATACTGAACATCGTCTCGTCTGCACTCCATCACCCACACAGCCCTAGGCACCGTCGGCCTGTACCTCTACTTCCACCATTCCAAAGTCTCGGAAGTGGCCAAGGACAAGGGCTTCCCGCGCCACCAGGACACGAAAGCGAGCGGTCGACGTTCCGACGCGCATGATGCCACCGGTGACGCACCCCCCGCCAAAGTCAAAGGCAGCTACTACGCCGAGTCCGGGTCGGCTCCCGGCGGAGTCGCCACGCTTCTCTACCCACATCTCGACAAGGATGAACGCGAGCATCTCGACAACCTCACCGTGCCGCACAACGAGGGTGCATTTGGCCGGTCCATGAAGCAGGCTGCTGTTCGCGATCAGTTGAAGAAGAATCGCGAGACGGGAGAGCGGCTGCGAGAGCGCGAGGATGTAGACAAGGGACGCAAGCCCAGAGACGAGGGCGAACTGCCCCTCAAGGCCTGGGACCATTTGAGCGATCTCCACGGCCAGAAACGCAACTACTAGGTGCAGTCTGCAGAGCCGGTTGCGCGCCAACCTTGGAGTTCTTTCGATTGGAATCAATCAACGAGTCGTTCTACCAGCTTGCTATGACGTAGAGGATCAAATGTTGAACACTGAACTGGAGCAGAAAGCAGGTCACGGAACGATGGGCGCTGGCTGTGACGATGCTTGGCGACGTAGATAGGCGGCTGTTCGGGCCTGGTCGTTATTGCGAGAGGAGCCGGAACTGACGCTCGTACCGACGTTCGTCTGCTCGGGGGCATTGGCTGCGCTGGCGATCGTCGAAGCTTGTCCGCTGGCAAAGACGCTGTTCGGGGCATTGCCTTGATCTGTCTTGCCAACCGTGTCAAAGGAGAGCAGGCTCGATCGTCCCTTTGCAGATGCCTCCGCTTCGCGAGCACCCGCCAAGGACGGGATTGCGCCACGCCAGCTGGTTCTGTCAAAGTAATGGCTGCCGTGAACGCCGAGACCGAGAGAGAGTACAGCGGCCGAGAGCGACATTGCGAGTGGACTCTTGGGAAGCTGTTTCAACGAAGGAGCCGTCTTGAAGATGAGGTAGGTCAAGGACCAAGCCGTAATGACGCCACTGCCGTTGAGCTGATCGCCTTGGTCGATCATGTATCCGCCCGTGCCGAACGCAGTTGCAAAGAAGGCGAGCTGCCAAAAGGGCGGCACGGTGCGCAAGGGCGGCTGCATTTGAGCCGACGCAGCTTTCTGAGCTTGAACATTGGCGACGAGGCGCGCGACGAGACTGTTGGAGGCCTGATTGGAGGCAACCGTCGAAGCTTGAGCGAGCTGCTTCTGGTGCTGCAGCTTGGCGGCGGCCTCGGCAGCGGCTTGTGCGGGCGAGGCAAACCCAAAAGGCGTGGAAAGGGCGAACAGGGCGGCAAGCGTGTAGGCGGGGGTGCTTGTCTGTGCATACGAGCCGAGCGCACGTACAGTGTTCTGTAGCCGGCCGTCGGTATCAAGCTGGTTGGGTGGAATGGCTTGCATCGTTGATGGGGAGGAGGAGGAGGTAGAAGGATGGTGGTCGAGACGCGGAAAGAGCGAGGCCGGATAGAGAAGAACACCATCGAAACTGACACGCACCAACGCCTCCACCTCTTTCTGTTCCGACTTCCGAGCTGCAGCCCAAGCAAGCAACTTAACATGCTCAACTTTTTCCCCCTTCCTCGCGAGAGTCCAACGCTTGAGAGAAAGGACACGGAACCCCGCGTGTTTTCGATTTCGCTTTCGCTTTCACCCTTTGTTCCTTGCTTGGCAGCCTATTTGTACCTGCGATTCGACCGGATCATACGACGACATTTGCAGCTGAACTCACACCAGACACGATTGACTAGAGTCGATAGGAGGCATGTCGAGTAACTCAACTTAGTTGATCTGCATAAGGGCGTTCGAGCCCACCCGCCCTTGAGCGTCTGCTGCCGCTGCAACGCGCACGAAAAATATCAATTCGCGATTTCAGGGGAGCTGGCTGTGTCGGCTTGGACTCGATTTGTCGGAGCTGCGACGCCGCTTCTCTTTCGAATCACCCTCTCTACAGTCACATTGACAACATAGCAACGAGAACTCCGCGATGCACACAGTTCCCAAGTCGACGGGCTTATCAAGATCACGCCTGATGAGGTTTTGCTGCCATGGTCGAGAGCATGATCGAACGAGATGAGCTCGACGTCGATCCTTGGCATGTGTGAGCGAGTCTGTGAGCGAAGTTGGATTCGTGTGCGCCCAGGAAACGCCAGCGAGACTGAGTTTGAGCGCCGCTTTTCAGGGATCGGCAAAAAAAGTGACATGAGAGGATGAAGAGTTGAGTGAAAACCCTGCAGCTTTTCTGCTAAGCAAGCCAATTTTTGTTCCTCTCTCAGCGTGCGGATTCCGAGCCGATTCTCAGGGTGAAACTCACACGCGCACACACGGCACGAGCACAGCGAATGAGCCAACCCACGAACGAACGAACGAACCCCTTTGAAATCCAACACTCTCTCTCGCTCGCCAGTTCAGTCTCAAGTGCTTGGCTGGCCAGTCAAGTCCTTTTTTTCCTCTCGCTGTCTCTCCCTTGCATGCCCGTTCTCGCCCACCCAGACCTCCTTTCTCCTCCTCTCCTCACCGTGTCGTGTTGGTGGACATCCTCGACCCTTGACCAACTCCATCTTCATCCAACAGAGTCGCGCAGCTCAGTCCGTCCCAGGCAAACCTGCACGCGCATTTCAAGCTTGCGACCGCTGCTCCATGCCAGCAACACCTTAGCTTACTGCATCGCACCGTTGACCATTGCAGCATCTCTCAAAGCAATCACACCGTCGACGCCGGGATTTCTGGACTATCGCTCCATCTACCGACCGCTCCCATCCCCTCCATCCATCTCGCATCTGTTCTCATCCACAACAGGGAATCGGACGGCAAAGGAAGCAGATCCGCGCCCAGGCTCCAGCGCCTCTTGGTCTCACGCGAACGCAGTTCGTAGCGTCTCGCTCTCTCTTCCCTAGGCCACGCTCATAATGTCGGTCAAACACGATCACGACCCTTTTGCGACTCCGCTCGAGACCCTCTCGCATCACAACGACCCACTCGCAGAGACCGCAGGACTCAAGGCCGACTACGACAAGCGCGCCTACGGTGAAGCCAACCCTGCCCTCCTAGGCACGCTCGAAAAGGATGACGACCTCGCCAACCGCCCCATCGATGCCGTCGAGGAAGTCCCCACCACCTCCATCCGCAAGTGGTGGGTGCGTCTCACCTGGCTCACCACCTGGTGGATCCCTTCCTTTGTCCTTTCAAAGTGCGGCGGCATGAAGCGTCCGGACGTGCAGATGGCATGGCGTGAAAAGTTCACCATCTGCGCCATCATCTTTTGGCTGTGTGCCATCATCCTCTTTTACATCATCGCATTCGGTCGCCTCCTCTGTCCAGACTACGACAAGGCGTGGAACGACAGTCAGCTCAGCCAACACGCTGGACAGGACGACTACTACGCCGCCGTGCGTGGAACTGTCTACGATTTCACCAAGTTCTACAAGGGCGACCACTCGGACATCCCCAACTTGCAGACCAGCTCCGACCTCATGCTTCAGCTCGCTGGACAGGATCTCACCGAGTACTTTCCCGTGCCGCTCACCGTCGGCTGCCAGTCGCTCGTTTCGGACACCTCGCTGGCTCTCCAGCCCACCGCCAACAACACGCCCGCCATCGCACAGGCCATCCACACCTCGGGCCCCTTGCAGTCCGATGCCGCTTCCAAGCTGCACAACATCAATTGGTACCCGGACCGCTTCCTGCCCTTTGTCAACAAGCTCCGCAAAGGCTACTACGTCTACTCGAAAAAGACCATCGCCGACCAGGGCCAGTGGAGGCAGTGGGCCGTCGTCAACAGCAAGGTCTACGACATTTCCGACTACCTCAACACCATCTCCATCTACCAGACCAATCCCGCGTACTCGTTCCTCGACTCGTCCATCGTCTCGCTTTTCAAGTCGCAGGCCGGTGGTGATATCACGGGCGATTTCGAGTCCGCCATGAGCGCCTTCAACGAGACCTACCGAGGCGCCACGCAGGCGTGTCTCGACAATGTCTTTTACGTCGGCAAGACCGACTTCCGCAATACGCCCCGATGCGAGGTCCAGAACTACCTCTTGCTCGCCTTCTCGGTGCTGCTCGTCGCCACCGTGCTCGCCAAGTTCATCGCTGCTCTCCAGCTCGGCACCAAGCGTACGCCAGAGCAGCAGGACAAGTTTGTCATCTGCCAGGTCCCCTGTTACACCGAAGGCGAAGAAGAGCTGCGCAAGACCATCGACTCGCTCGCCGGTCTCGAGTACGATGACAAGCGGAAGCTGCTCTTCCTCATTTGCGACGGTATGATTGTCGGCAGCGGAAACGACCGTTCCACCCCGCGCATCGTGCTCGACATCCTCGGCGTCGACCCCAAGATCGACCCGGAGCCGCTCATGTTCAAGTCGGTCGCCGAAGGCGGCAAACAACTCAACTACGCCAAAGTGTACTCGGGCCTGTACGAGTTTGAGGGCCACGTCGTGCCCTACGTCGTCGTCGTCAAGGTGGGCCGTCCCAGTGAACGCTCGCGTCCCGGTAACCGTGGCAAGCGAGATTCGCAGATCCTACTCATGCGCTACCTCAATCGCGTCCACTTTGACGCTCCCATGTTCCCGCTGGAGCTCGAGATCTACCACCAGATGAAGAACGTCATTGGGATCGACCCTGCCTTTTACGAGTACATCCTCATGGTGGATGCAGACACGCGCGTCGAGGCCGACGGCCTCAATCGGCTGGTGGCCAACTGTGCCGATGACTCGAGCATCATTGCGATTTGCGGAGAGACGACGCTCGACAATGCCGAGGGCTCGTGGTGGACCATGATCCAGGTGTACGAGTACTACATTTCGCACCACCTCGCCAAGGCCTTTGAGTCGCTGTTCGGCAGTGTCACGTGTCTGCCCGGCTGTTTCTCGCTGTACCGCATCCGCAGCTCGGACAAGGGTCGTCCGCTGTTCATCTCGAACCGCATCATCGACGACTACTCGGAGAACCGCGTCGACACGCTGCACAAGAAAAACCTGCTGCATCTTGGTGAAGATCGATACCTGACCACGCTGGTGCTCAAGAACTTCCCCGCGTTCCGCACCAAGTTTGTTGCACACGCCAAGGCCTTGACGAGCGCTCCTGATCGCTTTGGCGTGCTGCTCTCGCAGCGTCGACGATGGATCAACTCGACCGTGCACAACCTGGCCGAGCTGGTGCTCATGCCGGAGCTCTGCGGCTTCTGTCTGTTCTCGATGCGCTTCGTCGTGTTCATCGACCTGTTGGGCACCGTGATCCTTCCCGCCACCGCCATCTACCTCGTGTACCTGATCGTGACGGTAGCGACCAAGACAGCGGCAATCCCTTATATCTCGATTGCGATGATTGCGGCCGTGTACGGTCTGCAGGCGGTCCTGTTTTTGCTCAAGCGACAGTGGCAGTACATTGGATGGCTCATCATCTACATCTTGGCGTATCCTGTCTTCTCGTTCTTCCTGCCCATATACTCGTTCTGGCACATGGACGATTTCTCGTGGGGTAATACGCGTATCGTGGTGGGAGAGAAGGGCAACAAGAAGATCGTCGCAGGTACCGACGACGAGCCGTACGACGACACGATGATCCCGGTGAAGCGTTTCAGCGAGTACCAGCGCGAGGTGTGGGAGGAGGGCGCAGCGCCGTCGGTGCGATCGGGCATGACGGGAGCCAGCGGACCGTTTGGCAACTCGCAGGCGATTGTGCACAGCGGACCCCCGAGCCTGTACAAGGCGGGCAGCGCGTATGCTGGCAGCGTGGCGGGCTCGGACTACGGCCAAGGATTCGGCGACTACTATCAGAATACCAATGTGCTGCAGAAGCCAGCGCACTCGCGCCAGACATCGGCGGCTGCGCTCTCGCAGATGGGCGGTTCGCAGGCACCCTCAATGGTGTTTGGCGGTACGCCGTCGATGTACGGCATGCCTGGCATGGGATCGACGTATGGCATGCCTGGATCGTCGGCTTCGATGTATGGTCTGCCGGCGCCTATGGTGCACCCGACGGCGTCGATGTACGGCATGCCTCCGATGCTCCCCAACCCGTTGGCAGTGTCACATTCGCCGGCCAACTCGGACCTTGGATTGACGATGCCGTTCTCGCAACAGAACACGGGTGGCAGCAATATCTGGGCACAGCAAGACGCGACTGCCGCAGCGGGAGCAGGAGGGGCAGCAGCATCACCAAGCGGAAGTGGAATGATGGCGCGACCGATTTCAAGTTACTCTGCGCTGAATGCGTCCAACCCGTTCGCTGCAGCTCCAGTGCCACGGGAATTGCCGGTCAACGATGCGTCGGACCCGACGGACGAAGAGATCAAGTCGGCGGTGCAGACGTACTTGGCCAACCAGCCGAGCTTGATGAATGTGACCAAGCGATCGGTGCGCGAGGCGCTGGTGGCGGCATTCCCGAATGCAGAGCTGTCGTCCAAGAAGCAGATGATCAACAAGGCGATCGACGACACGCTCTCGGGTGCTGCGCAGGCATAGTGTGTGGAGGATATAGACACACGCACATGCCCAATACACGACAGCCGCGGCTCTTGGTGCCATTCTCCGATTCATTTTGGTTCGTATTGTTTATTGCTGTTTTGCATTCATGGACAAACTTGTTTCTCTGCGTTCTCTGCCTTGGCTGTGTGTGCGCGCAGTGGTGTGTGAGCTGAAAACCGTGCGATCGCGTATCGGTGAGAGAAGGGAGGGATGAGGATGTGTCGAGCCCGATGGAGCGGATCGGCGGCGCATCAAGGGCTGGAAGATCTAGAAGGTTCTATGCGCGTCGAGCGATTTTTCGCAAAGGTGCGTCTGCAAGGGCAGCAACAAACAAGGCGAGTGGGACACGTTTTCACAGTGGCGCTCTCTCCAGATTGGGATGCATGTGGGATTCGATCTGGACGGAATGCGCATGAGAGGACGGAGGTTCACGGAGGTGGCAATGCCCCCGCCGACGTCGCTTGGAGCCGCAGCATGAGTCGGCAAAGGTTGTATCCGATCGCACACAATCTCGCTACCACTGCGACGGTGAATTATAAGGTTTCTCTTGTTCTTTTTCCCCTCGCGTGCAAGCAAGCGATGACGCACGCAGTGTGGGTATTAGCGGCCAGGTCAGACACGGACGAAAGAGAGGTGACGAAAGCCGACCTACGCGCGCACCGCAGAGCGGTAAAGAGCGGTCACAAGCGGCCTTCAAGTCGAAACAAAACAGATGCAGAGCAGTACAGGTGCAGCCCGATTTGAATCGAGTGGAACTCCAGAGTGGAGGCTCACAAAAAAAGTCGAAGCGAATGAATTTGTTTGAGAGGCAAGATCGGATGAGAAGCCGTGAGAGCGTGCAAAACGTCACCTCGGTGAGACAATGGGCTCGGTGAATTTGTTCCAGCTCTAAGCCGTGCGGTGAGAATGGGCCCGACGATCGGATCGAGCCCCTTTGGGCGGGCACATGTCTATACAGTGCTGCATGCAGTGTGGGCTGTTGTGGGTTCTTGCTCGATCGCGATCCCCTGACACGGAGCCAGCTCCCACGCATGTCCCGCCTTGCACACGATCGCGTTGCTGTCGCTCTCGGCGGTGTTGCTCACGCAGCTAGCCTCGATCTCGATGGAGAGCCGTTAGCTTGCATCCGTTCGGCATTCCCACTGTTTCACACTCAGTCACGTTTCGTCGGCGAGATAACGGCCTTCATCCGATGCTCTGGTCTGAGGACAGTCGTAGGACGATGGTGGCAATTCGAAGCCTCGATTTCGCTGTGAGTCTAAAATTTTGGAATTCTTGTTTAAGAATTTAATTGTTTCTTTTTTTTGTTTCCAGCTGCATCCGCCTGCATGTCTGTCCGTCCAAGTTTTTTTTTTTCTCTCGATTTTGAGAGAGGGAGCAACGACTTGGCAGTGGGAAGCGCGCCTTGCATCTGCACTTTGCTTCCCGCTATCATCCACTGTCCCCGCTCTTGAATCATTCATCATCGCACGCTCCATCTTCCACAGCACCAGCACCAGCACCGGCATCGGCATCCACACATATAAACAGCCCACTCGCTTCGCTCTCCACGCAGACGGGACCATGTCAACCTCGACATCCCCTGTCCCTTCTACACTCAACCAGCCACAGCCAGATCCATCACCCCAACCACCACCGTCATCGACATCCACGTCATCGTCAACTGCTGCTACATCCTCACCGCAGCCTATCGCTTTTTCATCCGCATCTGCTCCAGCTTCCACATCTACACCTGCTGCTCCGGGCACCCCTCCCACAGTGCAATCGTTTTTGGAGCCCGTGAGGGCAGAACCAGTTTCATCTACAACGACAGCTTCATCATCGCCGTCTACATCCTCGACAACACATCCAGCAACCGTCTCGGATCCCACCGCAGAAGACGTAGATATGGCCGTCCCCACCATTTCCCATCCTACGGCCGAATTTGGTGCCTCGGATGCGGCCGGCGTGTTCAAGACCGTCAGCCCCGTAGCGTCGGCGACGCTTCCACACAATCTGCCTCTCATCGGTGACATACCCCAACTGGGTCTCAACCAGCTTCAAAATCTTGCTCCTGGCGCCTCTTTTAATCCTGATCCTCAAGTTTTACGTCTGCCCTCCAACACACCGAAGCCTTTCCAGGCAGCCAAGGCCTCGCCGCCCACGCCGTCGCCAGCAGTCAACCCTACGGACGTGACTCCGACTCCCGCTGGTGCTGCTTCCACCCCGGCTTCCGCAACCACTGCATCCGCATCCACTTCCGTACCCAAGGTGGCTCCTGTTGTTCCCGGCATGGGCACGCTTCCACCCACCGCCACAGCTGCTTCCGGCTCCAACGTGTCCGGCTCCAACTCCAGCTTCTCCGCTTCAGACGGCTTGCGTGCTATCCCCACCAATAAGAACAACCCCGCCTTCCTCAACAAGCTTCGAAGTATGGTCGACGACCCAAACACCGACGAACTCATTCGCTGGTCGCCTGACGGCGCCTCTTTCTTTGTCCCCAACCACGTCCGTTTCGGCGACGAGGTGCTTCCTCGCTTCTTCAAGCACAACCGCTTCTCGTCCTTTGTACGCCAACTCAACATGTATGGCTTCCACAAGGTTCCTCATCTTCAGCAGGGGGCGCTCAAGCACGACTCTCCTCAGGAAAGTGAGTTGTGGGAGTTCTCCAATCCTCACTTCCACCGTGACCACCCCGACTGGCTCTCGAAAGTGCAACGCAAAAAGGGCCCGCGCGACGACAAGGATTCGCATGCTGAACGTGAATCGAGCTCCACCACCGGACAGGAGCTCATGCACGCCGGTGCTCTCATGCGCACCGACTTTGCCAACGCCGTCGGGGTCGATGGCAACAGCGACGGTGCCCTCCAACTCGCCAGTGTGCTCAACGCCATCAATGCCATCAAGAATGCACAAACCAGCATCAGCGCCGATCTGCGTCACCTTCAGAACTCCAACCAGAATCTCTGGCAGGAAGCCGTCGAGTCGAGGCAGCGCGCAAAACGTCAACAGGAGACCATCAACAAGATCCTCCGTTTTCTGGCCGGCGTCTTTGGCAATCAGGACGATGCAGAGACGCCTGTTCCGGGCAAAAAGGTATCGGGCAAGGGCCGTGGTGGAAGAAGAGTTGGCGTTCGCCCGCAGCAGCAGCAGCAGCAGCAGCGCAGCAAGAGCCGCCTCATGATCGAAGACGGCAACGCCTCGTCCTCTACTGTGCGAGGTCTCGAAGGGCTTGACTTGCCGTTGGATCAGGAGGAGATTGAAGAGATGCCCTCGCATCTGCGGTTCCAGGATGCAAGCAATAGCGACTCTCCCAAAGGGCAGAGTCCTTCCGCGAACAACGGCAGTTCGAGGTTCACGCAGATCGGCTCACCGCCGAACAGCTCCAGTGCCGCTGATTTCGGAAAGCAGCTGTCCGAAGCCGTCTCGACCCCTGGTGGGTCCAGGCGATTGTCGTCTCAAGCGAGCAACCAAGTGCTCAATGCGCTTGCGTCTGGCGAGGGTAATGCGTGGCTGGCAAGTCTGTTTGGTGCGAGCTTGGCCAATCAGGGGTCCAAGTCTACTGGGCCTGCATCCGGTGGAGGTCTCAAGCTCGATCCGCATATGGTGGCTGCACTTCAGCAGGCTCTTGCAAGTGCCGGTGGTGCAGGTGGCGGTGCTGCCAGCGACAAGGGCGGAGACTACTTTGGTGGTGCGAGCAACGCGCAGTCAGGTGACTTTCCGTCTCGATTCTCAGCTTTCTCCACCAACGATTCCAGCAGCAGCAACGCTTCCGGTTCGGGCAGCTCAAGCTCGGGAGCGGGCAACGGTCTCGGTCTCGATGCAGATGCTATTGCTCGCATCGCAGGTATCTCACAGGCCCTCGTGCAGTCGCCTGCCCGACAGAACCTCACTGCTGCTGCCCCGAGCAACTACAGCGTCACATCGCCTAGCAAAGGTCAATCGGCTGCCAGCTTGTTTGACAGCGCCAACAGTGATGCAAGCAGCGGCAACAACAACCAGCAACTGGCGCTCTCGTTGTCGAGAGCCTCGCGTGATCTGCAGAATACCTCTTCCGATGTGGACCAGGTGCAGAACAGCATCAACTCGCTCATCGAGGGGTTGCAGACCAATCCGAACTTGGTGCAGAGCATCACTGGGCAGCCGGCGGCAGCTAACGCAGGTGCGGCAGTGCCGTGGCAGAATGCAGGCACCGAAGCGGGCTCGACGTTTGGTGGTCTGACGGACTTTGGCGATGCTAGGGGTGCAGGCGCAGCGCCGACGCAATATAACGGTCCCACGGGAACCACGCCTCCCTCGTCGAGCGCCGCGGTGGGCGCAGGTGCGGCTGCAGGTGCCAACTCGACTCTCGACTCGGACTTTGACGTCGACTCATTCCTGAGTCAGTTCGTCGACACCTCGCAGGCACCCGGTGGAGGCGTCACAAGTCCTTCGGCCAATCCCGCGTTCGGTGAGAGCCCGTCGTTTGCGTTCTCGCCCGCCACCACTGCGGCGTTCCTGCATGGAGCAGGCGCCAACGATGCACCGGGCATCTACGCGCAGGAGGTCGCATCCGGCACCAACTCGGGCACTAGCTCGAACAGTACCAACAGCCCGCTGGACACCAGTAGTGCAGCGGGGAAGAGTGGCGCGGGCGGCAAGAAACGCAAGCCGTCGACCTCGATGGCGAGTGCGAACTCGATGGATGTCGTCGATACGGCGAGCAACAGGCCGGTTAAGAAGTCTGCCAGTCGCAAGGGCTAGCGTGGGGGAGGGAAGGAGAGAACGAGGCAGACATGTAATTGTATCGTTTAGTCGAATCGCAATACTCGCTACAGTGAAGTGGAAAACAGTGTGAACAGATTTTCATTTCAACGTTTCGAGGGGTGATCAACGTGAAGGGAAGATCAACGTCGACAAAAGGGACTGAAGCAGCGGGAGCGATGAGCCTTGTGCACCTCACGTGTTTAGAAACGAGTCAACGCGACAAACCACGCTGCTGTCCCCCTGCGGTAGACCGACGCATTATTCTGCATTGCGACCAGATTTGCTGCGGGAAGGCAGCTTAGAGCCCTTAGCGCGAAAACCCCACGTAACCGCGGCGCAAGCTTACGCAAAACCCCTCCACAGCCTATACCCATGAATCGTCGACCTAACCACCTCATCCCCAGGATCCTCGGGAAACATAGGCTCGCGGAACCACTCCCCCAGCTTCTCCACCCTCCACCCCTTAACCTCGGCCATATCGAAGAACTGCATATCCTTGTACGCCAAATGCGGCCGATGGTGCGTGAAAAACACAAGCACACACGGCGTCGTCACGCTCCCCTCCATCTCCACTCCCGCCTCCGCATCAGCAATACACGCTTCGCACGTCTCGAGCAGCGCCGCATGCGCCTGGTGGTTGAACACAAGATCCGACAGCAAAATCAGATCAAACTTGCCCGGCTTCCCCTCCTCATCTGCCACTTTAGCAAGCAGAGACGACGGATCGCGCCCCCAGATATAGCCCTCGACAAACGACTTGCCAGGACCCCGCAGCGGCGAAGACTCATCCTGGCAGTTGAGAACGACGTTCTTGGTGAGATTGTCGATCAGCGCGTGGTCCGGGTAGTCGGTGGCAACCACGTGCGAGGCCGACGCCCAGTTGCAGACGATGCTAGGCAAGCCAGCTGCCGCTCCGAGCTCCAAAACACGCTTGCCCTTGGTGAGAGTGAGAGCGTGCGCGCAGAGGAAATCGGATAGGATGAAGCTGGCATTCCAGGCGAGATGACCCCACAGCGGATGGGCGCCAACGAGGTTGAGCGTCACTTTCGACAGTGTGCCGGGGAATTCGTAATAGGTGACTGTAGGCGGTGGCGTCTTGGGCCGGAAACCTTCAGGCTCGTCAAACATGTTGAGTGCCTCGTCGCTCTCGTCCTCAGCGTCTTGGTCGTCAGCACCGTTGGCGTTGGTGGCCAGCTCGAGCTCATCCAGCTTTCGAGACAAGTCGACGTCCTCGCCGCTCTGATCATCAGGAACATCCGGCATGGGCTTGTTGCGGTCGGGGACAACGATAGCGCCACTGCCGTGACCGGTTTGGTCGTCCTTCCCATGCTCGACAGCTGCTGCAGGAGACACGGCAGCACCGGCAATGGCCGCTGCAGCAACTCCAGTAGCGGCACCTCCGGCGACTGCAGGTGCAGAAGACGGCGCGGCAGTCGACTTGGCTGCAGCAGATTCTTCTGGCTGCAGCTCGCTGGGCGGAGAAGAGGTGACGTGGCCGTTGGCCTCAAGCGAACTGTTCTCGGTGTGAGCGGCATTGGTCGAGCCGAGCGAGTCGCGGCGCGTGCGAGCGGGACTCTTGGGAGTCAGAGCGGGTGCGGGTCGAGCGAGGTGGTTTTGGTTGGAGCGCGCGGTGGTCGAAGAGGACGCACGTTGACGGCGCGGGATAGAGCCGGAATGGTCTCCGTTAATCGTCTCGATCTCCTCGGACGGACGAACGGAACGACCAGATTCACTGGCATCGAGTGCATGGCCATGTCCGACGCTCGACGCAACGGCATTGTGATGACCGATACTCGAGGGAGGACCGCGTTCGTAGCGGAAGCTGCCAACGGAGGAAGACGACAAGCGACGTCCGTTAACGCCACGCTCGAATGTGGCGGATCGACGTCCTTCGAGCTGGGTGAGGGTAGACTCGAGCTGCTGCTGGATCTTTGCGATCTGGTCCGTCACCGCCGTGGTTCGCTTCTGAATCTCGCTGTTCATCTGCTCGTCGGGGAAGTGATTGGAGGAGGATGCGTTGACGTTGACGTTGCCGTTGCCATTGGTGGTGTGGACATCCTTTGAGGGGGCGGCAGAGTCCTTCTGAGCTTCAGCACGAGGTCGACCCATCGAGATACGCTGTTCGGCCAAGGCACGCGACTTGAGGATGTGCATTTCGGTATTGTGGCTCATATCGCTCAGAGCGGGCGACTCGATGCGACCAAGGTTCTGGGTCATGCTTTGGAGGTTGCTGAGCGAGGACAGGCCCGACTCGTCGGCACCGGAGCTGCTGAGTACGTTGCGGATCTCGTCCATCATGGCCTCGCGCTCGGATTCGAGGTTGTTCATGGCGGTGCGCATGCGTAGCAACTCTGCCTGTGCTTTTTCACGTGCCTGCTCGGTGTCTTTAAGCTGGATCTGCGCTTGCACGTACTCCATGTCCCTCTGCTGGAGTGTCGAAGAGAGTCTCCTCGACTCTCTTCGCTCCTTGTCGAGCTTGGAGCGAAGATCGCTGGCTTCTTGAGTGAGGCGATCGACGAGCTGCTGGATCTTGTCGAACTGCTGTCGCCACATCTCGCCTTCGCTCATGAGGAAGGCAAGTCGCTTGTTGAGCCGTCCGATCTTGTTTTCGAGGCCATCGCGGGCGTCAACAAAATTGCTGGCCCTCTTTCGCAGCGCGAGGACAGCGGCAAGCTCGGTCTCGGAGGCGACAAACTGCTTCTCGGTGCGAATGCCGAAGATCTTCTTGAGCAGGCTGGGTTTGGTGCCTTCGTGCAGTACCTGGTCAAAGGCACCGACGAGAGCACCCTGATCCCACCACGACGGGCTGTCAAGCCGCTCGTAGGGTACATCTCGCGACGAGGACTCTACTTTGCTGAGAGGTCGGAAGCGGCCGCTGGGGAAAGCCTCGACGTACTCTCGTGGAATGGTGTAATCTGCTGACGAAAAACCGAGGGCGGCAATCAACTTTCTACGCTTCTTGTCGCGCGCAGCACCCTTGCTAGGAACCTTGAGAGGCGGGCGAGCGCAGTTGACAAAGTTGATGTCCAGATCGACCAGGCAGACCTCCTTGGGCGGCTTGATGATGCTGCGGAGCTCGGTGTTGATGGCGATGAGCCAAGAGCCAGGGTCCTCGAGGTAGATGCGCACGTCTCGGGCATGACAGTTTTGGTGAGCGACGCCCTTCCAGCCACACAACTCGACAAGATACTTGATGGTCTCGACGGCCATGCCCATCAAAGCGGGATGACGGGACATGAAGAGGACGCGACCGGCGGGCGCCAGAGCAATCTCGCAGATGGTGAGCACATTGTCGATAGAGAGCGTCTTGAATAGGGGCCACATGGAAAAGTCGATGCCGAGCAAGCCTCTGCCCCAATCGAGGGCACCGGGGAAGGTGCAGACAAAGGAGAGGTCCTCGTCGGGCGACTGAAGACGGAAGGTTTCGCCGATACGCGGTGCAGGATGACGGAGGATAGCGGCCATGAGCTTGTTGTGCATCTCGATGTTGCGACTGTACTTGAACCAGGCGGCTTTGTTCCAGTCGCCGAGGAGGTTGTAGATGGGGTATCTGGAGACGATGCAGATGGCGTAGGGCATGAAGAAGGCGTTGTTGTCTGGAAGCAAAGAGTGGCCGAGGACGCTGGTGCCTTCGTAGTCTTCTTCGATCTCTTGGCCTTGGTTGTTGACGGACTTGTTGACGCCAGTGCGACCGTTGGAGCGTGCTTTAGCGAGACGGCCAAGCTCCTTGCGAATCGCTTTTGCACGCTTGTCGTCGGCAGCACTCCAGACGGTGAGGACGGAGCCGTAAAAGGTAGCGACGCTGAGTGTATCTTCGCCGGCAGCCCCAGCATTGGCGGGCAGGCGTGACGAGACGCCCTCCAGGCCAAAACCCTCACCGACGGCGGAAAAGGAGCGCGCGTTGTGGACGTTGGCGGCGCCGATCGAGAAAGGAGCTGTGGCGTTGCGTACGTCGGTGGAAGGGCGAGCAGCTCCGCCTGAAGCAGATGACTTGACGGTGGGCACAGTGAATGAAAAAGTGTGCGAGGTGGAGGAAGGAGGAAAGTTGATGGGACCGGACGAGATCTCGATTTCTCGTGTAAAGGAGAGTTTGAGCGCTTTGGAAAGAACACGAGCGGTCTCTGCACGCTCGACGCCGCCACGACCATCGGCCATCTCGATGAATTTGGGGTTGGAGCCGTTCTTCTTGTCAGAGCCCCATGCATTGTTGTTTGCGTCCTTCTTGTCTGACGGGCTGCTTGGAGAGAGAGGAGATTTGAGGACATCGTCGACGGGATTGACGGGCGGGCAGATGGAGCAGCCTAGCACCTCGGGACGCCAGAAACGGCCGACAGCGCTCTCGATGTGGTGTACGCCATTGGTGCAGTCCTCCTCGGCCAGCGTCCATACGGCTGGGTCCTTGGGCAGACCAAAGACGGCATAGAGCTGAGCGATGTTGTTGCCGTCGGTGGATCTTGCGACTGAGGCGGTGGAAGGGCGAGTCTTGGCAGAACGAGGAGCTGGGTTGCTGTGAAACTGACGATGTGCGTTCTTTGGAGTACGAGCGGCTGACCTGACTTCTGCGCTCTTGACCGAGAGGTTGGAGAAGGAGAACCTGCCTGCGAGGCTAGCAGCTCTGCTGCCGGACCTGCTGGGGCCGGCAGTGTCGTTTGCGCTCGGCATGGGTGGGGAGATGGCGAGCGGCGAACACGTGACCTTTTGTGGCTGTGGTGGTGATGGTCAAGAGCAAAGCTGCAATCCGAGATGCGCGGGGCCATCAGACGAGAGCGAAGCCAAGCAGCCTCGATTGCAGGATGTCCCGAGCGGGAATGAACTAGGAAAAGTCGCCTAATTTACTGCAGCACGCCAGGACGAGATTGCACTGTCACTGTGGCCCACTCTGGACATTCACGCCGCACTACACACGCAAGAATCGACAAAAAAAAAAGGGTTCGGGAAGCTCTTCATGCAGCCACAAGGTGCACGGAAGGATCCGCTTTGCAGCGCTTTGCAGCGCTTTGCAGCGCTTTGCAGTTGCTCTGCATTCAGTCTCAGATTAAGCTTCCCAGCCACCGCAGCATCGCAGCATTGCCAGGCAACATCAAACCAACACCATGTCGACGACTCAATCGCCGAAATGGGTTGGGTAAGGCCAAGGCACCATTCATCTACCCTCTACCTTCCTTTTCAAGCTCAGACGTTGCAATAGGTTTCTCGTTTACCACGCGAACTGCCAGATGCGAGACCGTATACCGCCGCATGGTCCACAGCGATGCTCAACCAAGAGCCGGCCTCTCGAATTCACCCTCCGTTTTGTTTGCTCAGCTCCAAGCAGTCGGCTACCATTGCCCTCCAAGCACGCATCCACCTTTACCGAGATCGCCCTCAGCCGAATTCGTTGACTCGCCCATCTGGTTCTCGGGCCGGCCACGAGCAACAACACATCTTGCACGCTGCCATCCTTGCCTGACTCTGACGACCCGCAGCGTCTGCCGAGAGCATCCAAGACCCGCCATCAAGGAAGCTGAACGCTGAATGTTGGATCGGGTGCAACGCACAATCTGCTCTCGCGTCTTCTGCTTAGTCAGCAAGCCATGCAGGGCTCTCGAAAAAAAAAAAAAGAAAAAAGGCGGAAAATTTTGGGCGAGAAGCGGAAACTGAGCTTCTGTTCTTCCTTGATTCCTCTTTCACTCCACCGAGCTCTCCTCTTCCTCACGCCATCCCTAGCAACCCGTTCTGCACCATCACATTTGATTCCTCTGTAGTGACATCTCATGGTATCGCTGCTATAGACCACCTCAGCCACTCGCACTCGCGCGATCACCGGTCGATCCGCCCGCACCTCCCCACCTCATCTGCTGCAGCTCGGCCGCCCGAAGGAACCCTTTCCATTCATCATGGCGCCTTCACCACGGAAGGAATCGCTGCCCTCGCCTGCTGCCAGCCAGACCGACTCAACATCTGAAGATGCGCTCGAAGTATCGCTCCCGCACCTCGACAAGGCGCAGCAGCTGGCAGAGCTCGTTGCCAGCCAACCGGAACAACTTGCCAATCCGGATGCTTCCCTCTCCGCACTCTCGGTACACGCCCTCAAGCAGCTCTTTGACCACTCGATACAGTCCGAGAAGCACGCTGTATCTCCCATCTGCGCCTTCATCCATACTGTCTCTCCAAAGGCTGACCTGCTCGATCAAAGGGCCTCTCGTTCCGGCGGAAAGCGCAAGCGTGGAAGCAGTGCTGCTGCTCCTCCACCTCTCTTCGAGGCAACTCCTCTCGACGAGCTCGTCACTGACGGCATGGACTCATGTCAGCTTTGGGAGCAGATCGACCTCAAAGCTGCAAAGATGTCCAGCATCGTCGAGCGCTACTTTGCTCAGGGTCTCATTCGAGAAGAGCAGGAGGACGACGATGAAGAGGAGGAGCAACAGGCTAATAGCAGAGCCGGCCCCTCGCCCTCGCGGTCTAGTTCTAATAACTACGATCAAGAGGATGACTCTGAGGACGACGACGACACCTCCGGCGATTCTTTCGAGGATGACGACGATGATGTCGATCCAGAAGAGGAACGCGTCCGCCTCAGTCAGCTCAGCGACGCCGATCTTCGAGCTCTTGGCATCGATCCAGCATACCGCGACCAGCTTCTAGCCGAAATTGCCGACCAAGGTGATGACGATGACGACTCGGACGAAGAAGGTTCCGCTTATGCAGGCGCTTCCGACGTCAGCGATGGCGATCCAACCGAAATCTTTTACGAGCCGCTCAAAACCGAGGCAGAACAGTTGCAGCGGAAAGAGGAACAAGAGATGGGAATGCTACCTCGTCTTCGATCTCAAGTAGCCGACGGCGACAATGACGATGAAGACCAAGAAGATGTATATGATGACGACGACATCAGCGAGGGTGAAGGCACGGATCAGGAGGAAGACTCCGACGAGGACAACAGCAGAGCAAAGGCTTCCGGCAAGAATAGCGCAGGCATCCCTACATCACTGCTTCAAGACCTCGACCGTCCCGGCGAAGCCTCTCAGCGTCCCACCAAACGACACCCAACCCTCGACGATGACTTTTTCTCAATAGATGATCTCAACCGACAGCTCGATGAGCAGGACGCACAAGAGGACGCCGACCCAGTCGACGATAACGACGACGACGATATTGCAGACCAGGTCGACTACTTCAAGCCTCTCGATGCAGCAAATGGTCTCGGCGATGACGACCTCAATGAAGATCAAGAGGAAGGCCCTGTGGATGCTGCTGATGCTCATTATGCAGACTTTTTCCTGCCACCATCGAAAGCAGCCAAGTTCAACAAAAGGTTTGGGAAGCGAAAAGCCTCTGCGCGCTTCGCGAATGAGGACGCTGCAGCCGATCAAGTCGATCAGGACGAGGACGAGTCGGATGACGAGCAACAAGAGCCATCGCCTAGCAAACAGAACCCCCGTGTCTACGAAGAGCCTGACCGCAAGCGTCGTATCCGCTTCAACACCACCATCGAGTACCGTCGTATCAAGCCTCGCAAGAAGTCGGCCGACGAGCTCACTCCCGAAATGTTGAGGATGATCGGAGCATCAGATGACGACGTCGACGACGCTCGCCGCTTTGACAAGGACATGGACGAAGATGACGATGATGATGATGACGACGACGATGACGACGACGATGAGGAGGACAACGACGACATGGACATGGAAGAAGTCGAGTCAGAAACGTCTTCTCTCGGCCGTCAGGGAAGCGATGATGAAGGAGAGGGTCAATATTCGGACGAGGACGAGGAGGATGAGGACGACGTTGAGGAAGATCAGGACCACGAGCAGGACTCGCAAGAGGAGGAGCAAGTTAATGACGGCGTCGATACAGCCCGCCGCGTAGCCGGTGATCTTTTTGCCGACAGCGACGACGAGGCAGACGCTCAGGCCAAGCTCTCAACCCATGAGAAGCGTGTTGCCGCGCTCAAAGAGGAGATCGCGCGCCTCGAAGACGAGAACGTTGCCAAGAAGGACTGGACCTTGATGGGAGAAGCCGGTTCGCGCGCCCGTCCTCAAGACAGTCTGTTGGAGCAGGACCTCGAGTTCGAACGCGCCGCCAAAGTGACCCCGCAGGTGACCGAGGAGATGACCGAGTCGATCGAGGACCTCATCAAGCGTCGCATCCTCGACCGCAACTTTGACGATGTCGTCCGTCGTCGCGAGATGGAAGCGCTCCCCTTCCTCCCATCGCGGCTGCTCGAGCTTTCGGACAGCAAGAGCGCCAAGAGTCTCGCCGAGCTGTACGAAGAAGAGTATCAAGCAGCACGCGGTGCCGATGGCGAGGACATTGCACCCGTCGCTGAAGCCGACGCGAAGCTGGCCAAGGAGCACGAAGAGATCACGAAGCTCTACGACGACATTTTCAACAAGCTCGATGCGCTCTCCAACGCCCACTTCACCCCAAAGGCTCCCAAGGCTACCATCCAGACAATCACCAATGCGCCCTCTGTCTCGATCGAGACCGCGCTGCCGGCCACGGCCTCGTCGAGCACCATGCTGGCACCGGAGGAGGTGTACGAGCGATCGCGCCACTCGACCGCCATGGACGGTGCCAAGTCCGAGATGACACCCGAAGAGAAGCAGCGTTTGCACAACAAGCTTCGACAGGAGAAGCGACAGCGCAACGAAAAGATTCAGGACACGCGCAAGGCGCTCGAGCAGTCCGGGCTGGTGCGTGCCAAGAAGGTCAACGAGAAGGAGGAGAAGCAGCAGGCGCTCAAGAAGCTCGTCGGCAACCGCGGCGTGTCGGTCATTGGCAAAGAGGCCAATGCTGCGGGTGCGGGGACGGGCAAGAATGCAAAGAACAAGGGCAAGGCCAAGGAGATCAACGGTGCTGCCAATGGCTCGGCCAAGTCCACGACTGGCAACCAGTTCAAGCTTTGAATTGTTCTGCTTACACGCGCTGTGTCTCCACTCTTGCATCTCTTTCCATTGTCCCATCATCCACTCAATTTCATCTGCATTCTTTCAAGAGGTCAGACGCTTGTTGGGCATCTTCACACGCAGGAATCGAACAATGTGGGGATAGCGAGCATCGTCGTGCAACTACACCGTGTGATGTGTTTACTACTGCACGTGCCAAATTTTGGGTTAGAGCAGAAATATCGGGATAGGTGAGAACCCCTAGCTCTATCGTATCGACTTGAGTGACAGGAAGACAAATCAAAGCATAGGCATGTTTGCAACTCATGTTGTGATAGTGGAGATCAAATTCGATTGTCGAGAGGATGCTTCGGTTCGATGAGTTCGGCAGAGAGAGACAAACAGAGTTGTACAGTTTGAACGCTGAGATTTCGATTGAGTTAGGCATCGAGAGGCTTGCGAGCCCAGAAAAAGTAGTTGCATTCTTGGGTGCCAGGCAAGCTGGTACGGGACTTGGCCAGGGACCACGTCGACTTCCAGGGCAAATAGGCAGTACCTCTGACCTCGAAATGCATCCTTTGCGGCAAGGTGGTGTTGCTGCTATACCACTTGAGATCGTGTTGGAAAAAGCCGACGAGTTCCTGGGGGTTGATATACTGCTGATGCGTGTGGGTGCCAGGCGTGACAAGGCGAAGGACGTGTTCGGCCATGAAGATGGTGAGGAACCAGGAGAGCGGGGTGCGGGCGATGGTGGACATGAACAGGTGTCCTCCGGGCTTGACGAGTTTGTCGAGCGAACGCAGGAAGTCGGCGGGACCGTTGACGTGCTCGAGCACCTCCATGGCGCAGACCATGTCGAAGGTGCGATGTTGGGCGACGAGGTCTTCGGCGGTGGTATGCAGGTATGTGAGGTTGGGACCGCCGAGGGCATGGGGGCGGGAGAGGAGCGGATCGCGAGCAGCATGTGTGGTGGCAATGCCGATGTTGGACGCACTCGCATCAACGCCCGTCGTACGTGCGCCCAGACGTGCGAGTGATTCGGAGAGCAGACCACCCCCGCATCCGATATCCGCCACATCAAGTCCGCTCAAGAACTGCGTCTTGCCCATGTTCTCCAGTGGTGTACGTGCTTGTGTCGATGTCGTCGATGTTGACAGAGAAGGGGAGCCGGATTTGCGAGCTTCTACTTGACGCCTGGCAAGCTCATAGCCCCACACTTCATCGAGCTTCTCGCGCAAGAACTGGATGCGCGTCGGATTCATCGCATGGAGCAAGCCAAACTCGCCATGTTCATCCCACCACTTGGACGAAAGTCGACTGAAATGCTCGATCTCGGATGCGTGCACCGACGAGATCTTTGCGTGATCGACCGGGCTGCTAGCGGAAGCCGGGGAAGACGAGTCGAGACGAAGTTTGGACGATGAAGCGAAACATCGTGATGTTACCGCCGAGGGCCTGCATCGAGCACAAAAGGGGATGAGGTCTCAGCAAAGATGGACTCGGAGCTCAGATGTGGATGGTGGGATACGACTCACTGGCAGACCAAAGCAGCGCCGGAGCGTGGTAGCAAGCGCGCAGTAGAGCGTATGCTCGTCTTGGCGACCATGGAGAGAGAGTGTGTGGGTGTATGGTATAGACGAGTGCTTTCAGCAAGACGCAAAGAGGGGTATAGTAGAAGTACAAAGGAGAGGAGTGGGGAAGCTACAGGTGGATGAAAGAACGAAGACTGACAGCGTCGACCGAAAAGAAAGAGGGCGAGAGGAGCGATTGTCAGTCTGGTTGTGTCTTTAGGTCGTCGCTAAGAGAATCTCTACAACGAAAGCTTTGGATCAGATTAAGGGAGGATAATAGCGTAAAGTCCTCCACTGCTATCGGTCTTGTCGGCAATGGAATTGCTTTATTACGACTGGTGCCAGGCAGAATCCAATCATCATTCGAAAGCGGGTGGGTTGCAGAGAAAGGGGTGAGGTGCGACTTACGTTTTGCAATGCTGATGGTAGAAGAGAAGGAGATGAGATGCGGACGGCAATCCGTTCTTTCTTCTGCTGAGAAAAAGAGCGAGAAAGAGATCGCGGTGAGACCATTCTCGCGCGAGTCAGGAAGAAGAAAGCCTCGGCAGAGCTGCTGTGCTTGGTTTGGACCCTGTCCATGAGGACGCTTGTCGAGCTTGCTGTTGGTGTCATCCAACGCCGTCAGCGAGCCACCGTCAAGCAATCTCTGCCTGGACACAAAAGCCGGTCGCGGTTTGACCATGTCGTCGTTCTTCCGCAGCTGCTTTGGGCTACAGAAGGACTCTTCTAGAGACAATGACACACATAACGGCCCCGCACAGCCACCACCGGCAGGTCATCGAAAGATCGACGAGGTCAATCCAGCCAAATGCATCTTTTGCAACGTCACGCCGGACCGCTTCAACATTGTGCTGCAAGACGAAGACTTCATCTGCTTCAAAGATCGCTCGCCCGCGGCTGCGATCCATCTGCTCGTCATACCACGCACGCACATTGCCAACGTCCAGAGCCTCACGCGCCGAGACAGTGACCTGGTGCGGCAGATGCAAGCGCTGGGAAGCAAAGCACTCGACCTTGAGTCACTGTCCCACGGCGGCACTGCACCAGAGAGAAGGTTCGGCTTTCATATCCCACCATTCCGCAGTGTCGATCATCTGCATCTGCACTGCCTCGAGCTGCCATTTAGGAGTCGCATCAAGGCGCTCAAGTATCGTGTGGCCCAACCGCCCAGTCGAGATTACTACAAGGGCTGGTCGTGGTTTGCCGAATGGCAGCAGACGTGTGCCTTGCTTGACGCTGGGCGCAAGGTCAAGGTTTCTAGATGCTAAGTCGGCCTGCATCGCAAGCCGGGAAGTGGCTGTCAAGCGTATACCACCATAGATACCCAGACAAAATCGAGGTCGCGAAAAAGAATATATCCTTTCTGGATCGGACAAAAAGGAATTGCCTCCTAGCCGACTCGAACGACTGACCTCTTCATTACTAGTGAAGTGCTCTACCGCTGAGCTAAGGAGGCCGTTGGTGTTGAAGGCGTCCAACATTGCATATCAAACCTATCAGACGCCTACCCGAGGATGACCGGGCATTGACTGAGTTGCTCTCAATGGAATGAAATTTCGGCGCACGCGCGCTTTCATCCACTCGCTACGGAGAACCCCGCACGCATACACAGCATTGCTCTTTACAACCATCTCCTTGCCATCTCCCGCACACCTCGCACACGATGCCCGCCGTCGACAAGCCCCCCACGGTGCCTCCCGAGATCGACATCGCCAACCCAGGCAAGTCGGAGCAGTTCTGGATCGAAACCGACTACTCGGACAAAACTCGATTCTGGGCCAAGCGCTTCTACCCCACCGACTCCTCCGCCGGCGATGACGAGGTGCAGCCTAAATCCACCACCATCTTTGTGCATGGCTTTGTAGAGTACGTCGATCGCTACCGCAACATCTTCAAGCTGTGGCCCAGCAAAGGCCACGAGATTGTCGGTTTTGACCAGCGTGGATGGGGCAACACCTGCCGCTCCTCGTCCGACCCGCTCAAGAACTACGGCAACGCCACGTGGCCCCAACAGTTCCAAGACCTCGAGCATGTCATCCGTCAGACGCGTCAACGTCTGGACCACAAGTGGGGCGCCAACAAGGTGCCCATTTTCTTGCTTGGACACAGCATGGGTGGAGGCATTGTCACCGCCTTCCACACGCGCAGCGACGAGTGGAAAAAGCAGCACGGCGGCAATGGCCCATCGCAGGAGGCCAAAGAGATGGTAGCCGGTGTAGTCGCAAGTGCACCTTGGTTGACGCTCACCAAGCCCCCGCCCTGGTTCGTGGTGTGGGGCGCCACCAAGTTGCTCTCCCTGATCCCCGAGATGCACTGGAGCGTCGACCTGCTCGGCAAGAACATCTCGAGAGATCCCGTGGTCGCACGCAACTTTGAAAACGATCCGCTCTCGGACAAGAAGGTCTACCTCAAGGCCATCCAGGGCCCGCTGCAGGGTGGAACTGACATTGTGGAAAAGTCGTACGTCCACTGGCCAGAGTCGAAACCTCTGCTGGTGGTGCACGGCACCGCCGACCTCATCACAAGCCACAAGGGGTCCGAGAAGCTCGTCGAGCGCGTCAAGGCAAAGGACAAGACGCTCAAGCTCTTCGATGGCTACTACCACGACCTGCTCAATGAGCCTGGTCAGGACAAGGTCATTGTTGGAGAATACATCATCAAGTAAGTCTTACCCGTGCGAGTCAGAATCGGAAGAAATTGTGGGATGCTAACTGTTTGACTCTCCTCTCACTTGTTTCGTACTCCACAGCTGGTTGAACAGCCACCTTTGAACACTTGGTCAAGAACAGTTACCCACGTCTCAAACACTTTCTCGGTGTCGATATCCCATTGAGCTCTAGTCCAGCCAAATGCAGTTCCCAGTTCGATTCGAAGCGATTAGACAGGGACGATGACTTTGAGCAGTTGGCGTTCCCACTCGCGCAAACCTTCCGCATCGCGAGAAGACTTGTAGCTGGCATCGGTCTTCTCTCGCTGCATGTCGGCGATGGCATCTGCAAACACTTTCCAATCAATGCAGTTGCCACGCACGCCCGTTGCTTCTGGTACACCGGACGATGGTGTGTCGATGGACCACTCGCCTTGGCGTGTACGGGTCAGCGTCTGTACGTGCGCCGCTGACCCAGCTGCGATGGCCAGATCGTGCACGATGGAGCGAACGTAGGTGCCTGAGGACACGGTCATTTCGAGTACGAATGCTGGTGGTCCTGCATCCCCTCCCTCTACTGCCGCGGTCTCGGACTCTGTGGTGGTTGCAGGAGCAGCAGCATCGGCACTCGTCGGCAGCCTGCTCCATGCTGGGGCGGAGGAATCTCGCTCCTTGTTTGCACTGCCATCGTCTTGCTCTTCCTTGACTGTATCCGTTTGACCTTCTTTTCGACCAGCCATGTCGAGCACCCTTCCCACGAGCGCCTTGTCTTCGGGCGGCACCTCGCGAGCTGGCTCCTTGAAGGTATGCTTTCCCGCTTCCAGCCAATCCACCAGCCGCAACTCGTGGATCGTGACTTTACGCGGTTCGATGGGTCGAGGCAGCGGTAGATTCTCTCTTGCATACTCGAATAACCTCTTGCCGTCGATTCTCACTGCAGAGTAGAGCGGAGGGATTTGGGAGACAGTGCCCGTGAACTTGGGCAGCAGATCCGCGATCTTCTGCGGAGTAACGTGATGGTACGGTTTCCTGGTCAAGATAGGATCGCAACAGTCGTACGACGTGGTTGCGGATCCGAGCAGACCCGTGCTGCGATACTCTTTGGTGCAGTCGAGATACTTTTGAAGCTGCTTGGTGCCGTTACCCACGCCGATGACCAATACACCGTCGGCCAGTGGGTCAAGAGTGCCACCTTGACCAAGCTTGGGTGCACCTGAAGCCCCACCGGTCCATTTGCCTTTTCCCTTGCCGCCAAACCTGCCGCGCTTACGCTGGCTGTTCTGCGGCCTGTTGCCGTCGGCATCTTCAAAAAGCGGAGACGTGGCAAACAAGGGTTTGAGCTCATCGAGCAGGGACATGGATGTAGGACCGCTGGGCTTGTTAATACCGAAAACTCCGGATAAAGGCCGTGCTGATGTCGAGGCTGTGGCCGAAGCGGTGACGATGCGTGCGGCATTGCGTATGGGACCAACGGCCGACGAGATGACAGCGGCTGGTGCGGCCATGGTGTTAGAGGCTGCTGTCTCCTGACTTTGGCTTTTGACGTTGCTTGTTGCAGTTGTGTCCTGTAGAGACATTTTATAGATAGAGCAAGATCAACGAGAGGCTCTTTGAAGCGTGCTGATGATCTTCTGGTTAGGATGATGGTAGTACAGGATGCAAAAAAGTACAAAAAAAGTGGAGATCTAAGCGACTTTTCTTCCAAAATACCCGATCGAGAGAAGAGTGTTTGAAATCGGCGATTTGTTCCTCCACGCTGCAGCCAGAAAAGCCCAAAATTCTGTGATTTTACGAAGAAAACGTTTGGCTGAAAAGACGAGGAACCGCAGCTCCAAAATTGCATTGTCACCAACCTCATCTTCTCATCCTTCCCTCCTAATCCTCTCCTGCACCCTTCAACCTACTCATCGTACAGACGTTGGCAGCCAACTGACACCATTCGATACGCTGTACTGCCTCTGTCTATCCGTCCTGCTCGTCATCATGGATTCGTGATCTTCTTCGACAAGCAATCGCCGCTCTGCAAATCTCTTGCCTGCGAGCATTCATCAGGTCGAAACAATCGGCCCACAGCAAAGCGCACAGCTGACCCGGCACCATGTCGTCCGCGGCGCACTCGCCTCAAAAGATCAAGCTCTGCGAGCATGTCTTGCTCCAGCACTTTGGTCCCATCGCTGCCCGCGTTGGTGCACTCTTGCTCAAGCGCGGTCGCTTGACCATCCGCGAGATCGGTCGTTTCCTCAACCAGGCACCTACACGAACCAACCGCGGCCCCACCGACCCTTTCTCCAACAACAGCGCAACTCACAGTAAATCCACCCTCGTTTCAGCGCCCATCGCAGGTGCCAGTTCCAGCTACGACACCAACGACCCCAATGCTCCCGTGCCCGTTCCAAGACTCCTCATCGAGCAGACCATCATGGTTCTGATACAACATGGTTGTGCATGGCACAGCTCCACCGATCCCGACGTTGCCGACCCCAGCCAAGAGTACTTTGAGATCAACATCAACGAGGTGCTCCTCCGCCTCCGCTTCGGCAGATACATCGGCATCGCAGAAGATGAGCTGGGAAACACGGCTGCCAGGATCGTCAAGCTGGTCCTGCAGCATGGAAAGCTGCAGGCCAGCGACATTATCAACCGCATTGCTTCCGAAATCGATAATCAACGCCAAGCAGCGTCGCTGGCAGACGAAGCTAACGTCAACGGCGGCGCACCCAATGGAACCGCGAATGGGTCCCACAAGCGCAAGCTTGACGCACTCGACGAGCCAACACCCTCGCAAGCCGAGGTAGCTCGTCAGCTCACCATACTGCTCTACCGGACCTACCTGCGCCCTAGCTCGGTCCACCAGCACGTCTCACCTCGAGATAAAGAGATCAAGTACGAAGCCAAGAAGCGTCGCGAGTTGCGCGGCATCCCTACACCCAAAGATCTACAGAAAATCAAAGAAGAGGTGCGCGTTCAGATTGCTGAGGAACGAGACGCAGATTGGGACAGTCTGGCGACCACCGTCACGCTCGGAGCTGATGGGCTGGCAGCAGCTCACCGCGAGACACGGCGTGGCTTGCTACGTAAACAGCAGAGCGCCATCGCCATCGCCAATGCAACCGGCAAGAGCAAGCGCGCCAAGACCAGCAGCAGAGGTAAAAAGGGCAAAGACAGGGCAAAAGAGGAGAATGGCGTCAACGGTCTTCACGCCTCGATCAACGCAGATGGCTTCGATCCAGCAGATGACTTTGAAATCGATCCCAACGTCTACTTGCGAGTGCACTTCGATCGCTTCGACGTCCACGTTCGCGACGAAATCATGGTCGATGCGGTGCGCGAAAAGTACAACAGCACAGCTGCCCAAGTGTTTCGGCATCTCATCCAAGCCGGCGACACATCGACCAGAAAATCGGTACATGATGTTCGCAGTTCGCCCATCTCGATCACCACGTCGGCGCACAAGCTTCCCTCGGAGCTGTCACTCCAGAGGGGTTTTGATCGTCGGTCTTTCGGCAAAGACAAAGCAACGCTGCCGAGTCGACAAGAGTTTCTCGCCGAGTACTGTGCGATCTTCTCGCATTCCGAGGACGTTTCTGGCAAATCCAAGTCATCGCGGCTCATGGCTCCTGCTTCGGACAGCACCACCAAGACCGCCGGTGGCAACAAAGTGGCGTCGTCGCTCACCATCGAGTTTAGCAACATCGCCGAACGCATGCGCAAGGACGTGCTGCGCAACGTGGTCGAGGAGAAGTTCGGCACCGCTGCGATCCGCATCATGAACATCCTGCGTGAAAAGGGCAAGCTCGAGGAGAAGCACATTTCCAAACTTGCGCTCGTCTCCATCGCGGAAACGCGAGATCTGTGCTCGAGACTCTTCCACGCTTCGCTGCTGGGGCTGCAGGAGGTGCCCAAGACCAAAGACCGCGATCCGGCAAAGACGTTCTTCCTGTGGTTCGTCGACGAGGCCAAGTGTCGCGCGTGGCTGCTGGACCATCTGTACCAGAGCCTGGCCAGGTTGGGTCAGAGGCGGAACGAGGAGATGCGCAGACAGATGCCGCTCTTGCGCAAGGTGGAGAGGAGCGATGTGAAGATGGACACGGTCGGGTTGTTGACTGAGTGGGAGAGGGAGAGTTGGACGCGGTTGCAGAGTGTGTTGCAGACGCTGACGGTGGCTGAGATGCGGACGGAGATGGATGTGTTTGTCATGCGCGATTTGGCGGCGGGGACGTATCTTAAGGATGAGTGAGGGTGGAATGCGTCGTCTTTCCCATCGAAACAAAGAGCGTTTCAGCAGCGTCGGTTCAACCAAGCCGACAGCAGAGGAGCCATTGGGTGGTTTTCGTCTGTGTTTGAGTGTGATGAGATTGTGATGATTGAGTGAGCGATACTGTTGGAGGCGAAATGGAGGTCTACATTTGCACCCGCTCCTGCCACATGCTCCTCTTCCATCATCTCCGCTTCACACCCCTCGATGCTCTTCATCTATGCCTTTTCTCCTTCGGACCGTCTCCCTGCGCAACTCGGCCAGCTGGTCCAACTGCGCCTGTCGTTCAGCTTCCTTGTTCGAGAGCCTATAGAAGCCAGCGCCGCGATGGCGCCTATCAAAGTCGGGATTGAAATGTGTCTCTGCTTGCATTCCTGGCCTCGTGCTGGTACGATGTGTCTCAGGGTTGTAGACGGGGAAGCTCGTAGCGGGGCCGTAGATGGCGTTGTCTTGATCGTCGTCCTGCGAGGCGAGATCGCCGCCGTACTGAGTGGGGAGGAATTCGCGCGGGATGGAACTGAGCCTGCTTGTGCGTGTGCGGCCGAACTCGTCCTCCCACTCAATCTCCGGCTCGTTATCGTCGACAGCTGCAGGAGGGGAGGGGGAGGGGGATGAGGGGCGAGGTTCGCACCGTTTGCGCTCCCAGTCGATGCTACCTTCGCGCAGCTCGGCGGTGGTGAAGCCGGCATATTTGCCCGCTTGAAGCTGGTCGTAGATGCGCGCCTTGCGTTCCATGTTCGTCCGGATACGGTCGAGTTGCGTCGCAGAGGGCTCCTTGCTGCCATCGTAGGCGGCGGTAGAAGACTTTTTGCGCGTTGTATCGGTTGCAGAGCCGCTACGCTTGACCTTCTTGCGAGAAGAGCCGTCAAGAAATGCAGACGAGAGCTTCTTCGACCTGTGCGAATCGAGGTCGTCGCTTTTGGATGGTATCGAGGGTTTGCGTTTGGAGGTTGACGAGGAGGCAGCGGAGGAGGAGGAGGATGAAGCTTTCGATCGTTCTAATTCTGCTTTGAGACCGAGAAAGGAAGACGAGATGGACCCGCCTGAGCCACCTCTTGAAGAGCCCGCGGCGCTCATCGTTTCATCTCGAATGCCACAGCTCGTAGACAGTATCGACTCAAAGAAGGTGTTGGTCGCGAAAAGCACATTTCAACCCTTCCGCAGACTCCACAAATTCAGGGTCCTGCGCATTTGATCGGAACTCGGCTTGAAAACAATCTCAAGAGCACAGCGCAAAGACGGCATACGAAGAGGTATCAAGCATTTTGCGCTAGTTATTCAAAGACTACGGCCCACCGAGAGAAGCGTCGTTCAGCGCAACACAAACCGCCGCTCGATGATGCCCATTGTACTGCCTCACGGTCTCCCCCGATGCCAGCTCCCACAGCCTCGCCACATGATCCGAAGAGGCCGTAACAAGATACGCCGAATCCGCGCTAAACGCGGCATCCCACACCCAGCGCTGATGCCCCACGAACGTCTTTTCGAGCGCAAACTCGTAGCGCGAAGTCGACCAGATCTTGACCGTAGCGTCTGCCGAGCACGTGGCCAGATGGCGCACGTCCGGACTGAGAAGAACCCGAGTCAAATACTTTTCGTGCGCTTGGAACGTTGTTACGGGCTGCAGCTCTGTGAAGTCTCCACCTACTGCTGCAGCGGGGGAGGGCAGCTGTCCACCCATCTGCGTCTGTTGCTGCTGCTGCTGTGCATCATAGACACCGTTGATGAATCGCCAGACGTACACTTTACCTGTGTTGTTGCCCGCGACCAGACAGCTTCCGTCGGCGGCGACAGTGACGGATCGGATGGGCACGCCTTCTTCAGGAACTAGTTCGTGGCTGCACCCATTCTGCCCCAGATCCCACACTTTGACGCTTCCGTTCTGATCGCAGCTGACGAGCTCACCCTGGTTCGGGTGGACGACGACGTCATTGACGGGGCCTCGGTGGTCGTAGATTCGAGTAGCGCGAGAGGTGCGCAGATCCCAGATCTTGAGCAAACCATCTTCGCCTCCCGAGACGAGCCATTGCATGTCGCAGTGCCACGCTATACCTGTCACGTTGCCCGTGTGTCCTTCGAGCGTGGCAATTGGCTGCGCGGGTGCACCGATATTGTTGCTGGCCGAACCACCTGTCCCGGATCCTCCACCAGCCGCTGCGTTGGCAGCAGCGATGCTAGATGGCGATGCTATGGAGCAGTCGTAGAGGCGGATGTGCGTGTTAGCGGCAGCAGCGAGAAAGCGCTTGTCTGGGCTGATAGAGAGACGGTTGACCTGCGAGTCTGGATGCTGGATGGTGCGTGAACAGATGCCCGACCACGCTTCCCAGAATCGAATGGTGTGGTCGTAGCCGGCGGTGACGAGGAGGACAGAGAGTGCGTCTTGCTGTGATGACTGCTGCGCTGCTGCTGCAGCCTGCGCTGATTGGGCGGCTCGATGCTGCTGGTATACTTCGGCGGCGCTGTTGGGAGGAGAGCGGCCATGGGCTGGCATGCGGGCTGGCGCCCTACGCGCTGCCATTGTGGGATGCTGTGATGACGGACCGCTGTGTAGTGCGAGTCAGCGTCGTTAATGCGGTGCAGCGCACCCTCGAGGTACTGTTGTGCCGCCTGCGATCCGGTGATGCGCAGGTGATGGTGGAGGACGAGACCCCAGAGCGGCCTGTGCGTTGAGCCAGAGAAGTCCAGAAAAAAAGGGCCGAGGGATTGGGCGGCGGCGATCTTGTCTCGTGCGAATGAGTAGCACAGACAGCATCACGTGAAGTTGGTTGGCTCTGGAAGGATTATTGCTTTTTGCTCCTTTTTCATTTTCGGTTGGTCAGCCGAAGCAGAAAGCAGAAAATGGCAGTCTGGCTGCGCAATTGCGATTTTTTCGCGGCTCAAGAAGAAATTGAGATTGTCAGTCAATCGACGCACCTCGCACGACCAACTCGACTGCCATCCTCCTCATCATCACCAATATCATCAAACATCAACACCTTCACGGCCATCGGTCTACAACAGCAGCAGCAATGTCGGCAGCAAACCGGAGCTTGACATACGCGCTGCGTCCGCTGGCACACAACGGGGCTTCTACATCCACACAAGCACTGTGCACCTCGACTCGACGCCAGGCAGTCGCATCGCATCGCCGTTCTGCTTCCACCGCAGTTGCTACCTCGTCGTCGTCGTCTAGCAGCAGCAGCAGTATCACCGAAGCTGCACCATCAGCTTCTTCCACCAGCTACCTCCATGACCCAACACCCAACGTCCACCTTCCGCGCCTGGCTCGTTCCGAACCCGAACTCTACGCCGCTGTGCGACCACCACCTCTCTCTGCCTTTGCCGCCTTGACCGCACGACTTGGACTCATCCCATCCTCGCTCGACCCACAGACGCGCGACCACCGCATTCGATTGGTATACCAAGCATGTACCCACCCCTCGTTCCAGGCGCTTATCGACCAGGTCAACACGGCTGCCAACCTGCAGCTCGAGCCATCAGCCGCCGTTTCTGGGCTTGCAAAGAAGCAAGGTGCCAGTGCACTGGACGCTGCTCAGTACCTTGCACTCTCCGACAAGGGTGCGGTAGAGCACCATGCTGCTCTGGCGACGGTGGGAAATTCGCTGTTGGGCATGCTCGCCACCGAGCATCTGCATTTGAGGTACCCGAACCTGCCGACGCGCGTGCTCAAGGCTGCTGTGTCGGCCTACGTCGGTCCCTCCACGCTCAGCGACGTGGGTGCCGAGCTTGGGCTGTCGGCGCAGGGCATCTTGCGATGGAACAAGCTGGCCCGCGTCCCCGCCGGTGGGAATCTGACCCAGAAACGCGGTGGCCGCGGTGCGCTCCCTCGCACGCTTTCCTCGTCAGCAGCAGCGTCCGCTTCGGCAGCCTCGCAAATGCGCACGCTGCTCTCCAGGGACGTGGCAGCCGACGCAATGCGCGCGCTCGTCGCCGTCATTTTTCAGGAACAGGGTCTGTCGGCTGCACGCAGTTTTATCACGTCGCACTTCCTCCACCGCTCTCTCAACCTCGCCGGCCTGCTCAAGTTCAACGATCCCAAACGCGCGCTATCGTCGACGTGCGCAAAGTATGGCAAAGAACCGCCTCAGTCGCGCATGATTGCCGAGAGCGGTCGTCTTAGCATCAGCCCCGTGTTCGTGGTCGGCGTGTGGAGCGGTGCTACCAAGATCGGCGAGGGTAGTGGTAGCAGTATCCGCATGGCCGAGTTCAGGGCAGCGGAAGACGCGCTGAGGAGGCTGTACTTGACTGAGACGCCGCTGAGCGATTTCGATCTACCCAGCTGCACGCTTGATGCGCAGTTCGATGGGTCTGTTGGCGGCGAGAAGGTGGGAACGAGGTCGTTTACGCCTCAACCCATTGGCGAGGCTGAGGTGCTTACCGCTGCTGGAAAGAGCCGTCATTGAATTCGAAAAGTAGCCTGTACACAATCTTGCAAACCAAAATCGAGCATTTTCAGAACAACATTTGTACGATTGAGAGTGGTAAGTGAGAGATGAACACTGAGACTGGGTTGATTGCCGCTCGTGCGTTTGCAGTGTCTAGAAGTGCAATTCGACGAGCACTCTTTAAGCTCAGCACACACATTTCAAGTCCCACGCTGCCGCAATTACGCACCGATGCACATGGGGTTCGCACGCAACGGCCTAATAGATCGTTCGTCCCAATGGTATGCACATACGAAGCTGCAATGATCCCTTAGACAACATCATCGAAATCCTCGCCATCATCGTCGTCATCGTCATCACTGTCATTTTCACCGAAATCCTCCTCGTCATCATTCTGCTGTTGCGCCGTTGACCCCGATGCTCTTTGCTGCTGCTGCTGCTGCTGCTGCTGCTGTTTTTCCTGCTCCTTGCGCAGATTCGAATACTCGGGCTTCAAGCTCCAATTACCCACATAGGGACCTCTCTTGTGCAAATCAGCTATCCCCGTCAACGTCTCCCTCAAATAGCTCTCCGGCTGCTGCGTCTCGGCACGCAGCTTCTTCAGCGACCAATACTGCCATCGCTCGAACAGCGTGAACAGCAGATCGAGCAGCTCGTTCTTGGGCATGCGCGCGAACTTCTCCCCTCCGCCACCCGAAGACGACGATTTGGGTTTCGACGAAATAGCGGCATTGAAACGCGATTTCTGCGAATTTGCCAGTCCCGCCCCGACACCGGCGACGAGCATGTTGTGTCGCCCTGCGTCGGTGGAATCGAGCATCTTGATTGTGCGTTTTGGTTTCGAGGCTTCTTCGCGGCGTTTACGTAGAAGCTCGCGGTACGAGTCCGAGATGGGCGCGGCACCTCCGATGCTCGAGCTGGAGCCCGGTTTGATGTCCATGTTGGCGACATTAGAGCGGATTTGCGGTTGCAGGGCGGCTTCGTTGGTGACGGTTCCGCAGAGCGACGTGATGCGGCGTGTCTTGCCGCGTTTCTTTGCGCGGCCGGAGTCGTCGTCTGAATCGTCCGAGTCTTCATCCTGCTGCTTGGTGGCGGTTGAAGAGGGGGCATCGACGTCTTCGAGTTTCTCTCTGAACGCGTAGATGTTGCGCTTCAACGTCGCGGCTGAATCGGCGGTGAGCTTGAGATCGTATGCGCGCGGGATAGTGTCCCACCGCGGGTTCCTTGGTTTGCCCGGTTCAGTGGGTACGGCTGGCTGCGGTGGATCGGGTAAGAGCAGCTCCATGCGTTGATATCCCGTATGGTCGGGATCATAGACACGAACGGTGCCCAGGCGCAGATCGTCGGTGCGGATGGCGGACCATGCCTGGAGCAAAAACTTGGGGATTTTGACGAGCCATACGGGATGCTTGCCCTCGCTCAGATCGAGGTCCTCGTCGGGTTCAGGTGAGAGCCGCGAAAGCGCAGACTCTGACGTGGATGCCTCGACGCCGGCGGCGGTGGCATCGTCGTTGTTACCGCGGGGCCGTTTGCCGAGCGAAGTGGACGACTCGCCGGGATCCGCGATGGGCTCGATGTCGTCTTCGTAGTTGGACATTGTTGCGATGAGCAGCAGCGGCAGCACAACGAAGACGTAGCGGTCAAGAGCAGATGGTTGAGGGAGGAGAAGAGAGCTCGGCTGAGTGTTGGTCTGAACGCTCCACTTTTCAGTCAATTGCATCTTGGATCTGATGAATCGAATCGCCGATGCGGTTTCTATTGCTTTGTCGGCCTAACATCTCGGAACCCCGGCAAAACCTCGCAGCAAGCCGCAGCAGAAAATCCGGACAGCCTTGCCGACACACTGCGATTTATTAGCTCGAAACAAACTTCGCGCCCTGGGCTCTAGAGAACGCGCTTCGGGTTCTCTGGGCTCCAGATTCGCTCGCTCGTGACTCTCCTTATCTCGGCGAGCCGAAAGAAAAAAAAAAAAGAAAAAAAAAACAACGAAGCACGTCACTATGATAAAAGACAAACCTGAAATGCTTGCTTGAGTGGTTTGCGGCAACTCGGTTTGACAGGAATTTCTGGTATCTTGTGACCTCGGGGCCACCGATCTGTCACTGCGAGGTGACACTCTGCTATCTGCACTCAGAGTCAGACAGCCTCACGTTCCAAGTGTGTCCTCTTGAGCCAAGCGCGCGAACCGCAGGCAAAGATTGTAGCCGACAGTCGCGAGAACGATTGGCCAGTGTAACAAGGCAGAAAAGTTCGACGCTCGGCTAGGCTCACCTGTACTTATGGTCCGATGGCAAATGGCTTGCGGGGTAAAGAGAGCCAGCCAAAGCCGACAAGTTTGATTGGAAGACAAAGCAAAGCGGAGAGAGAGATATGATCTCGGTTATACCGGCAATTGTCAGTGATAGCAACTGCTGCGATACTGCGTGACTCGCCACAGTAGCCGTTCCTGCTTGCAGCAGAGTCCACGAGGATCTTCTTCCAAACAGACATAAAGTCGAGCCTTCCACCACCACCACCACCACCATCTCCCCCTCCTCAACGTCCTCACAAGCGTCAAGACCCCACCATGTCGACGTCAACAGCGTCGAAGCCAGCCACCGGTGCTGCCGCCTCGAACCTCGCTGCCGAGAAACGAGCCCAAGCACAGACCCAGTCCCTACACGACTACCGTGCGCACCCGCACTCGTCCCCCGCCCCCAGCACCGCCAACGGCCCGCACACCACCTCCTCCCCCACCGCCGCCCCCCTCAACACGATCGAAGCCAAGCACTTCTCCACCCTGGCACTCATCGGTCTATGCTACTGCATCCTCAACTCATGGACCGCCGCTTCCGCATCCATGTCGATCGCGCTCGTCTCTGGCGGGCCCTCTGTCACTCTCTGGGGCATGCTGGTAGCGTTCGTCGGCGTCATGGCGTGTGCCTCATCCATGGCTGAGATATGCCACGTGTACCCCACAACTGGAGGCCAATACCATTGGTCGTTCTGCCTTGCTCCCCCGAAATACCGATATGTGATCGCCTACTTTACTGGGTGGATCTCGGTCGCTGGATGGGTCGCCCTCACTGCTACCGCTTCCTCGCTGGCCGGTCAGTTCATTGTTGGCATCATCGCGCTGATGCATGACAACTACGAGCAGAAAGCCTGGCATATCTTCCTCGTCTATGTTGTGTTTTCCATCGGCGCGTGGTTGATCAATGCCTTTGGCGTCAAGATCCTGGACAGCTTGAATAGGGTTGCCATGATCTGGTCCTTGGTGGGTGCGGTAGTGATCATGATCACGTGCCTCTCGAGGGCGTCGCCGGACTACCAAGATGCCAAGTTCGTATTTGGCAAGTTTGTCAACGAGACAGGTTGGAACAATGGCGTGGCGTGGATCTTGGGGTTGCTGCAGGCCGCCTTCTCGCTAATCGGAAGCGATGGCGCTACGCACATGGTCGACGAGATCGATCGTCCCAGCATCAACGCTCCGCGCGCCATGATCTTGGCTGTCGCCATCGGTGCCAGTTCAACGTTTATCGTGCTTATGGTCTTCCTGTTTGTGCTCAAGGACCTGGAGGGCGTTACGTCCAGCTCGGCAGGTGCGCTGCTCGAGATCATCTACCAGGCAGTGGGCAACAAGGCGGGAGCAGTGTGTCTCCTCATGTTCCCCGTCCTTTCGATGGCGTTTACTGCTACGGCGCTCTTGACAACCAGCTCGAGAATGTCGCAGGCGTTTGCAAGGGATAGAGGTCTCCCCTTCTCCGGCGTGCTGTCGCGCATCTCGCCGCGCAGCCAAGTGCCCATCCCCGCACTTATTTTCACCACCACCTGGGTCATCATCTTCGGGTGTGTCTACCTCGGCTCCTCTTCCGCCCTCAACGCCATTCTTTCGTCGTCCGTCGTGCTGCTGCAGCTGTCGTACATCATCCCCATCGCGCTCCTACTCGCGAGGGGGCGCAAGATCCTCGATGACGCCACGCCGGAAGAACGACACTTTAACCTCGGCCCGCGTTTGGGGCCGATGGTGAATATTTTTGCCATCCTTTTCGTCGTGTTTACCAACGTCTTCTTCCTCTTCCCGCCGGACCTGCCCGTTACGGGGCCCAACATGAACTACACGATTGTTGTGATCGCTGTCGTCGCGATCATGAGTTTGCTGGCGTGGTTCTTGCAGGGTAGCAAGGAGTTTAAGGGTCCCTTGGACATGGACGAGATCTTGTTTAGAACCAGGGGCTTTGCACGCTTCGACGCCGAAGATGCGTCCGCTGTGCGCCTGGCGAACGAGAAGGAAGTTTCTTGAGCGCAAAGGGTCACATGGTCTCTGCTTCATTGTACATTTTAATGCATGACCCCCTCGCTCTTCGCCGTCTGCACGATCAGAGCTTGTGCATCATCACATACCGGTCATTTTGCCTGCCCGTCATCATCAACCGCATCTTCATTTCTCTTTGAGTCTCAACAAAGAAGACGTGGAATGTTAGCAAAGTATGCAAGACCAAGCACATTCAACCAAAAGAGGTGCGCTCCAAGCCGAAGAGCAAGGTGGTCGAAGGGATGGCGAGAGGACCACTGGCTTGGATGTACAGCATTGGCACATCTACGCTTCTCATGACATCGGTTGACAGCGCCCTGACCTTGCACCCGATGAGCCCTGAGACACTGAAATTCAAACGAATGTCGATCTTCCCTCTTTGCATTTGTGTCGAGTGTGCAGGTACAAAAGTCTACAGCCGTTTGATGCTCAGAAGCAGAACCTAAGCCCAATCAAGGGCATCAGGCCAGTTACGTACGAGACCCCTAAGAATCCGACTCAGGCAAGCGGTTTATAGGTCGTACAGACAGACACGCAGGTACAATATTTGTAAAGTGTTAGCTTAGGTTGATAAAATTGAAGATAATCTCCATCCACTTCGGACGCGAAGCCGCGGAGGGTAGTGCCGTCATGTACAAGCCGTAGAGGCGAAGTGAGATCAGGGAAAGGCGGCATGGAGGGAAGAACTGCAGACGTAGAGGTGGCGGCGTGACTGTCCGAGGGGACGGGGTCCAAAAGTCGTCTTGCAGCAGTGGCGTAGGCCTCCAACGCGGATATGTCTGACTGAGGCATATGAGGCCATATGAAGCGGATGTTTTGAACGAGAAGCTCGAGAGAAGAATGGCTGCGGTCGGAAGGAGATGTCTGTGTCATGATGAAGGAAAGATGGTTGCGAGTTGTGAGTATCAGGGTAGGTGAAGCAGAGCAGGGGGGAGCGAGAGAGAGACAGAGAGACGAAGACGAGAAAGAAAACGGGCGATAAAAGAAGAGGGACTTACCTCCTTAAGTAGATGTCAAGACGGATTGGTGAGGCGACGCCACGAAGGTTGAGCGCGCGACAGCAGAGCCGAGTTGAAAAGTCCTCAGGCTCTGTAGGCGCCGCCGCTGCGAGGCGAGAATATATGCTGTTGGTCGAAGGTGGGAATGGTGAGAAAGGAAGGAGCATTTCGTGAAGAGACCAAGACTCTGAGTGCAGCTTCTTGACGACGCCACAAAAAAGCCACATGGGGAAAGGGCTCGTCAGCAGGCACGTACAGTGGGCGTCGGATTCTCTCTGCACAAAGTGACAGGCCCTTTTCCATTCAAATTGAATAAATATTCCGAAAAGACAGTGCGCGATCCTGAGGCCAAGTGCCCAAGGAGAATTTCACCGGGCATTTTCATTTTCGATTTTCGATTTTTGGTTCAATTTGCCACGCAGAACAGGTATCATTTGGACAGCAACGAGAAATGCAGACAGCGATGACAAGGGAACGATGAACAAGCAGCAGCAGCAGCAGCAGCAGCAGCAGCAGCAGCAGCAAGCAGATCAAGCCATCGACTCGTCAACACGTTTCTCTCCAGCGCCGACCAGGTTACGGTCGAGCTCAATGAGAGGAGCCGGTCGCTCGACATTCTTCTTTCGGAGCACTTGGGTCTTGAACCAGTAAGGGAACACCTTGGTGTTCTGGTGCTTGATGAACGTCTTGTGAGGCACGCTGAAGACAGCGTCAAGCTCCTCGAGCGTGTAACGAGCAGTCTCCGGTACGAAGAACCAGATGAGAGTGAGCGCCATCACGTTGAGTCCGGCATAGAAACCAAATGCACCCGTCGGCGTCATCGCACGCAGCATTCGCGGGAAGGTGATACTAAGAACAGCCGCCCAGAACAAGCAGGTGGCCACGGCCCATGCCATACCTTGCTCTCGCTGAGCAAGAGGGAAAATCTCCGCACTATAGGCGAAGGGAACAGGGCCCTCTCCTACCGAATAAAAAGCTGTGAAGATGTAGATGAAAACGGCGACCAGACCAAGTCTAACCTTGCTGTTCTCGCCGGGAATCAGGAAGCAGAGGCCTGCGGCAAGCAAGGTCCAAGCCATCTGAGGGAATGTGAAGAGCAAAAGGCTTCGGCGTCCGAAAGTATCGATGGTAATCAAAGCGGGGAAGGCGAAAACAAAGTTGATCGCACCGAATCCTACCGAGGCGTAGAGAGCTTGTTTCGCTGTCGAGCCGCTTTCCTTGAAGATCGTACTAGAATAAAATGCCTGGATGTTGATGCCGCACATTTGCTGTGCTGTTGGAAATGTGGAATGGTTGAGATGAAGGAGGAGAAGCAAGCATGGTATCGAGGAGGAGGGGGTTCGATTTTTTGTTTTTTTGGGCGAGGATTTTTGGAAAAAGGAAAAACAAAAATAAATGAATCGCGCGCGGGAAACAATGGAGGAATGTCAGTGTGTGTGCATACGGGAGGTCCTCGCGGAAAAAGCGATGGAAACAGGTCGCGGCGTACTTACCAAGCATCACTGTAGTCGCACCAACGGTGGCTCGACGAACGCGAGGGATGGTGAACAGCTCCATGAATCGCTTGACGTACGTCTCACCGCGAATGATCTTGCGCTCCTCCATGAGTTGGACGTGAATGTAGTACAGATCGCGGCAGGCTTGAATCTTGTTGTGACGAAGACGGATGAGCGAGCGAAGAGCTTGAGGGTAGCGGTTCTTCTTCATGAGCCAACGAGGCGATTCGGGGCAAAAGTAGATCAGGAAGGCAAGCGGCAAGGCAGGAATGAACGCGGAACCGAGCTGCAATCGCCATGCGATCTTGCCGACGTCAGCAACGGCGACGTTCGCAAGGAAACCCAAGAAGATACCGAACGCCGTCCAGAGCTGCCAGCCCATAACGAGGGCGCCGCGAATCTGAGGAGGCGAGTTTTCAGCTGCGAAAACCGGCACTGTGGCACCTTTGCTCCCCATGCCGATCCCCAACAAGAGCCTCGTAACGAAGAGCTGGTACCAGTTCTGCGTGAGGCCAGAGCAGATCGGAGTCACCACCAGGATGATTGCCGTGATAAAGATGCATCCGCGACGGCCGAACAAGTTGTTGAGCGGGTCGGAAAGCCAGCAGCCGAGCATGGCACTGGCGATGTAGGGCGCGGAGTTGACGAGGCCAACGAGCCACTGGTTCTTCTCTGCATCGGCAGCAGACACGTAGCCGGGCTGACCGGGGGCAATGCCTTGGGAGGCGGTCTCGGGGATGTTGAATTCCTGAGGGAACGAGAGGTTGGCGCCGTTGGAACCGGTCTGATCCCAGCCCTGCGTGGCGGCGCCGATGGAGCAGACAAAGATGGTCACGTACAAGAGGAGAGGGTGCGACCACTTGTGCGCATACTCGTGCGCGACGGCGTCCTTCTCTTCTCGCGTCAGCTCCTCGATGTCTTGATACTCGGCGGGTCGCTGAGCAAGGAGGGCGCCCTTCTTGAGCATCTCGACCTCGTCGGTCAAGCCCTTCTCGTGAGCGAAGGCCTCGACGTCGCGAAGCAGCTGGTCCTTGGGGATGCCAGCGAGAGGGTTGCTGACCTTGGCCTTGTCGGTGTCGAGCTTGGACACGATGTGGTGGGAGCCATCGTGGGAGCTGGCGTCCTCCGCCGTCAGTTTGACAGGGTAGGGCTTCTCGTCGATGTTGGAGAACGTTGGCTCGATGTCAGCCATGGTGAATGCGGATGATAAAAAGGATTTTGGGGGGGGGGGGGGGAGGCAATGGGCGAGATGAAGCTATACATGCCTGTTTATATACTCCTTGGGCCTCATGCATCGAGGAAAGGCGAGGTCGAGTTGAGGGGCGCCCACGTTGAATGAAACTCAAGGGTCGAATGTGGGGACGGGCAGAGAAACCACGAGAACACAGACAGACATGTGGCTTGGTGCCCCACAAGCGAACTCATTTCCCCACGCTCTCCAGCACAAAGGGACGCGAGTGAGGAGGCAACTGTGTAGCCGAGGTTTGAGATGCAGCGAGCCCTTCTGATGGGCTCATTCTGTCCAAACATATAGAGTTGGCAGAGGTTGTGAACGACCCATGAAGGGAAAAAAAAACGTTTGAGCGAAACGGGTAAACGAAATGCCGCCTCTCAGATCGAAGGCCGTTGGAAGTCATGCAAAGCGACACTGATATGCTCGGCTCGGCAGGCAGAGTCGCTGATGGTGAGGTATCATGGCGCGCCCCACAGTGAGTTGACGCCCCACAGTGAGTCGATACTGTGCAAGCAATCAAACGCTTCCGTTGGAAACTTGGAGGTACGACGTTTTGCGTTTGTGTGGTTCGATGTTGGTTTCCGGGGTGCTGCAAGGTCGCCTTTGGTATGCAGTGTTGGATTCGATACGCGAATCCAGAGTCATCTCGTATTCAGAGCACTCTCACTCAGCGACACCCAACTCCCGGCATCGGGAGTTGGCTCCCACTCACGAAGCTAACAATAATCGGAATTACGGACCCTAAAACCCTCTCTCGGACGAAACACCTCAACGCCACCTCTGATTCGTTGACGGATCCCAACTCCCGCTGACAAGAGTTGAGCCCCGTCAACGAATCACAGGAGAGTCATATGAAAACTCCCGACCAGCCGACCAATCATGGATCAATGACAGGGAACATTGCAATCCGGACCACGCCGGACCAATCAAGATGCTTAGCGAGTCACCACGAGCGGCCAGAATCAGGGAGCTCCGAACAAATCAGAACAGAGTAATAGAGACGAACGATGGAGTGACTCACAGGCTAGGAAGAGCCAACTCCCGATGGCGGGAGTTAATGCTCATACACAGGAAGAACTGCTCGTCAGCTGTAGTAGGAAAGGCAAGTCGCATAGCAGAATGCTCCGGGAACTCATGTGTATATAAGTCGTCAGTTTGGTCCAACAAAGGACTCGCAATATCATTGAATCATCGACCCATAAAAAACACTTGACGCCTACCTACAGAGACATTACTCCTGATAACAGGAGTTACTGTCTCAATAGGTGCAGTCTCGTACGACTTCCAGCTACTGTGTTACGCATTGTCAAGTATTGTCCAACCGTAGCATAGCAAGTGGACCTCAACGTCCACACTCTACTATGGTTGTGACCTAACAACTAACGGCACTCCCCAAAGATCGCAACTTAGGAGTACAGGTATAGGGACTCTAGTCCCGATATCGGGTGTCGGTAAGTGATACTTAACAATCGAGTCGACTAACCCTCATTCACTTGATTCCAGTCGGCAGAACCCTAGCTTCCAATATGCAGCACCGTGCAGCTCGAGCCGTGCCAATGAGACACAGAGACGACGCGGGTGCGGAGAATTGGTGTGTGAGTGCATATTCACAACGAAATTCAGTCTGCTGTGTGCTGACGACTCAGGTTATCACGCATGATAGCTGCGTCAACATTGACCCAGCTTACCGCACACACACGTGGCGTCGTTCCCTGCATCATAGCTGACTCAGCTTATGGGCCAGGAGGAGCAAGCGCTGGCCGTAGCATCACTGTGCTCTTTCGCCTGGTTCCATACATATAGCTCACAGCACCACAGCACAGTCAAATCAATCGAGCCAGACCACAGTGCTTCCATTGCGGCAAGCCATACAATATAAATACAAGAATGCACCATCAAAATCACTCACATCCTGGTCCTGAACTGTCATACTTACAGAGCCGTTGTCATGAAAGTCGTCCCAGCCATCCAAACAACACATCACTGTATCCATGCAGCAAGTCTCCATCTGTGCCCATGCCTGTACCCTAGCTGTGTGATTACCTGTGTGAAATCAAAAAGTAAAGCATCAGCCCAGTGCCCAAACCATGTGAGAGACAAGGCACCAACAAGCAAAGAGCAGAGACGAGAGAAGACAGGAGAAGGAGGAAAGGTAAAGAGGAGCCAGATATGAGCATCAGTAACTAAGTTGTTGTTGTATCGCAGCTACCACCACCATAACCAAACCTCTACTTACCATCGAGTTGAGACCATGCCTGCCGATCGAACCACACAAGACAGGAGTCAGCGAATGAGCCCAATGTTGTCGTCGCTGAGGAGAGCCGAAAGAGAAGCATCGAGCAAGGTGCAACCAATTGATAGCGTAGGAGAGTGGTCAAACATGGCCGAAGTTGGTGATGCAGGTGACAGGTTTATTGGCGAGAGTGATGGTTGTCTGAGTGGTGAACAAGCCATTGCACCCATTTCAAATTTGACCACGAGCGGTAGGGGTACAAGCGGTAGGGGTGGAAGAGGAAGAAGAAGAGGCAGAGTGTCGAGTCAGTCTACGTCGATCTCTGCCGAAGGTACAAGTCGTGTCCAGCCCGCATCGACACACCCACTCACCATGATGTTGGAAATCGTAAGATTTACCTTCACCTTTTCAGTGTCAACTGGTCTCACCACACACTTTGCATTATCGGTGTGGACAATGCATCAGACGCGCAGAACACTCGAAGTACTGGCCGAAATCGTATAATGGCTGACGATAGCCGACCCTAGCCACTGGAAGGCAATACCCAACAGCATTAGCCAATAGGAGATAAGTACAATCAAGGGTCCGGAAGGGTCTGATGCGATGGGTGGCATTCATGCTGCTGATTGGCCATTGTCAGCGTCGACAATGGAATATCATGCCAGAGGTGCACGACAGCGAGCAGAGCATCCATACAATCCTCCGAGGACACCAAGACGACACGTCTAGAGCCATACGATTGGGTAGCGTCGAGTCAGGTCGGACTCATGCATCGACCAATTGGGTGGCGAAGGGAGAGGCAACCAATGAGACAAGGGATACTTGAGTCAGGGAACAACGTTACTGGTGAGCGTTCGCAAACGTCTTTGGGAATAAGGAGGATACCGGTGAAACGAGCAACCTTCAGTCAAAACAAAAAGGTTCAAGATTTGGACAAGAGTTGATTGAAAAGGTGATCGGAGATGATGATCGGATCGCAGAAAAAGCTGAGTCGTGAAGGTTGGATGCCAGCACGCAACGCGCGCTGACAGCCAAAACCTCGGAACTCGGTCGACTCCGACTCCGAGTCCAAATCCAGTGCTTTCTCGCCCGAGACACCAGGCAAGGAGCGCGTTCTTGTTGGAATATATGGTCGCCCAGGACTTCGCGGGTTGATCTACCCGATCCCGTCTCTTGATCAGGCAGGTAGATCATAGGTCCACACAGTCTCACGTGCTCGCTAAGCAGTCAGCAAGCGGTGCAGACCAGGAACACAATGGATGGAGCCTCGTCACATTCCTGACGAGGCATCCATGTTGCTCCGGGGCAACCATACGTGTTTACCGTGTTGGTTCACACGGTGTGATGCTGTAGATACCCATCCGGATATATACCACTGTACCACACACTTGTATGCTTCCCCCTTTTTTCTGAATCGAATCATTCCTTACTTTCCGTCCCTTCAAGTCTGCTTATTTCTTCTCTTGGTTCTCTCCGAGAATGCTAACGTTGTGCTGTACCGGTAATACCACCTTGGTTCCCTGCTGCCTAACACAGCCGTCCCCCGTGGTTACGAGTTGTAACTGGACTAACGTAATATTAGATCTAGCTCTACAAGCCAGCTCACCATGTTAAATGATAGGAACTAAAACCACGTCGACTAATACGAAGGCAACGTTAGTTTTATCAACACTTGTATACGACTTACAACATCCGATGCTGGGTGTTGATACCCAGTACCTTGTTTCCTAAGTTGCGACCTTGGGAGGACGTTGCAAGGATCTTAAGCCGATATCCAAGGGCAATCCGACTCTGATGTCTAAGATCCGTCCTTGACAAAGACAATATAAAGTAGTGAGATAGCGCAGTCGGCTGGAAGCCTGGGGTACAACCGTAGACTATAGACACCCGACGATGGGTGTGGGATATCGCTCTGGGATCTAGGGATGTGTTAGAGAGGTGGGAGATTCGATGTATTTCTGCTCTTTGGTGCTACGAAACTGGACCTTATATACACATGCGTCGCTGGTTGATTCTACACTAAGTCGTGCTACTCTCCCCAGCAAAGTCTCCCTATACAACGCCCTAGGACTTGTCCTTCCTCCATGGAGTGCAACGCCCGACGTTGGGTGTTGCCTCCCTTCGAGTTCTCAACGTCCCATTTTCTTCCTTCTCTCGTCCTATGATTGGTCCGGTCCACATGTGCCCGACCATCGTCCCTTCCCGTTGTCCTGGATGATTCGTCATCGGCAGGTGTCGGAAGCAAGCACTCGTCGTCGAGTCTTGTCATTGGTCAAGAGGTATATCCTTGCGTTGAGGTGGGATGTGATTCGCTGGCATCGCTCAACACCCATTGTCGGGTAATGAGGTCTGCGAGCCAATGAGCGCGTCCGTCTGCGTGCCATGTGTAAAGGTATTTTCCAGTTGGCCCGAAAGTTTTTCCCGTTGTCGTTTTCTTGATTTAATTCGTCGTTGCTCCAACACCCGTTGGTGGGTGGTTCGCCGCGTGCATGAAACGCCGAAGTGGGAGACGGGTTCAGATTCGCATTGTCAAATCCAACACACCACTCGCGGAGACTATAGTGAACTAGCTACTCGCTATCCGTCTCATTGACTTGTGTCAAGGACCTTTTACACCTGGCAATTGATTGCCTTCAGTCGCTACAATTGGCACCCTCAGTTTCCAATACGCATGAGAGCTGCGTTAGCCTGGGTCGGCCGCGCACATCAAACCGAATTCCGTTGTGATTGCTTCTGCCGACGAGGGCTTCTTCCCGCCGAAAACGGCGACCGCGAACACAGGGAAAGCCGTTCTTGCTTTCCAAGTGGGCTGCCGTCGTGCCTCCACTAGGACGCTGCACTGTCCAGCAGGCAAGAGTCACAATTCGAGATTCGGCAAAGCGAGCTGCGCGCAACAAATTTGTCGTCTGTCCTTGTCCCCCCCTCTCTCTCCGCACCGTCATCCGCACTCAAGCCGATATTGCGTTGGTCATGTGGGCTGCCACATGCCCTAGTCAACACGCGTTCCTGGTCAGTGTCGAGCTACTGTATCAAAGTCGTGTTGCGATTGGCCATGGCCCTCACCGACGTGCGGTGGCCTAAGTCTAGTATCGATTTGACCGTTGCAGCCCAAGCAGAGTGACGTTTGCCGTGAGAGAAGCGTCGGAGTTGCAAAGGTGCAAAACGGTGCAACCGCCAGAGTGGGGCCAGAGCGAGGTTGCCGGTGGAACAGTTTTTTGACCGATCCCCGCAATGGAACCGCTCGGAGGAATTGCAACGCCGACGGCACGGTCATCTGAATATAGCTCAGGCTCTGCACATGGAGTGAGCTTGGGCATCCGAGGCTAGCGAAGCATGTCGGAAGGCGGAGGTCGAACACCTCCCCATCCCCACAGCGAATGTCGAATCACTCCGAAGTCTCCCCGGGGCGGTGGATAACCGAGCAACTAGGCTCGGCTGTCTAGCGCCGCATCGACGTTACAGTAACCCCGCACTTCTTCTCTCGGTGAGTTCATCCGCTCTGTCTCTGGTATTTGCATCGGCACTCGGGTTCTTGATAGAGATTCTGCTGGCTTAACTCCGAACATGGTTGGTCGCGTGGCAAGGGTTCGCTCAGCTCCGCATCGACCCTTTGATTGTTCACTACGGAAGCAAGACGGAAGTAAGTCAGCAACTCCTAAATGCACAAACAAGAGAGGAATCCGTACCGGTGACATACGACAGGAAGACGCCGGAAGCACGACAGTTGCTCATGTGCGGTCTTTCGACGGCTGTCCCGATCCTCGCCATCGGGAGACATGAATCGGGGTAAGCTTCCCCTTGAACGTTCGTTCTCGGTGTCTTTTTCTCCCGGTCCTCCCGTCTTCATAGAACCGTTTTCGGAGCGTTGTCCGTCTTGACGTAGTCCGGCCTTAGACCGATAGTCGAGCTGGGCGTCCCGACCTGGATCGGATCATCCTAGCCTTAAAAGTGAGCGCTGGTTGTGCTCTGAAGCGACAGGTATCGCGCCCACACGGATGTCGGGCTGGAAGAAATTCAAATCTCGTGTTCGTGTGTGCGTGTGACACGAGCTCGCGCTGCATGATCCGCCAAAGCGAAATGCAAAGGGGACCGGGCCGCTTTGCTGATCGACACTTTCCCTGTGCCATCGATCATCAACAAATTTTCCATTGCCGGCCTCTTCCTCTCCCTCGAGTCGACGCTTTCGCATTAGGATCCGCTCGCAGCCACTGTTTGTCGAACGCATCCAAATTGCACTTACATCGACCGAGGGTGCGTAGCCCATGGCCAAATACTCGATCGGCACCCACTTATCCCCGTGGCGACCGCCAAGATGAACAGCAAAGCAGCACAAGAACGACAGCAGCGCATTCTGCTCGACCTCGTCCGTCAGCCGGGCAACGATGTCTGCGCAGACTGCAAGGGCCGCGCACCCAGATGGGCGTCGTGGAACCTCGGCATCTTCATCTGCGTCCAGTGTGCCGGCGTGCACCGCAAGATGGGTGTGCACATCTCCAAGGTCAAGTCCATCACGCTCGACACCTGGACGCGCGAGCAGGTGGACAGGATGAAGGAAGTGGGCAACGTCAAGAGCAATCGCAAGTACAACCCGGACGAGATGCGAAATCGTCCGCCCACCAACATGGAAGAAAGCGAAAGAGACAGCGAGCTTGAAAAGTACATTCGCAGAAAGTACGAGTTTCGCAGGTTCATGGAAGGTCGTCCACCACCGGTCCCTTCCAAAGACGCTACCTTTCTCACGTCACCTCCGCCGTCGAGCCGGCGCGCCGGTGCACCCAAGTCGCCCGTCGACTCGGCGCCCTTTTCAGAGTCGCGCAGTTCCTTTGCAGACGCCAGCAGCATTGCGCGGTCTCGTACAGCACCCATCCCTTCCACCTGGAGTGAGGCGCAGCAACGAGCCAAAGCCAATGCACCTCCTCTTCCCAATGCCGCAGCTTCTGCATTTCATACGTCAACTGGTTTGCACGTCAAGGGCGCAGCAGCAGCAGCAGCAGCATCAACACCAGCATCGGCTCAGTCGTCTTTGCAGCTTCCCAGCACCGCGGTCCCTTTGCGAACCTCGAGCGCACTTCATGCAAGGAATGGCAGCAACGCGGCATCGACCTCCAAACCTTCCGCCTCGACAGCACATTCGAGCGTGTTTGACGACCTCATCTCGCTGTCTGAGCCAACTGCGCAAACGACAGCGCAGCAGCCTCCTCTGCAGATGAATCCGTGGGCTTCCATCCAGGCGCAGCAGCAAGCGGTGCTCAGTGCTCCTGCTATCCAAGAGCCGACCGGCAACTTTTGGGCGCGACAGTCGGTGTCAAATGGCCTCGCATCACCAATGGCTTCATTCGGGGTAAGCCCTTCGAACCACGCCAGCGCGTTGAACCAGATGCGCGACGTACCGCAACATACCAACACAGCGACGTCGCTCGGCATCGCCTCGCCCCCCACGCAAATCAACGCACAGGCTACAGAAATGCTGAGCCCGACGAATGGGATGATGTACCCGCAATATCAGCAGCAGAGGAGCGCGAGTCTGGGCACAATGGCGTTCTCGACATCTCCACTAGCATCGCCGGGTTATGGTCAAAGCAACCCTTTCAATGGAACGCAGTCAGGATTCGCGACCTCGTTACCGCAAACAGCCAATTCGACGGGGATCAACGGTCAATTCCAGCAACAGCAGCAGCTCGGCCAAGCTGCTTTCCAGGGGCAATCGACCATGCTCAGTCCGAATCATGCTTTCTACGGCCAACAGCAGCATCAGCAGCCTCTAATGCAAATGCAGACCGCTAGCCACGGTGTCGGTCAATTTCAGGCGTCCATGATGCCAAATGGCTTTGGCCAACCAGGGCAGTATGGCAGCGCGTTCCTGCATCGGCAACGGCCACAGCAGCAGCAACAACCACAACAACAACAACAACAACAACATACCCAGCAAGGATCGCCGTTTGGCAACATGTGGTAACTACATCACTCGCTTGCTATTTGATCTTCACTTAGAGATTGCGTGTTGGTCTGACGTGGAATGTGCCGACTGACAGAGAGCTTATGAATGAGCTCGAAAACAGCCCTCATGCGAAAAGAGCGGCGTGTAGCCTAGTGAGAGTGTGAAAGGCACACGGCGCAACGTTAACGCTAAGTCGTCGGCTACCCCACATTTTGGTTTGACACACACACCAGCACGCCGGCGTAAAGTTGCCGCTCTCACAAGTCAGTTTTGCTGAGCCTCAACGCGGAGATCGAACGCCTGGACAGCCTTACCAGCCACACGATCAAGCTCTGCCGGCTTGAGAGCCATCAGCGAGTGACTATGATCCTGGACTCCGAGCATCGTTAGCATGCCACTGTGAGAGGAGTGCTCGCCATTGCACGCAAGGTGAGCGCTGGTCTCGGGAGCCATTGACGCCTCTTCAACGACAGCATCGAGAGCGTGCAAGCTTGCTCGGTTTATGCACGGTAAAGCCGTTCCGCTCTCTTTCCAACGAGTTGTCTCTTCTCTCGACCACGGCGCGGAATTGCCGCGAAAAGGTTGACCTCGCGAGTGATCGCAATCGGTGCAAGCGAGTGGAGCGCAGATTAGTTCTGGACCAGCGACTCGGAGACAATTTCCCGCTGACACTGCTCATGTGCTGAAACCTAATTTGGTCATGCGCATGGTCCGTTCACCGCTTTGCTCTCGAACACTCGTCCCTCGCCATCGAATCGACATCTCGAATGTAAAACCCGAGAAAGACAAAAAAAAGTGCGGGGTTGCTAGCGTGATAACTTACTGCAGACGAGAGCTCTTCCCTCCGTGTTCGAGTCAACGGGCGCGTGTGCGATTGCTGTTGCTGTTCCGTGACCCCGCCGACTTGAAGTTTGCTCTCTCCGTGGAGACATCGGCATTTTTTTTTATGACTGAGCTGGTGCCTGGGGCCTTTCCATCTCGGGCGGCGTTTTCAGCCGCGGCGGCTCCTTGCTCAGTCGCGTGTGATTATGATTGCTATGCCTAATCAAAGCTGACGCTTATCGTGATGGAACAGATGCTGGCCAAGGAGAGGAAAGCGTGATCGATAAGGCTCCCTGTTTTTGGCTTAGGAGGCTGTTTGGCAGGTGGGATTGCAACTCAGCCGCACCGTCATCCTAGAAAATGCCGCTCGGCAGCCAGAAATGACCGCTCATCGTGGGCACTTGGCCTCTCTCTCGCTTTTGGACGGTGTTGAGTGGTGGCAGCCGAGGGGGCTGAGCGTGTGCGCCGTGCAAGGCGAAAAAGAACCCTTTCTGCACGGTCCTTTTTACTTTCTTGATCTCTCTGGCTTTTCGCCTTGTCGTGCATCCTAGCCTGAGGCGTTTTTCGTTTCCCCACACTCGAATGTGTGCGTGTGCATGCATGTGCTGCAGCCATTTTGCCCTCTCTCTCGCTCGTGTCCACCGTTTCGACAGTCGCCCTTTGCCTCTCTCGCTTCAGCCTGTCGTTGGTGGCCACTCGCTTCATCCGCTCCATGGCTCAGCGCTTTCAAGGGCTGCTCCAACTTGACTCGAGTACAAAACCCAACCACACCTTCCCTTACGACCACGATCCAGGCTCACACCTCCATCCTCTGGCCCAGCAAAGCGCACTGACCATCTCCGGCTCCAACGACTCGCGAGCCTTGACAGTTATCACCATATACCCAGTCGAGAAACGGCAGTCTACGAACTCGAAGGCAGTGCACAGATACCCTCAGTGACCACAGCCACCTACTCAGCTACTTTTCGCATACACCGTCGACGCCTTGCCATCTAGGCTCTTGTTCGTTCATCACTCTGTCAGTGCAGCACCGTCTGCCCGAAGCGTATCACTCTACCGTTCACATTCGAGGACCCAGGGGCCCTGCGCCCCGGATCACTCGCCAGCTCATCCGTACCTTCGCAGCCCAAGTCCGCACCACTTCATCGGGCAAGACCGTCGATCATTGGCATTGCTAGGCCGCAAACAACCCGCAGATCCCTTTGGACTTGTTTCGTGCCTGCCTTTCACATCGCCTGTTTACGCTTTCCCTCCTGAGGGCCGAACGCCCAGCTGCGTCTCATTCTACAAAACAAACCTGCCACTGTCCCAAACGCTCACCGCTGATGGCTTCTCCCACGGCTATTCCCAACCCCGAAAAGTCTGCGCACCACCGTCCCCAGCATCTCAATACGGCCCCCACCGACCTCTCGGGCGAGATCCGCACCAGTCAAGGCCACAAGCTCTCGTTTTCGCCTCCCATCTCTTTCTACTCGCGCGCATCGGCTTCAGGCAACGCCCTCCGCATCCCCAACAGCATGACTTCCACGATGGGGCCCCCTAGCCCCGTCAACCGCTTCTCGATGGGTTTCAGTCCGGTCAGTTCCAGGTCGGATGACAGTGGAGCATCGCCTCCGCACTGCCACACGCGCGCCCGCTCTCAGACAGCCATCGGCGCCGGCACCATCGCCTCGAACATCGAGGGCTGGGATACCAATCGCGTCGAATCACGACCGTCTGCCTCGAGCGACGCTGCGGGCTCGCCGACGTCGTCGTACATCTCGACTTCGGACCTCTCGTTTTCTCGTTCGCCTACGACGCCGGGCAGCTCGCTTTCGTCTTCGGGCTACTCATTGGGCCGGGTGCCCTCGCTGCCTTTGGGTGCGTCGTACGAACAGGCTCAGAAGCGCTTCAACAGCGGCAGCTGGGGTCAAAAGGTAGGCTGGATGAGCACCATGCGTCCTGGCCCGCTGTCGCCACCGCTACCCAGATCGAGCGTGGATGAGGCCAGTCTAGGAAGCGATGGAGCCGCCAACGGCACCATGGGCAATCTGCTGCGTCGCTTCAGCCTGAGCGGCAACTCGTACCGGGCAAACAATGGTATCTCTACTGCCACGCCCACGGCTCCCGCGTTTGAATCTGCGCCCGCTGCATCGGCAGCTACGATTCCACGTTCTGCGTCGCCTCAGGCTATTCCGGCTACGCGCGACTCTGGCGTGTGCTTTGACGAGGGTAAGCCAATTGCGCGCGGTAGGCAGGCGAGCTTCAGTGGCAGTGGCAAGCGCAAGCCCAGCCCGATGGGTGAGCGACTGCTGATGGGTCACTTCAATGCTCACTAGGCTGCGTGCATCGAACGTTTGCGTGGCGCTTTGCCATAGCTGGCGACCGGCAGCTGTAGGTGGCTATTTACTGCTACATGCAGAGGCTTGTACTGCGCTGAAGCCGCACGCACGTCCTATTTCTTTTGGTTCGTTTGGCATCTGTGTTATCGGCTCGAAGCTCTTGTGTTGTATATTGTGGTTGGTCTGGCTCGTTTGTTTCGCATGTCAGTCTCGGTCTCTGTGCGGGGTTGTCGGGTGGTCTCTGGTCACACATACGTCTTTCCGTTGTTGAAAAAAAAAAAAAGGTCAATGCAGATTACATCTATATTGTCTTGCTGGCTTGTATGCTGAGCTGTGTGCCATGCGAAGCTTGTCTCGACGGGGCAGCCGAGAGCGAAATGCAGGTGCGGGTCAACCCTGCAAAAGGGGCTGCAGTTGTGAGTAGGGACGCTTGTCGATGCTCTAACACTGGCGAGGGCGTGAAATTCTGCGCAGCCGGCGGATTGACCTGCATGGTTGCGTAGGCCGAGATGAGATCTCCAGGTGGAGATGGAGCTGGAGATCAAATGGGGGGTAAACGGATGCGAGAAGGTCGACCTGGCATGTCTCAGATGGAAGTTTCGAGGGCATTCTCAATGGCATTTGGGCCAAAGAAAGAGTTGCCGAGAATAGACCCACTGGCTCCAAGCCTTGCCCACACAGCTGCAACGGTGTGTTCCGACAGATGCAGCTCAGCATGCTAATTTGTTGCGACTCGGCCGGGGGCGTGTCGAGATCGCATCGTGAATCAGCTTTGAGCCAGACGAACAACAAACATACCCATACAGCAACAGCAGCAGAGTGAGTTGTGTCATCTGAGCTGAAGCTGAAGCTGGTCAAGGCTGGATCGGGAGGAACGCCGAACGAGACCAAGTTGACCTTTTAGCTGTGGCCTGCTGTTGCAACCCACACGATCCACGCAGCAATTCAATAGTCGGGACAGCCGAAGTAAGGTTTGGATTGGCGTCAACTTGCATCTCGTCAGCGCAGAAAACGGGTCGCAACCCCGGATCGGCTGCGTGCGAGAGAAAGCTCGTCTGGCCTTTCCTGCAGTGACTGAAACAGGGCTCTCACGAAGAAGACGCCGACGGAATGCCACGTTTTTGTTGCTTTGCCTGAGGTAAAGCAGTCGCAGACTGAATTCACCTCCACTCGAAGAGAAACGCAGCACAACGCAATCGTGAACTTTCGTAGTGAAATTGAAACGCACTCTCGCGCTCTGTTGCAGGTTTGCCGACGTTTCGTGTCTCACCCCAACGCTCTCTTTCTATCACACTTGGCTGCTCTTACCTCACTCTCCTCATCCAACTACCCTCTTGTCCGCCATCTCATCACCACTCCGATACAGACGCGACTTTCCACGCTCTCGATCTCGCGCTCTCTTACTCTCGCACACATACACGATCCTCATCGACCTCTGAAAGCGCTTACATCCAAGGCATTCTTTCCAAAGCATCTATCCTCTCGGAACTATCCCAGCACCGCTCATCCGCCGTCTTCGAGTCGGTCACCGATCGAATACAGTGCGTCTCAAATGCCAAATCGATCGACTACCTTCGTACTCGCATCGTCTTGACACCATCGACCTCTAGTCGCACCTTGCTCTCATCCAGCCTCGACTCACATCGTCGCTACAAGCCGCATCGTATCACCGTCCCACGCACTCACACGTCCAATGCATACACCTGAATAAGAAGCCAGCTCGACTCCTCGCTACAACAGCATCCGGCTCCTGCATCGGCCACACATGGCATAACCAATCATGGCGCTACATCAACTCTTCACTCTGGCGTTTGCGCTTCATCTCGAGCCCTTGCCTACCCTCGACTACGCTGCCGTTCCCTACTTCAAAGACGCAGAACGCAGCACAGACTCGAACCAAGAGCCTGAAACACTTCGAGTTGGTGTAAACACCAAGTTGCAACCCATCCACACCCGTCACCTTCCGCCTTCTGTCGACACACTCTCTCTCCTCCTCAATCACACTCGGGCCATCGATGCCGTCCAGCCTTTCTCCAAGCTCATCAGCCTTCTCGAGGAAGCAGACGACGATCCTGAATTCCGCAACCTGCGCGACTTCTTCGACGCTCGCTACGATGACAATGGCTCACTCATTGGAGTCGACAAGGAGCCTCGTCATCGCATGCGCAGCGTCTCCCGCGCTGCTTCCACAAAGCAGTCGGTTCGACGTCCCAGTCATGCCACCGAACCCCGCAAGCCCTCCTTCGCCGCAAGTCTCGGTGGCACCACTGCACTTAAGCTCAACTGGCTTCGTCGCAACACCCAGTCCGACTCCCAAGTCCACGAAGCCTCGGACGACGAAGACTTGCACTCCAGAATATCCAGTAGCGGCACCTCCAACCCGGCACCACCCACCGCTCCCTACATCCGTCTCTCCAAGCGTCCGCGCTCTTCTTCCATCTCCAGCTCCCTCTCTTCGTCTTCACACCATCGCAGCACGAACTTCGACACTACCAACTTGGTCACTTTCCGCATAAGACTCGACTTGCACACCGTCGGCTTGGCGCCCCCTCCTCCCAAGCTGCGCTCCCACCGCCAAGCAGATGCATCCGGTCCAGGTCTCCAGCGCGCTAGCTCTGGTAGATCTGCCACCTCGTCCGATTGGAGGAGACGAAGGCCAAGCAAATCCAGCCTGTCCAGTGCAGGCGCCGCACTCAAGCCCGTCGCCAGTCCCGACAGCGTCGCCTCGTTTGGTGCTGCCTCGGCGGGCGCAGATAGCGATTCTGGGTTTCAGCAAGCCGGACACTCCGGCTTTGGTGAACCTTCCAGTATCTCTGCAACACTCGAGGCGAATGCCGCTACCACCAAAACCAGACTCACGCCCTCCATCGAAAATCTTGGCTCGGCTGCAAATGCAGACGGCCATCTTTCAAGTATTACCGAAGGCGCTGTGCCCAGTACCCAGCAGCTGACATCCTCGGCATCTTCCGGCAAACCCGCCAGACGCCCTTCTATGATGTCCAAGCTGCTCGATATTGGCAGGAAGAGGTCCTTCCTCGACCGATTGACCTCGGACAATCACGACGCTCGGTCTGCTTCACCTGCGCCATCTCAGGGCGATGACGCATCCGAGTCCCGCGTGGGTCTCAATCGCGCAAACTTTCGTTCAGGGCTCCAGCAGCATCCCGACCGTGTAACTCCATCCAACGAAGAAGCGCTCGATCTCGATGAAGAAGACGACGACGCTGCCCTGCGCGCGGGCTTGATGCAGTCATCCGCCAACAATGCTACGTTGCACCCTCGCCGACGCAGCTCGGCCGGAAGCTCTGGCAAGAATCATGCTGCGGCGAAGCAGACCACCCACAATCTCGGGCCTGTCCAAGAAGACGGCACGCTCGACCTTACACTGGTCCCATCACGCTCCAGTATCGGCACTTCTTACTCTGAGCATGCCATTCCAGAAGAGTCACTTGGAGGACGTCCCTCGGCTGAAGGTGCAAGCGCCGCTACAAAGCGTCGCTCCGCAGCTCTCCTGGACGGCGGAGACTTTTTGTCGCTCTTTCGCGCCGCCTCCACCCTAAGTCTCCAGTCGATCCAAGACCCGAACGAGGGTAGTGACAACGATGGCGGCGATGTGTCCACTCCAGGCCAAGACAGCGTTGGCTCGTCCAAGCAAAAGCAGCCTCAGGTCGCCGACACCGGCAGCACCAACACGCCCTCGATTCGAACGCCACAGGTTCATCCAACGACCAGCCCCTTGCCTACCACACCAGCCAAGTCGGTCCGTTCGCTGGATCTGGATCAGTCACCCAACCCGTACACCTCGGCGAGCAACCCCATCGAAGCGAGCTTCAAGCTGGGTGCAGCCTCGACCCAAAACAACAGCGAAGAGCAAGAGGCGTGGTGGCCGTGTGGCGATGTCGACCCCCTCTCCATCAGTTTCTCCAGTGCGTTGGGTCAAGCTTTGGGCTGGGAAGGCATCATGCATCTCTGCTACGGCAAAGGCAGTCGAGCAGCGGCCGAGGGCACACATGCTGCGCTCGGCAAGGCTGCTGCGCTGGACCAGGCCAACAAGTCGCATGAAAGATCTGTCCAAGCTTGGAGGACCGGCGTAGCGAGTGCAGGAACATCTCCACCACGCAAGAACGAAAACCTTCCATCGCTGCTCGAACTCGGTGAAGGAAACGCTCTGGTTGGCTCCTTAGCGCAGAAGCTCAACTTGGACACGGCCAATCCCGACCTTGAGGCTACGAACAATGCCTCGGTGCTCGAGCGACTTCACGAAAAAGCGCCTCCACGCTCTTTTACCGTCCCGCATCCTATGGACGCCGGCGACACACTCGAGGGCAAGAACGGCGGTGCTGCCGACGTGGGCTGGGCGCAGGCGGCATTCCTCTTTGGCAAGAAGGTAAACCATTCGAGGACATGGCAGCATTGGCAGGCGCTGTTCAAGAGCATTAAGGGCTGGATTGATGAGTACGAACAGTCCAGAGTGCGCGGCGGCTTGGCTCGAGAGATTGGACTCGATCCACCTATCCAGCAAACCGACTCAGGCAAGGAGGCGGAGAGCGGCGAGTGCAGCAGCAGCATCACCACAATCTCTGCGCCACTTCATATCGACCCCACCAATCCTGATTTACAGGTGCCATTGACGATCGGATCGCCTCCTGCTGCATCCACCGAGGTGCTCAAGGTCGCTACGGATAGAGTGGATTCGGCGATGTTGTCCAAGGTACTCGGCACGTCGCTGAGCATCTCTCCGTGCGTGCTAGCTGATGCCACTAACCGAGCGTACGGCTTCCGGCGTCGAGCTGGTATCCCAGATGGCCTTCCGCTCGGACCAGAGAATGAAGAGACCATCGACTACATGTGGTCGCGCAAACGCCTGTCGGTCGAGCATTTTGCCACCGCACTCACGATCAGCTGCGACAGCGCGCTGCACTACTTGAGCCAGCTCGATTCGAGTAAATGGCCGTATCGATCGGCGTGGGAGCTCGACTATCTGGAAATGTGCGTATTCAAATCGCCGCTGGTCGCCGATCGTTTTCCTCCACCGGGCGAAGCGGTGGTGCCCGCCTCGCAGTCGTACCGACCGGCACCAGGTACTCAGGACCGGTCTCGCGTGTGTCCGAATCCGGACGAAGATGGCGCCTGGGACCCGGACGTGTGGAAGAGGTGGCTGCACTCGATTCGGGAGGGGGACATTATTGTGCCTGCGATCGCGTGGCAGGCGTGGTGGACGCTCATCTCGGTGCTCAATGGCGCGGATCGCACGGGCAGGAGCTACGACTTGCAGGTCAAGTCGCTCGAGGAGCCGTTTGAGGCGTTGACCGATCTCAATGCTGTGTACTTGTGAGTGTGAATGGCAGTCGCAATTTGGCAGCCATATCTGTGTCTGCAGTGGAAATGTTTGTGCGAGGCGCTTTGCGCTGATAGAAATGAGAAGAGAGAAGAGTGGCAAGCATGCTTTGAGATTGCAGAAGGTAGACCTAGTCCTCCGAGGCAGCAGCGCCGGCAGCAGCCGCTTTCTTGGCAACTTTCTTGTCCTCTTCGATGACCACGTTCTTTTCCGAGGGGCCGCCGTCTGCTTCTGGGGGAAGCTCGTGGAAAGGCTTTGTGCGATTGAGGATGAGCTCGCGCACGTCATCCGCTACATCTCCCTGAACGACGATTTCGTCGACGCCTGGGTTCTGGACGCTCTTGCTGACCGAGGCACCAGTGGCGAATCGAGACGACAGCGCTTTTGCAACAACCTTGAGCGCCGGTAAGGGTGGCGAGAAGAGATGCAGCCCGATAACGCTCGTTGTCACTTTGCGCTTGGTCCTGGCTTCCTTCTTAAGCACGATACGGGAGGCGGCCATCTGCGCACGCTCGCGTTCCTCTTTGGCGACGGTCTTGCGTTCCTTCTTGGCGGCTTCTCTCTCGAGGTCCTCGGCCTGCTTGGTGGTGAGGTTGGCGAGGTTGGACGAAATGGCCTCTTCGGACCAGAGTTTGGCGTAGAGCTCGGGCTGGTGGTCGCGCAACCACGTTCGGCATTTCGAGGGGGAGGGGCCGAATTCGCAGTATTCAGGCGGGAAGGTGCACACGGCACAGTAGACGACCTCGCGCGGCTGAGGGCCGGTGGGCACGGAAGGCCCGGCTTCAGGGGCTTCTACGTCTGCCATGGTGAGAGGAGATTTTGATGGTGAGGGAAGGCAAGATGGTGAGAGGCTGCGAGCGATGATTTTGGGCCCAAAAAGGCGCCGACCGAAAAAATCTCGCACGACACCGCTTTCTCCACTCTCCGAACTTAACATTAAGAAATTATTTTTGTTTTGGGTGTGAGATCGGAGCATGTCCCGGTTACAGAGGCGTGCACGAGGCGGTGTGATGTTTGCGAGTGGGCTGCAGCCCGTGAATCTCGATGGCCGGTCACTGATCTTCTGCAGTCCAAGTGGCTCTCGGGATGCTAGCCGAAGCTCCATTCGAGCTTCCATCCACAGCCCCTCTTCTTCTTGTTCACTTCCGACATCCATCACCCTCTCGAGGCTCGCACGCGCACTTGCAAGATCCTCGGTCGGCGATCCGTCTGCTCATTAACATACGAGGCTGTACGCTGGATGCAGACATAACGACCTAGTCTCGTCTAGAAGCTCGACAAGCAAACCCAGGTGCCCACGATGGATGAACTGATCCGCTTCATCAAGCAGCATCGGCGTCAGATCACACGGCTTGCCAAGAAGGCATTCACGTGGTACAAGAAGAACAAGGGCGGCGGCGGCGGTGGCTCGTACGGACAGGCTGCCTCGTACGGTGGGCAACAGGCATATCAACAACCACCCTCCCAAGGTGGCTATAGCGGCGGTGGTGGATATGCAGGAGCAGCTGGTGCAGGAGGCTACAACCACCCACCGCCACAAGGATCGTACGGAGCACCGCAGCCGCACTACGGCGCACCGAGCCAGGGGCCACACTACAAATTCTCGCAGGACAACCAGGTGAACCAGCACGATGCCAACTACATGAATCTGCGCAACCAGGCGCGCTCCGAGGGCGACAAGATGGCGCAGTGCTTCGACCAATCCCACAAGGCGTATGCGCAGGGAGACGGCTCGCGTGCCAAGCAACTCAGCAACGAGGGCCAGCAACACAAGGCCAACATGGAACGCCTAAACAAGCAAGCCGCCGACTGGATCTTTCTGGCCAACAACGAAGATTCGCCGCAGGGCACTGTTGATCTGCACGGCCTCTACACTTCGGAAGCGCTCGAGAGGACCGAGCAGGCGGTCAGGCAGGCTCAGGCACAAGGCTGGACCGAGATGCGCATCATCGTGGGTAAGGGTCTGCACAGCAAGGACCACCGCCAGCACATTGCGCCTGGTGTGGAGAAAATGATGCGCGATTATAGGCTCGAGGCGCACTTGGATCCTCACAATGCTGGAGTGCTGGTGGTGAACCTCAGGGGAAGCGGACAGGGTGGCGCTGCGTTTACTCGTGACCTTGCTAAGCAGACGACGGGTAACGAGGATGAGTGCGTCATCATGTAAACATGCTGCATGTTTACTGGCCTGGGCAGGCTTAGATACAAGCAAAAGAGTCGCCGTCTAGAAGACCGTGCAAGTAATACAATACCCTTGGAATGCTGGCAGCCCGGATCTGTGCTTCGACGTGCAGTCTTGAGCTCTCATCTCTTTGACGTGGATCTAGCAAATCGGCGATTATCGCTCGCTGACGAGCGTGCGTGCGTGCAACCAAAAGCCAAAACGCGTCGGTGTTTGCCGAGAGAGTTTGACACTCGCAGCTTGAGTGCTTGGTGCATGAATTGCTTTTCCTGACTGCTTTGCTTTCTCCACCAACCACCACCATCCTCGTCACTTTCGTCAGCTTCAATCGGCCGTCACTCCGCTCAGCATTCATACATGCTTTCCGACAGCTTTTGCTAAAACAGCTCAGGCCTCGGCCGACTTGTTTCGGCAGCAAACCATGTCGGCCATCACCACCTCTGACGCCGACGGTGGGCATCCGAGCGCGCCCTTCAGCGTCGCCACTGCGATCGCACTCGGATTGATAGCCAGCTTTATCCAAAGCCTTGGGTTGACCATCCAACGCAAGTCACATCTGCTCAACGAGTCGCTGGCCCCTGCTCGTCGCAAGACCGAATGGAGGCGTCCATTATGGCTCGTCGGTTTCACCATCTTTCTTGTCGCCAACATTGGAGGCACTGTCTTTCAGATTGGAGCTCTGCCTATTGTCATGCTCGCACCTCTAGGTGCCGTCAGCCTGCTCTACAATGCCGTGCTCGCTCGCGTTCTGCTCAACGACTTGCTCTCGAAATACATGATCATGGGTACTGCGCTTATTGCATCGGGTGCCGTGTTGATAGGTTACTTTGGCGTCGTGCCCTCGCCACCTCATAGCCTGGACGAGCTACTCGATCTCTACGGCAGCCCGACTTTTGTGGCGTTTGCTACCATCTTTGCATTTGTCTTTGTCGGCGTTCTCACCGTCTCGCATCTCGCAGAGTGGCAGCTCCAAACGAGCATCTACCGCAACTCTCTTCCAACACGACCCGCCAAGCCAAAGCATCGAAGCGGACATAGCCTGACGGGACGTCTGCGCAGGCGCTGGTCTGCTCCCTCTCTAGCACCCGTTGCCGAGGTCAGCGAAAGTAGCTCTGGCATCGCAACCCCCGTCTTGGCCATTCGCGATGAAGCCAATCGTCGTTCAACGCTCGGCCCCAGCGCTCAGCAGCAAAGTGTGCTGTATGGACGCAGTATTGTCGCCACTCCCTTGCCGCATCTTTCAGCGCAACCCAACTCCGTGGCCACACCTCTTCTCAAGCAGTCCGACACATTATCAGCCACGTCCAAGCGCGATTACGGCTCGCTCGGTCGCACCGAACCGAACTCCCGCAAACGCAAAAAGAGCCTTGACGTGCCGCGTCTCGAGCTCAGAGAGGCTGAGCAACGCATCGATCCAGAGACGGTCAAGCAGACCAAACTCGGTCTCGCCGTCGCGTACGGTGGTGCCAGTGGTACGCTGTCCGGTGCCTGCCTGCTACTCGCCAAGTCGGGCGTCGAGCTTCTCATGCTTACCTTTTCAGGTCAGAATCAGTTCGGACGTTGGCAAAGCTGGTTCTTGATCAGCGTCTTGCTCGCTGCGGCTCTGCTGCAGCTCTGGTATCTCAACAAGGCACTCAAGCTCGCCGATCCGACTCTGGTCTGTCCGCTGGCGTTTTGCTTTTACAATACCTCGAGCATTGCGCTCGGGCTCGTGTATTTTGATCAGATCGGCGCACTGGCGTGGTACGATCTGGTGCTGGTCGCCGTGGGCACTGCTGTGTTGCTGGGAGGCGTGTGGACGGTGAGCTTGCATGGCAATGACGAGCCGTGTGATTCGGCATCAGTGTGTGGGCAGGACGAGGGTCAGCCTTTGCTCTCGGCCCTTGCCTCGCCCGATGGATCCCGCTCGGTTTCTGATGCGAGCTACGAGGGCTTATTGGCGGCTAACGGGGCCGGAGTGGCTGGGCCGCACTTGCCGCCGCTGACGATTTCTCCGCACTCGTCGTCGTTTGTTGATCACAATGTGGCGTCATTGGCGAGTCCGGAAGAGGCAGCGTTGACGCTGCATCACGAACAGCAGGAAAGCCAGGAAAGCAGTGAAAGCATCACCAGCGCGAGGACAACACCGCGACTCGGCGCACATCCGGCCAAACGTCGTCCTGGATTCACGAGCCATCACACGACTCAACGGCGTCCGACTATCACGCTCGAGTTCCCGCTGCGCGACGACCTATTTTCGCCAACACACGACGCCCCGTTTTCACGCGACGTCGAAGCGCATGCTGGCCGTGGAAGTGGTAGTAGTGCTGCGTCGCCTGAATCGTCGGTCTCCGAGCGAAAACCGTCGTTGTACAATAGCATTCTGGAGCACGGTTTGAGCATTGGCATCAGCCCTAGCTCGCCTGGCTTCCATCTGCAGCCGCGATCGCCGTCGCTTTCGCGGGCGAACTCGAACTGGCAGCAGCGCACAGGACGACATGCGCAGAGGAGCATGTCTGAGGCTGAAGCGCCGTCGACGGTGACTGGGCATCGGCGGCTGAAGCAGCAGCAGCAGCAGCAGCAGGAGGCGGGGCAAGTGGAGGGGAGCAGTGATTCGACGGCTACGGTGCAAGTGGCGGCGGGGGAGGAAGAGAACGCGGCGAGCAGCGGGTTTGGGATCATGCTGGATCAGATGGACCTGAGTCGGAGGCTCGAGGCGATCGGGTTGCGCGAGAAGGGGAGAAGGTGGTGGAGTCGCTGGAGGCCAAGATGGGGGGCGAGGGCGGTGCAAGACGAGGATGGCGAGGAATCGTTTATCGTCGCGAGTAACAGTAATGGCAGCTTGATGGCTGTTCCACGCAGCCAAGGAGCATTGGGGCTGGCGATTGAGTCGGGTCCTTCAGCTGCCGGGTCGACACGGACAGAAGGTGATGGGTGATTTGGAATTCAAGGTTGTAATGTAGCTCTGGAAACACATACACTGTGCACATGCATTGTACGGTCAGAGATTGCGCGGAGCTTTGCAGCTCCATGCTGGAATTGCTGTGTGTGTGACTTGGTGTGAAGATCGCTCGATGCAGCATTCCTGAGTCGAGACTCGGATTAGAAACTACCAGCGTTGACGAGAAACAAATCCCGCTCGTTAGCCTTGATCCACTTGGTCAGCCCATTCGCTATCGCCACGATCGCGCTCTTGGACAGCTGAGGGTTGACGCAGAGGTACAGCTCAAACGGACTGGTAATCCACCCGAGTACCTGCTCGTGCTCCGTCTTGACCAACTGCATCTTCACCCTGCGATCGGCGTTCAGCAGCGGCCGTTTCCCGCTAGCCGAACCGAATCCAAACGCTGTATCCAACATCGAGGCTGACGTTGTCGTCGCAGCGGGTGTAGCTGGGTTGGACGTCGCATCTCCTCCCATAGCGGAGGAGGGCGGGACGGGGTGGTGGATACAGTGATGCACGAGCGCGTACAGGGTGAAGAGCCGTTTGCGCGCCGTGGGGTCGACGCTGTACGGATCGGGTAGAGTGGGAGAAGTGAGCTGGATCGTGCTGTTGCTGCGGTAGACGAAATGGCGGAGACCGGCGAGGGCGAGTTCGGCGCAGGTGTAGGCCGAAACCCTTGGTGCTCCATCTTCGACGTTGACCGGGTCGGACAGGTGGCGGCAGAGCGTCAAGGTGTGGCGTTGGAAGGTCGTCATCCACGACAGCGACACTGATGGATCGGAGGGCGATTTGAGCGATTTTGACGTGGATCGTACTTTGGATGCCGATGGCTTGGTCTTGGAGGAGGTGGATTTGATGGAGGCAGTGTCCGAGGCGTCAGTGTCTGTCGCAGGAGGACGAGCGACGAGCGACGAGATCCAAGTAGAAATTGTTGGGAAAGCGTCCTTGTCACCAGTCACCACGATCACTGCTAGCTCGGAAGAGGTCATTTTGCCCTCCTCAGTCGAGCATCCCGCTGCCGCTGCTGCCCCAGCGTTCCAGCTCTCGGGATCCAAAAACTTGACATATGCATGTACAAACCCCTGCGGAGCAAACTTAGGCATGCTGAACGGCAGCCAGATCTCTGCCTCCTCTGACCCGCCTGACCTCTTGATGGATCGACTTCCCATGACCGTGTTCATCAACAGCAACAGATCGATGGGATGCACAGAATGCTTGCGCGGACGAAGCAGCGTCACGATCCTCCCGTTCGCAATCAGCAACACATACAGCAAATCCCTCGGTCGATGTGGCTGGGTCGCTACTGACCCCGTCTCCGCTGTCGGCGGCTGCAGCGCTGCAGTTAACTGGTCGCGCAAGCTAGGCACCGTGATGCGGATCGGCTGCAACGCCTGCAACCACCACTGGTGGCACGAGGCCCAATCTGTCACCGCCCCTGTTGCTCCCTCCCACTCCTCGCCCTCGGTCTCGTTGGCATTGAGCTGGTTCACCAAGTAGTCGAAAATCCCCTCAGTCCCCTCGAGCAGCCTGCGCAGGTCGAAGTTGGGCATGCGCGAAAACAGCCTACTCAGCTGACTAGCCGAGACCAAGCTGATGACTTGCAGATACAGATACTCGAGATGCTGCCGGAGCGTCGACGGCTCTTCGTTCCAGCTCGAGACGCAGACGAGATAGAGTGGAGCACGCAGGTAGAAAGTGATGAGCAGGTCGCCTTGACGAATGAACCGCAGCTTGTCGGAGTCTTCGTCAGCAAAGATCGAGATGAGCGCTTGCATGACCCCGACTTGCGTCGTGCTGCGTTCGTCTTCTTCGTCGCTCTCGTTGGCGGCGGCGCTGTCGGTGGGGTCTGACCGAGGCGTGGAGGTGGAGGTGGGGGTTTGTCGATGACGTTGTTGCTCGCGTCGCCTCTTGCGACGTGAAAGCGAGGCGTGCGAGATGTAGATCGGTTTGCCAGCTGATGAGAGGATGTAGTACTTGCGATCCGGATACTGTTCTGATTCTGACAAAGAAGCAACGCTTGACGTAGCTTGCAGTCGCTCGTGGTCGTTTTGCCTTTCGACAGGGTCAGATGACTCTTGGACGACTTGTTTTGCATCGAGAAACTGCGGCGGAATCGCTCGGCTACTAGCCGCAGATGCATCTCTGCTGTTGCTTCGACTTGGATACTTTGACGAAGCTCGACCGGCCGACAGCTGCGAAAAGCGAGATCGCAAGCTCTGCGTGTACGATGCCCTATCCGCCGCTGCTCGATCATTGACACGATGCAGTAGATCAAGCGCGTGGACAGTGGAGCTCGCCGTAAGCCCGACGGCTTCGACCGCTTCCGGTTCGACGTGTGCAGCGTCGTTGAATGCACCGTGGCTGCTAACCGCATCTGCATCCTGCTGCGACCCACTGCGATCCGAGTCGGCGCGAGAAGGTGTGCGAGCTTCGGATGTTGCTTCCAGCGGCTGTGACTCGGGTGGAAGTGGATGCCGTGGCTCGAGTAGGGGTGAGGACGGACTGAAGGATAGTTGCGGCATGGGCGTCGACGCTCTTGTGGAAGCTGAGCTGCTAATTGAGGCGGGAACGGAGCTGGATGTGGAGGCATCGGCAGCAGTGCTCGTGTTGGCTCCGACGGTGATCCGAGAGGAAGTGGTGGAAGGCAGGACGGTGGCCGAGGTCCATGGTTTGTTCAGAAGGGCAGTTGGGCGTGAAGAGGTGGCTTGCTTGGCTGCGCGAGGTGTCGAGGTGGAGGCTCGCGCATTGTCGTCTGCAGCTGCATCCTGTTCGATGCTGGATATTGACGGCGATTGCGGCATCGCTGAATGGTATGAGCAAGGAGATGGTGTCTCGAGAGAAGATGGCGAGAAAGACAAGGGTCCAATGTCAATCGGAACTTGATCCGTCCGCCACAATTGCTCCACACCAACACCGTTTTGGACGTGCACGCGCCCTTCGTTTCTTGCTTTCCTTCTCGACAAAACACCGTCTTCGCCTTGAAAAGTGGACCACCATGTCGACGACAGCATCACCACTCTACGCTGTGGCCGACTTTTGTCGTGAGTAGCATGCCTCTGCCCTTCACTATCCTAACCCTGGCTCGAATCACGCCCTCCCAATCTGACCATATTCGCGCTAATCTCGAAACTCGCACAGTCATCCCAATGGGCACGCCAACGACATCTGTCGGAGAATACATCACCGAATGTCAAAGAGTGCTCGAAGGCATGAAGGACCAAGGTGTTCGATACGAAGTGCAGTAAGTCACGTACCGGTGTCCCCGAAGAATCTGGGGCTGGCATCTAACCGCACCTCTCTCTCAACTTGTCCGCAGCGGTTATGGCACCAACCTTGAAGGGAGCTTTCCTACGGTCTGCAGGGCGATCGAACTCTGCCACGAAGCCGTACACCGTCTTGGAGCGCAACGAATCGCTACCGACATTCGAATCGGAACACGCACGGACAAGCCGCCGCCGACGTTGGATGGTCAGACCGAGAATCAGCGAAAGAAGCAGAGCGTCGTCCAACGGCTCGCTCAGGGCTAAGACCTGATGTTACGTCCACGCTTCATCATAAGTTGTTCAGAGTGCCATAGTTATCATCGCCGATCAAGGCCGAGGCCGTCACACGACAACTTGACAAGGTTCGTCGAGATGATGGCCCAAAAAAAAAAAAAAAAAAAAAGGAGTGGCAATGTTAGTTTGAGTGATCTGATTGATGCGCGTAATAATTGGCTCGCGCGACGCGTAAAAGAGCGTCCAAGAAAAGCGTCTCGAGAAGCTGAGTCGAGAGTGCCACTTTGACACATTCGCTGCTGAGATCCTTCTCCTCTTCGTTGATCATCATCATCATCATCCTCACCAACTAGGCTTGTTTGCCAGACAAGCAACATGTCGGGTCTTATGTACGACGGCGCGTCCACGTCCGAGAAACCGGACCTGGGCTTGGACAACGCAGCAGAGAGCTCCTTCTGCCAAGTCTTCAGGTCCATGCCTAAACCAGCACAGGGAACCGTGCGTCTCTTTGACCGTTCCGATTTCTACTCGGCGCATGGAGACGATGCCATCCTCATCGCCAACCTCGTCTTCAAAACCCATTCTGCTCTCAAATATCTCGGCAGCGGCGGCAAGGACAAGGGCGGCTTGCCTTCCGTTACGCTCAGCGTCGCAGCCGCTAAAAACTTTCTTCGTGAAGCTCTCACCACACGCCAAATGCGCGTCGAGATCTATGCAAATGCAGGTGGCAAGCGCACCAATCAGTGGATCATCATCAAGCAGGCCTCTCCCGGCAACTTGCAGCAGATGGAAGACATGATCTTTGTCAATGCCGACATTGTCTCCTCGCCCATCGTCATGGCACTCAAACTCACCACTCGCGACGGCGTCAAGACCATCGGCGCTGCCTTTGCCGACGCCAGCAACCGAGAGCTTTGCGTGACAGAATACGCCGAAAACGATCTCTTCAGCAACACCGAATCGCTCATGATTCAGCTTGGCGTCAAGGAATGCATTCTCCCCAAAGACGAAAAGGGCGCCGACGTCGACCTCAAAAAACTGCGCGAGGTCATCCAAAAATGCGGCGTCGTCATGTATGACAACCGAAGGGCTGACTTCTCGGGCAAGAACATTGACCAGGATCTGCGTCGTTTGCTCACACAAGAGTCGTCCGGTGTCACCATCCCCGAGCTCGACCTCAAGGTCGCCATGGCCGCGGCTTCTGCGCTCATCTCCTACCTTGCGCTCCTCACCGACGAGTCCAACTTTGGCCAGTACAGTATCCGCACTCACGACCTCTCCCAATACCTTCGCCTCGACAACTCTGCACTTCGAGCCCTCAACCTCTTTCCCGAGACAGGTCAGACGGGTTCCAGCAAAAACACCAGCGTTTATGGTCTCTTGAACCGCTGCCGTACCGGTCAAGGCCAGCGACTCTTGAACCAATGGCTCAAGCAACCCTTGGTCAACGTACATGCCATCCAGCAAAGGCAAGACTTGGTCGAGCTCTTCCTCAAGGACAACGCCACGCGCCAGCTCATCCAGAATGACTACCTCAAACTTATGCCAGACATGCATCGCATCACCAAGCGCTTCCAAAAGGGCATCGCCACCTTGGAGGATGTCGTGCGTGTCTACCAGGCTGTCCTCAGGCTGCCTGGCTTGATTCAGATTCTCTCGGACATCGACACTCCTTCCGATGTGCATTCGCAGCTGTTGGCCGCCACCTACATCGACTCTTTCCAGCTTCACTCGACGGCGCTCACCAACTTTACCGGGCTGGTCGAGGCTACGCTGGATCTCGACGAGCTCGCGCAGCACAACTTTGTCATCAAACCCGACTTTGACGACGATCTGCGTCAGATCAAGCAGGCACTCGACGACACTCGCGACAAGCTCGACGAGCAGCACCGCTTGGCAGGCAAGGAGCTTCGTATGGATACGGAGAAGAAGCTGCATCTGGAAAACCACCATGTGTACGGCTACTGCTTGCGAGTCACGCGTACCGACGCAGGCCTCGTGCGCAACAAGAAGGGCTACTCAGATATAGCCACCGTCAAAGGCGGTCTCTACTTCACAAACGATGCTCTGCGCGATCTCGCCATCGATTTCAAGGACTTGTCGGAGAGCTACAGTCGATCGCAGAGCGATCTCGTCAAACACGTCATTCAGATCGCATCCACCTACTGTTCGCCTCTGGAAAAACTCAACGTCGTCTTGGCCCATCTCGACGTGATCGTCAGCTTTGCCCATGTCTCGGACAGTGCACCCGTCCCCTACGTCAAGCCCGTCGTCAGCGAGAAGGGCACCAACGCCGACGTCGATCTGCGCGAGGCGAGACATCCCTGCCTCGAGGTGATGGACGACATCAGGTTTATCGCGAACGATGCCGAGATGGTACGCGGCGAGTCCGAGTTCCTGGTTATCACGGGTCCCAACATGGGCGGCAAGTCGACCTACATTCGCCAAGTCGGCATCATCGCACTGATGGCCCAGATCGGCTGCTTTGTGCCCGCAGCAGAAGGCGCCAAGCTGCCTGTATTCGACTGCATCCTCGCGCGCGTCGGAGCCGGCGATAGTCAGCTCAAAGGCGTATCCACCTTCATGGCCGAGATGCTTGAGACCGCCACCATCCTCAAGACTGCCACCGTCGATTCGCTCATCATCATCGACGAACTCGGACGAGGCACTTCCACCTACGATGGTTTTGGTCTGGCGTGGGCCATTTCCGAGTGGATCGCCACGCACGTCCGATGCAAGTGTCTGTTCGCAACGCACTTCCACGAGCTGACCAACTTGGCTTCGCAGCAGCCCCACGTGCGCAACCTGCACGTCGTCGCGCTCGTCGAGCAGAAGAAAGGCGGCTCGCGCCAGGATCGCGACATTACGCTGCTCTATAAGGTGCAGCCGGGCATCAGCGATCAGAGTCTGGGAATCAATGTTGCTGAGCTCGCCAACTTCCCGCCTTCGGTGATTGCGCTGGCGAAGAGGAAAGCGGAGGAGTTGGAGGACTACGACGAAGATGAACCTAACAGCTCGGTGCTCGATAGTCTGCCGGAGGATGTGACCAAGCAGGGCGCCAAGCTGATTGACGAGTTTCTCACAACGTGGGCTGAGCGGACGAAGAAGGATGCTAAGCGGCCGCGTCCGGATCCTGAGAGCGAGCTGCAGGAACTGAAGCGGGTGGTGGACGAGTTTAGGCCTCGCGTCGAGGCGAATGCTTGGGCGGCAAAGGTGCTCGAGAGCTTTTGATGTTTGATGTTAGCAATGCATTTCATGCTTCAGACCTAGAGGATTGCGTGGGTGTGGACTGATAAGTTGGCTAGCCGCTGCAAGCTTTGAATGGGACCACGTTGTGAGGCTGACCGTGCGTGCTCAGCTTTGGATCATGGGGCGGGGTATCGTGTGCGGATGCTCGGAGATCATTCTTGGAACGTGAACGGCTTTGGGGATATGTCACTGCTGCGTCAGAAGATCTGCAGGTAGAAACGGCATGGGGCGATGACCTTTCCGCACGGCCGCCGCTGCTGGAAGAACGTGGACAAGTTGTGCTTGATTTTCAACCTGCCGCACCGTAGGCTGGATCACGGTCTTCTCCGGGGCGCTATCTCGAGACAGAAGCGAGAGTCAGAACTGGATTGACAAGCGAGGCTGAGTCGGAGAAGTGGCTTGCTTGTCCAGTTCGGCCGTCTGCCTTCCGAGTCGAGCGAGTTCTTCTGAAAATCATCTTAGCGCCGCCGCCACGAGCAAGACCCTTTTGTGTTTGTGTCTCGCTGTATCCCCCCATGAGCAAGTGTAGGCAAGACAGCAGGAACGTGTCAACGAAGGCGCTGACCATGCAGCTTGCCCTTCGAGGAGCATTGACAGAAAGTGCTGGACAAGAGGTTATCGTCTAAACATGTGGTTGCTCGTTTGAGAGGGCAAGGAACGGTCCATGCTCGAATCATAGCCGAGGTGTGGTTCTGGCCGGCATCGAGACTTGGCGAAGTTCGTCTATCAAGCAGCGATAGACCCGTTGGGCGAGAAGAATTGTTGATGGTCTCACCTTGTCCGTGGACGGTATAAAGACTCGTCTCGAAACACTTCTAACTCACACGACCAATCCTACATCCTCTCGCCCTGCATCGCTACGATGAAGCTCACCGCAGCCACATTCACCCTTCTCGCTGCGGCCAGCACAGTCGCTGCAGTTGACAAACGCCTCCTTGGCGACCTGAGCCAGCTCGGCCAGCAGTTCGCCAACAAAGGCCAAGAGATAGCCGCCTGCGCCAAAGCTTCCACCCAGCTCTCCTGCCATGCCAGCTACAACATCCCCGCCAACAGCTCGGCCAATTGCTGCTTCAATGGCGCCCTCACCGAAGGCGGCAAGCAGAGCGGCTTGATCCTCAGCACTCAGTTCTGGACCACCAACGCCGCGGACCCCTCCAACAACGGTCCGAGCGACTCAACGACTATTCACGGCTTGTGGCCCGATTACTGCGATGGAACTTACCCGCAGTTCTGTTCGAAAGCCAGTGGCATCCCGGAGTACACGGGAGAACAGATCGAGGCGGTGATGCAAAAGTACGACCCGGCACTTTTCGCCTACTATCAAAAGTACTTCAAGGACATCGATGGAAACAGCACCTCGTTCCTCGAGCACGAATACGATAAGCACGGGACGTAAATGTCGTTTAGATCATCGTTCCTATGCAGAGACAGGGAAGAGAATGCTGACGAGAAACCCTAATCTCGCTTTTGTTTGTTGTTCGACAGTTGCTACACGACCATGCGTCCTTCGTGCCAGCCGTCGCTCCCATGGATCAGCCAGCCCGACTACGCAGTGCTCAACTACTTCCGTCAGATCGCTCACAAGTTCGCCGAACGCCCCACATACAACATTCTCGAGGCTAGCGGCATCGTGCCAAGTTCGACTCAGAACTACACCTTGGCTCAAGTTCAGCAGTCGCTCAAAAACTTCCATGGAGCGACTCCATTTGTCGGCTGCAACAAGAACGGCGAGATGAACGAGTTCTGGTACTTCTGGCTGGTGAGGGGAAGTGTTAACTTTGGGTTGTTCGAGCCAACCGAGTCGACAACCACGTCGACTTGCCCTACGAGCTTGAGGTACTTGCCTAAGCCTTGATGTCGACCAAACATCGCTCGCTCATGACCTGCTCGAGTGGGCGTGTGCTGTGCAATGTATAGGGTTTTGTTTCAGCTTGGAGTGCATACGAGTCTGTGGACGTGGTTGAGAAAGAAGGGCCCACACCAGAGCGTTGTCCAGTGAGACCGTGCCAAGTCGCCTTGTCATTACCAGTTTTCCTTCTCACGCATCAAAGCTCGCGCGACGCAACCGTGTTATGCCCTTGGGGTCTGAGGACCTCCAGGGAGAGCGGTGGATGTGGGTGAACGGGGTAGAACTGGTCAGATCTCCTTGGAGGCCAAGGGTAGTACGCCAGATGCTTGGGAATCTGGGTCACCGTTGGCTACTGTATTGGAGTACGAGGTTCTCAATAAAGGTCTTGGATTTTGTCCTACTAGGGAGTGTAGAATGAAATACAATCGACGAAGCTCTCCAAGGATGGTTGGGGCATCTGTGGCTCCCCTTGGCCCCCGACACCCCCGTGTCCCCTGGGCCCCGATCATTGTCACCAGAGGCGTAATCCCCCCCCCCCCCCCCTCCGCACCCACCCATCCGGAGCTTATAACAGAGGCCTGGATTGCGTCGACAACAGCCAAGTGAGTTTGCAGTTGCGCAGAGAGGGCACAACCGCTGGAAGGGGATAGGGCGGAGAGAGAGAGGCTCGGCAAGGATGGGCCTAGAGGTGAAGGTGCTGCTGGTGGTGGCAGTGGGTGAAGCAAGGTTGATGGGAGTTGAGAGTTGTCGCCAACCACTCCGGTGCACGCAAGCTGCCTGAGCGACGGACCAACTGATGAGTTGTTTCGGCTGAAGGGCCCCGCATGGACGCCAGAGGGTGAGAGCGAGAGCGAGAGCGAGAGGCACACGAGACGCGAAACGAAAACAACCTTCTCAGCTTGCTCAGCGTGCCATCACGGACAACTGCAAAGCCTCACAAGGCTGCGTACGTATCACTCTACAAACCCCTTGTCAAAATTGAAAGCGCAAAAAGTGTACAGAGGTCTAGAAGACAGAAAGGACGAATGTATTTTATATGTAGCGACACTCTACTGAGTCACAGTGAAAGGGTAAGAAAGGTACGACTCGTAATCGCTCTCGAGCGTTCCCTGGGTCAGCGCACGTTGAGCACGAAGTAGCACCTTGTACGTTCCCGGAGTGAGGGTGGTGGATCCATTTTGAGGCAGAGCCAGGTCCGGCGTGATTTGCTGGACGTTGTACGAGTAGTCTGCAAGCGAGCCGTCTGCGCTGTTTCGGCCGTTCCAGTAGCCGTTGCCGAGCATTCCCACCGTCTTGACATCGGCGAACTTGGCACCTGCGCCACCCGTGGGACCCGGCTTGGGCTTCGGGTTGGGATCAGCGCCGTGAGGAGGACCAGGAGGACCAGGCAGGGTGGGAGGGCCACCGGGACCAGGCTTCTGCTTGGGCGTGCCCGGTCCCGGCACGGGCAGGATGTTTTTGCTTCCATTCGCCTGTCGACGTTGGCGCACAAACCTCTTGTGTCCCGCCACAGCAGTAGTCGAAGCCTTGGAGTTGAGCGACCCATCTACGTTGTACGTGGCCACAAAGTCCGTCGTCGCATTGACAACGTCGATCTGCAGATACGGCGAGCCGTAGTTCAACCTGTACACAAACTGCGGCCAAGCAGCAACGTTGCTCAAGCTGTACGACGTGTTGCCGCTCTCGATAAACGAGTTACCATCCGCCGACAGCAGCACGGGCAGACCGACACCGAACAGCTCGCTCGTGTTGTCCAAGATCTGCGTCTTGGACGTGTCCGCCTTGTATCCACCGTAGGCGATGTTGACCGCGCTGTAGTCCGACGATTGAGGCTCGAGGTGGACGTAACCCGAGTAGAACGGAAGCTTGCCCGTGTTCACGCCCTCGGGAGGCGTGATCGAGACGACGAATTTGGCGGATCCCTTGGGAGGCACCACGATGACGGGCTGGCTGAAGTCAACGGTAGCGTACTGGGTGGTGAGAGGGACAGGGCCGAGCTGGAAGAAGATCGAGTCGTCTTCCTGTGACTGCACGGTTCCGACGGGAATGTGCGAGAGCTTGTACGCTTGAACCTTGTTGCCGAGGTTCTTAACAGTGATAGTCTGAGTGCCGTTAAAGTGAGCAGTGTCGTTGAGCTCAATCGTCGAAGGGCTGAGCACGATCTGCTGGTACATAGCCTTGTTGATGTCGACTAGTCCCGTCCCCTGCTTGGCCACCGACTCGAACAGCGCACCATCAGTCGTGGAGTTCTTGAGCGGCGTAGCAGTGCCAGCGAAGATGCTGTTGATCGTCTCCGGCGACATCTTGCCCCGAGCCGACTGGAAGAGCGCGATTGAACCAGAGATAAAAGGTGTCGCCATCGATGTACCAGACAGGATGGCGTATCCACCCTTCTTGAGCGGGTAGGTGCTCAGGATGTTGCCACCGGGAGCCGAAGTGGTGGGCGAGTCGAGCCGGTTCTCGTACGTAGGACCGTACGTTGAGAAGGAGCTCATCAGGCCGCCGGTCTGCGTGTTGGGGATCGAATCGAGCTCAGAGTTGGTGAAATCGAGCGAGACTTTGACACCGTTGTTGATCTGCTGCTTGAGGAACAGCCCGTCGTCGCGAGTCAACGCTGCTACCTGCTGACCTGAAATTGTGGTCGAGACATAGGTGAAGGAGGCCAACGAGTTGTAGACCAGGACGTATTTGCCACCCTTGGCAGCGACGTTGTCAAACTTTGTGGCAAACAAGCACGTTCCACGCCCGACGAGAACGACCTTGTCGGACAGATCCGGCGTTGAGTCGGGAAGGGGAGAGCAGGCATCGTCGGCGACAGTCAGACTGTTCGAGGTCGGGTATACTTCAAGCACCTTGCTCTGGCCTGCGGCAAAGGTGAACGGCGTACCTTGAAGCACAGTGATGCTCTTCTCGCTGAGGTCGGAGGGGATGACGTCGGCAGAGAACCCGGTCAAGACGGTGTTGTCAACCGAGCCAACCGCGGTGACGTGTTCACCGGTGGCAGGCGAAGAAGCATACGCCATTCCGTAGGAGCCGTCGTTACCGTTGGCAATCGAGAGGGCAGTACCGAGGCTAGCAATGCGGCCGGCGACAGCAGACGATGCAGCCTCGCTCCACCCACCAGGACCGCCGAGTGAGAGACTGAGCACGTCACAGCCGTCGAAGTAAGCCCTCTGCAGAGCAGCAATGATAATGTCATCAGGAGTGCTTCCCGTGCAACCAAAGACACGGTACGAACGGATCTTGGCACCGGGTGCAACCCCCGTGAAGCCGTACTGCGTGTCATTGGCGGCGACGATACCAGCAACGTGCGTTCCGTGCCCTTGGCAGTCGAATGGGTTTCCGCTGGCAATAGGTGTATTGGTACCGTTGAAGCTGTCGTCGACAAAGGCGTAGCCACCTTCGACGAGACAGCCGGGACCGTAGCACGGCTTGTTTCCCGGCTTACCGCCGAGAGCAGGGTGGGTGTAGTCGGTGCCGGTATCGATGATACCGACCACCTGGCCAGTACCGACAAAGCCCTTTCGGTGGAGCTTGTCGACACCGGTCATGACGTGAGGCGCAAACGTGTCCGTATAGCCCTTACCCGCGTTCTTGGGTTGGTCACGACGCCTTTTGCCGCCAGCGTTGTCAGAAGCAGCATCCGCCCCGGTGGAGCCCTTGACAAACTCGGGCGAGACGGTGACAGGTTCGAAAGCAGGAACCGTGTGGAGTGTTGTTCGGTAGATGGCCTTAACACCGGGCGCAGAGGCGAGAGAGTGGTAGTCATCCTCAGAGTTGAGCTGAACACTGAGACCGACGAAGGTTTTGGGATCATTGTATTCGAATCGAGTCTTGTACGCTCCGGCACGCTTGGCAAGGTGAGCGTGCACCTCGGCATGCGGGTTGTCGCGCTTACCCGACTTGGACGAGGACGCGTCGAGCTCGACAATGTAACCGCGGGGGAGGTAGTTGACCTTTTGGAGCTGAGACACCTTTGCTCTAGAGTGCTTGATGGTCGGCTGGGTGTCGGCAGGAGCAGGCGGGCCTTGGAATGGCTTGGGACCGACAGCAACAGCCGGACTGGCGGCTTCCACCGCGCCGCTGAGAAACAGCAAGCCAGCACTGGCCGCCGCGGCAGCGAGGGAGAGGAACTTCATGTCTTTGAAAGGGAAATGAAAGAGGTGTGTCTAGGAAAGATAAGCAGTCAAAAAAGAATGTGTGGAACAAGCAGCGAGCGACGTCGAGCTCGACTAGAGGGAGGGGCGGATTACCGCAAAGGGAAAACAGACACAGGGGAAGGGAGAGGGGAGGGGTGACGACCACGAAGGGGATGGGGGGACAAGACGGGGTCAAACAATGGGACTCAAACAGACCATCCTTATAAGTTCTTCGAGCAGACAACCAAAGAGAACCACTTGAGCATGACCGCTTCGAAGCTGAGCTAGCTAGAACTGAGGCATCCGACGTCCCATTGAAGCAAAAGCAGTGGAAGGGCTCAGACCCTGTGAGGGGCGTGGAGAGGGATCTCAGCGGCGCTAGCTTAGTGTCGGTGCACTTTTTCAAGGTAACATCGATGCCTCAGCTGGCCACATGGCGAATGATGGCTGGCAAAGGAAGGAGGTGTTCCGAATGCAAATCGAAGGTTCGATGGAACAAGGAGCAGCGGAGCTCGACACGCCAAACGATGGCAAGGTCGGAGAAGATGTGCGCGTGAGCGAGGCGGCAGTTCAAAGGCAGGAAGAAGTGAACAACTACCGCTGTGGGGGGCAACGCGCTAGCTGGTAGCAAGGGTCAAGACGGTCTCGGCTTCCTGGCTTGCTCTGCGCGGAGAAGAGAGGTACTTTTACCGAGAGAGTGAAGTGCGGCCAGCTATAGTGTATTTTGCAACAGTCTTCAGTTGCGCAATTCGTTCCCACGTTGACGGATGTTCGGTCACAAGAAGGTTCAGGTGAAAAGCCAGTCACCAGGTACAGAGCCGAGCCAAGTTGCCTGCTTTGATTGCGCTTATACTGACGCTGCGTCTGGACTCGGTTGAGTTTACCGCGCTCGGTGTTGTATGACATCGCAACAACGTCACCCGACGGGCTCTCATCTGTTGGCCAGGCGCGTCGTCACAATAGACGGTACTTGAGGATGGCCTTGTTGCAACGCATCAGTGGTCGTTGCAGCAACGTCTGCTGCACTCAGAACTTTAATGAAAGAGCGTGAGCTTGACGACAGAGTGCTCGAACTGTATCGTCTCGCGAAAAGTACGACGCCTCGCTGGGTCTGCTCTCTTGCAACGCTGGCACCTCCTCGTGATCAAAGATTGACGAGGTTTGCCAAGGTTTTGCGCGTCATGATCAACAGATGCGTGCGACCGGTCAAAGTAAGACGAGCGACACTGAGTAAATGATAACAGGGCAGGTTGGAAAGTGAAACCATCACTGAAACGCATAAAGCTGTCGGAAGACGATCAACCGGTGGTGGAGGGGACCGACGCAGGGAAACCAGCTCGCTTCTGCAGCCGAACAAAAAGCGCTCTGCTGTGCCTTTTGTCCAACAACCGCCCCTCATCGTTGCAATCGCTATACGTGGCAGAAGCCTTCAAGGTGTCTCTCACGGTCGCGTCAGCAAAAGGTGGCGTGCCAGCGCAATGCTGAAGACTCGATTCGGTCGACAGCTCCCTCGTGGGTAGGGGCATGATGGACGGGCGTACGAGCTCGGCATACAGTCTTCCGTTGTCACCGCGGCGAGCAAAGGTCGGCAAAGATAAGGAGCTAAAAATGAAATTTGTACTCCCGCTGGAACCCTGTTGAGAGCGCTGTCAAAGCAAGCTAATGCATGACCTGCAGCTCGCCTATCCATGCGCCGAAGATCTTGTCTTTTGCTACTGTACATTTGCTTGTTTGCTGGCAATCGGTTGTTCTTTCCTCTTATGTCCTTATCCGCAGTGGAAAGCTTCTTCGCAGTGGGTCTTTAACCCTCGCAACAGCAGAACAAGCATAAGCGTGCTCCCAACCCTCTTTGCTTGGCAAGCTTTCAGGTGTTTCACCTGTCGCATGACCGAACGAGAACCAACGTCGGCTTTGCACAGTTTAATCGGTGCAACGACCTGCTTTGGCTTGGCATCCTTATGAGCGCGATACTGGACGTCTTGAGTGGACGAATCGGACAAAGCACAACTTGACAGCTGGCGAATCGGCGATGGCGAATTTCCATCTGATTATAGGAGCCATGATTTCTTATTTCATTTCGATCAAACGAGCTCAACTGGTACCGTCAAAACTGCTTCAGCTCAAGCCACACAAACGAAAGCTTTACAGATTGTACTATGACTATGAATCTCTGATGGAGCTGCAAGCCATCGACACTCGACTACTGTGGCATGGGCATAGACAGATCGGCCTCAATCTGTTGCAAGAGCGCGTCCATCTTCTCTGCGGGCACCAGTGCCACTCGACCAAAGAGGGGCGCCTCGAAGCTATCGGATGCATCGGGCGGTGGAGGGAAGCGGTAGGTGAGCGAGTGGGTGGCAAAGTTAGAGATAGCAATGTCTTCTGGGTGGAACAGGCCCAACTGCTCATCCGACGATCCAGTGCCGCTCAACGCCATACCGTCGGAAATCGCGCGTGCTTTGGGAGCATCCTTTTTGGCACCCGCCTTTTTGGCTTCGCGACGTGCCAGCTTGGCTCTTCGCTTGCGTGCACCTGCGAGACCGGATGGCTCGTCGTCGTTGTCATCTTCGTCCATCGCCTCGTCGTCCGAGAATGCGTCGGCAGAGAAAACACGAGAGAAGAAGAGGTAGTGGGAGGGCTGTGTCGTCAAAGTAGAGGAGCGCGAAGCTCGCACTTCGTCGAGCAGCATTTTGTACAGAGGTGGCGCTACTTGAGGAGGCATGTTGACCATGCGTTCGTGCAGCACTGCGATGACGGGCGCATTCGTCGAGGTGCTCGATGCAGCGCTCTTGATGACTTCGTGGACAGCTTTGGTTGATGGCTTGTTGGACACGTCTAGCAAATACTTGGTCAGGCTGTTCGTCGCTTCTGAACCTTGCTTCTTGTCACTGGATAGAGTGATGGCCGAAACAAATGCGTACGGATCCTGGTCCTCATCGTCGACAATCTTGATGGCTGTACCGATGCCTTGAGTGGTGGAAGTCTTGACAATGTGGTCTGCTAGTGAAGAGAGGTCGAGCTTGGTGTTGTGCGTGTAGAAGAGCTGTTGCAAGAGACGCTTAAGCGCCTGAAAGTCGATCTCTTCCGGTGCACGAAAGTCAAAGTCGACATTGATAAAGTCGGGTTCTTCGGAGCCGTCACTATCGTAGTCAGAGCCCTCGGACCTTGGCTCTTGGTTTTCAGCTTTGCGCTTTGTGTCGACGGGCATGCTTGAATTGTACGGGATGATGATGGTGCGGGAAGCCAAAAGGCAGAACAAGATGGTCAAAATTCCAGCAAAAGTGTAATTCTCGGAACTCGGAGACCGGGTCACGGATGTGGAGCAAAGAGAGTCGCTTCACACGGCCGACAAGATTTCGTTTGTTCTCAGAGATAAAGCGACTGCTGTCTCCGCAAGCACAGGTGTGCAACAATGTCAAGCAAGGACGCTGATGAACGACTCAGTATGCAAAGGAGCTGAACGACGCTGAGGATGTTGCTCTTGCCCGCTCGTGCAGCACATCGGAGCCGTGCACTGTGACGTTGTGCGCCGTAAATTTGGCTGATTTTTGGCGGTGAAACAAGACGCGTATCTGTCCAACCAGGCTATCGCACCCTATTCCAACCATCTCACTTGCCATCACCATCCTCATCCTCATCCCAAGCATCCATCAACTCGACAACTGACACTGCTTCATCAAGCACATCCATTCTTGTGGGTCAACACCGTCTGTCCCTACTTTCACACACTCTTTTCCTCAAGTTGCGCTCGATACTGCTGCTCGGGTTCTTCTCACCGTGCAGCCTCTTCACCTCGCTCCTTACCACCTCACCAAGTCACACTCGATCTCGCCAATCAGCCATGTCTCTGCAACCACAGTCCGAAACGCTTCCCGACACTGCCATGGCGCAGGATGAGGCGATGCGCGACGACTCGTCCGCACGCAAATACAACAAGACTTCGCATCTCCAGAAACGCAACGACGATGCGGACGCACCGAGCTCGTCAACGAATACACAGTTTGTGCCTCCCGGCGATTCAGGCCAGCCCTACGATCCTGTTGCCGAATACAGGCGTGGACGAGCACTCACTGCAGACAACCTTGGACGTATCCCCGACGCTGACCAGCTCGCTCCCGGTATCCGTCTACCCGGAAGAGTCATTGGCTCACATGGAGCCGATACCGACATGCAGACCTCTTCCGATGCCGACGAGGGCGCACAGAGTCTCGAAACCGGTCACACCAGCGTGGGCGCATTTGGCGAAGGCGGAGCTCCCGTGCCTGGTGTGCCTCCCGAGCTCGACCCGCGCACGCCCGCGTTTCGACCGCACAGTCCCGGCGAGGCGTCCGTGTTTTCAGTTGCGGTGCAGCCGCCCGCCTCGCCAAAAACAAGCATCCTAGAAGCCTCGGAGCCTGCCAGCCCGTTTGTCGAGGCCATTCCCTCGCGCAGTGGCATAGCGGACCGATACGGCATCCCCACCAGCAGCGCTTCTGCCACCGCCGGTTCCTCGTCCTATTCCGCCTCGGCATCGGCACGTGGGTCATCGCCTCCCCTGTCGGCGGGATACGCGCCGTCGGAAGCGTTCAACTCGGCCATGCGTCTCGGTCCCGGTCCTAGCATGTTGGGACGCAACGTCGCCAGTGTCGCCCCCTCAGAAGCAGGCAGCGTCTCGTCGACGGGTACGGGCGGTGGAGGTCCCGGAAGTACAGGTACAGCCGATGATCAGGAAGTAGCGTTGCGCGCCGCCTACATCGAACGACAGCGTATGCGTGAACGGGAACTCATGGGCGGCGAAGCAGGAGTCGGCGGCACCACTATCCCCACCTTCACGCTGCCTGCACGCGGATCCACACCGCTCGCCTTTGCCCCCGGCCTCTCCGCCCGTCTCGGCGGAGGCGGAAGCGGCCCAGGCAGCACCGCCGCCTTTGACAATGTCAGCCGCGCAGGCAGCACCGCAGCTACAACGGGCACCAGCACGCCACCCCTCAGCCCGACGGGCAGCGAGATTCCGTACGCCGTAGCATCGCCTTCGCGCCGGGGCAGTGTCGACAGCACGGAAACGTTGGGCAGCATACGTGCGCCTCCGAGCGTGCAAGGGTTTGAGTTGGCGGGTGGCATCGAGTCGAGACGGATGAGCAGAGGTGGCAGCTCGGCTGGTTTCGATGCTACACCACAGGATGTCGTCAGGCGCGGGAGTGAGGGTGGCTTGATCACGAGCGCTATGGATGAAGACCACGTCGGTCACGAGGCGGCGCAAGAAGCTCTGTAACAAAGGTAAATCACCATGTAACGCTCTTCAAACGATCTTGCCATGCTTTTGAACCGATCCGTGTCATCCACAGACGTGTCTCAAGTGAAGTCGAACAAAGCTGTGCACGAAGATGCGTTTGGTATGGCTCTGAAGCAGTGAAACAATCACGTCTTTGCAGCGGTCGGACTGCTCAACTGGATCGCTTGAGCCTCTGTCAACTTGGTTGTATGCTCTTGTTTGGGACGAGTGGACTGGGAGAGCAGCGAAAGGCCGATGTTCCACAAGATGCCTACTGCTGAGACGAAGGGCACTCGGTATCTGTTCGCGCACACAAAAGGGAAAGACGACCGGGGTCAATAACTGGAGCTGACAAGCGGAGTGTGAGGAGGGGAACGACTTACTTCAAGGGCATATATCGGAAGTTGACCACCTGCACGAGCGGCCAGAGCTGCCAGTTTGCGAGCAAGGCAGGGATGTACATTTCGCCAAACTTGGCCTTGACGCCATCAAGGCTGCCGCGCTCCATGTAGCCCATGCTGCCTGTGAAGAGTGCGAGTCCGATAGGTGCGCTGTTGAAGTGTCGGGGATCGAAGTATAACGAGAGTCAGCTTCTCCGCGCAGAGTCAGAAGGGATCGGGAGGAGGGGAATGACTTACAATAGCAGCTGATCCATAGCCACTCGGTTCGCCAACGCTCTCAGACTCACTTTACCCAGTGTCGACGCTGCGCCCGCCGCTGCTGCGCCTGATTGTGCTGTACTTCTGAGAGGAAAGCTGAACTCCAAGAACTTATTCCACTCTGCCAACAGCGGCGCCATTCCAACGTTGAAAGCCAAGAATCTGCCCGATCTCGACAAGTCCCATTCTGCTGAACCGTGGGCCGCCACTGCAGATGCGACCTTTTCTCTTGTGGAACCTTGCTGGTGTTGCTGCTGATGCGATTGCGCTTGACTGATGCGTTCGAGCGTCTGCGCTGCTCCGTCTGCTACCACGCCGAGCACACCGTTGGTTACGGCAAGAGTGACCCAGGGACGTCGTTCAAAGTTGCGCGCGTAGAAGGCGCTGAATGCTTGTCGGTATGACATGGTTGGTGATTTTGTCGGATATGGAGGTTGCTTTGGTGGCGAGAGAATGAGGAGGAGACAAGGTTTGTGGAGGCATGACTGATCTTTTCTTCCTTCTTCTTCTACTCGTCACGCGCTCAGGCCAGCTTACTTCAACTCAGCCATCGCTGAATCACCTTGCCACAGTCACACCCACACCTACTCTCTCGCCTCGAAACGAGCTCGTGTCACGTGGTCACATCACGACCTGCCTCGGCCTCGGCAGAGATTCTCCCAACCATCGAAAAAGAAACCAGTTTCAAGCGCAAAGGTCAAACCACCCGCTGCAAAGAAGGCAAAAGTCGAAGCGGAGCCAGCTACAGAAGGTGTGCGTCGATCTTCACGCCGCCGAAGCAGAGTGTAGACGCCTCGAAACATATACTTGATAACATAGAGTCACTCTACATGCCATATAGGACACGCATCAGTCACCACATCTGTACATTACTTCTCCACTGTCACCAAACTCAGTCTTCAAAACATGCACAAACTAAGCGATACCACATATAAGGAGGACAAGAGGGGTAAAGGATGTGCGATCGCCAACGAACCCATTCCTCCACTGAATACAGAAAGATGGGTTGATACGGGACCGCAGGTATGCCGTGTCGTTTGTCTTCCCCAATTCTCCGTCCCGTCTGACCTGTCTCAGAAGAGATGAGCCAGAACGGGGGCATTTAAACAAAGAAAACCGAACATCTTTGATTCGAACCGCACCGAAATGCGGCTCGCAAAGAGCAGTTTCTGCCGAAGAGGGGTTGCGTCTTGGAAAGGGAAAGGGAGCTAGAGGGTCCTGAGGGGCGGGAGAGCGAGGGAAAAAGGGTCGAGTCTCACGATGCTTATACGATGCTGCAAGGACAGGCGAACATTGGTCGAGTCGCATCGGGTCGTCGGTGGGCACAGAGGTGTCGAGAAGCGTTGGTACAGGCAGGCAATATGGCTTGGAACGGTTTTCGTCTGCGAAAGGATGTGATGGTCAAGACGAAGGAGTGACAGCCTGTGCTAATAATGCACTTTGTACTCCTTTTTCATCGCTCTGCTGCGGAGAATTCGTCGCAGACCCCCGATCATGAACGGCCCCGATTCGTTCCACCAGCCCGTCCGATCAATGAACCGCATCTTCTCCCCGTAAATCCCATCTCGTGGCGACCATTCACCGCTTTGACCACACGCTGCCACACATTTATAGTAACGGAACTGAAATGCGTTTCATTGCTGTTCCCAGTACAGGTACTTGACGGCCTGCAAAGGTGAAACGCAATATACTTTTTGTTTGTCACTTCTACGAAGGACAGAAGAAGTGCTTTTTGAGCCGCGAACGACTCCAGGCCACTTGGATTGCGACCCGTATGCGTTTGAGCGCGAAAAAAGAGAGGGGGAGATACGAAAGTGTGCTGCTACTGGTATGCATACAAAGCCGCGGGGGAGTATGCCACGCGGCTTGGCCTAATGGTGGTTCAGACCATCAAGCAAAAAGAGTAGGGGATTGAAAAAAAAGGGGGGAAAGAGATGCGAGGTTCGACCATCGCTGAGATGCAATGCATGCAAGCAAAACGAATCACAGACGACGACCACGGCGACCACCCTTTCTGCGGGTAGAGTCGGTGGGGACGGGAGTAACGTCCTCGATGCGGCCAATGCGCATGCCGGCACGGGCAAGCGCACGGAGAGCGGCCTGGGCACCAGGGCCGGGGGTCTTGGTGCCAGTACCACCGGTAGCACGGAGCTTGATGTGAAGGGCAGTGATGCCGACCTCCTTGCAGCGGACGGCGCAGTCCTGAGCGGCCAACATGGCAGCGTAGGGCGACGACTCGTCACGGTCAGCCTTGACCTTCATGCCACCTGTTGATCGATGATGAGTAGAGGGGAGCGAGGGTGCATGGTCAGTATGTGTTGGCGAGGTTTGTTCGATGCGATCATGGGCGGTCGAAGTATTCCAACGTCAAGCCTGGTCACTGCTACCGTCAGCAAGCTGTGATTCTTGCTGAGACAGCCTAGACTGTCTACCGATCCTGCCAGTACGTAGGGACGATGCACGATTTGACGACTATCCTCCTTCGAATCTCGGAATGCGCGACGTTCCGTACATCAGCACAAATGGTGGCGAGGTGTCGCTGTGCAGCTGAGATGCCGATGATGCTTGGCTGGCGAGTTGCCTCTGGAATGACGTGGTGCTATAATAAAGCCCTAGAATTTAATACTTACCAGTGACGCGGACAACGGTTTCCTTGCCGGACATATCGGTGACGTGGACGAAAGTGTCGTTGAACGAGGCGAAGATGCTGTTGGTGGCAGTGTGCGAGAGAGTTGCACGATGGTATGAGTATGCTTGTTTGTCTTGATACTGATGCTCTGACAATCACTCTAGCACGTCGAATTTGTTCCAGTAGCAATTCTGGTCTTTCATCCGCTTTCTTCCAGTCCAAGTTGCATTCGCTGTGTACGACGCATGATCGTCAAGTCTTCCAAGTCGACGCTTCTCCTGCGATGCCAGTGCATTGATGCATTGCTGATTGCGAGGCATTCCAAGCTTCCCACGACCCCAGACCCCCCATCTTGTCCATGCCATCGATTTGCGAATCGAATCGTGATGTACCAAAATCTGCTCGTCCTTGCCCGCTTTTCTCCTATCCCTGCTCCTGATCCTGACGACTGCGTGCGACGTGCTGAGTGTTGTCGATTGCGAATGTGGATGATACTTACTGAGCAACGCCGAAGACGAGCTCACCCTCACCGACTTGAGGGCCGAGGGAAACCTCGTTGGTAGCAGCAGCACGGACCTTGGGAGCCATCTGTGCGGTTGTCGAATGGTTGCACGTAAGCGCGAAAGATGCAGTTGTAGTAGTCGAGATATGTAGGGAAAGACAAAGAGTTGCGAAATGGATTAGAATCGGTTGTTCGATGTAAAAAGGTTTGGACGATGCGCTCTCGTTGTGCAGGCGTGTTGGGTCGAGCTGCAGCGTAGTCGAATTGCTGATGGCGAATACAGTCGCCGTTGCTGTTGAGGGTATGCTTACCTTGAAGTATGTGTGGGTGGTGTTCAGAGACGACGATGAGCAGCGTCAGCGATGTTTCCATCACCCTCCGAGATCTCGAATCGCCAAAGTCTGAGATCACTGTTAGCTCTCTCAACCCTTCCTGGCGCGAGTCATCACGTCGCCTGTTGCTCCCTGCCATTTCCAAAATATGTCGATTTGTGGGGAAAATAATTCCCGGAAATGGAGCGAGGTCACGTGCATAAACAAGCTCGGCCGAGGGTGGGTCCGAAGCCGAATTGGCATCTCGGGCAGCGAGAAAGCGCCGTCAAGTTGGGATTCGATGTTACAAAGTCTCAGCGAGTGAAGAAGCTCGAAAGCGTCCGGCCAGTCAGTCGGCTGCGAGTGAGTTGAGCTGGTCAACATCAATCTCTCCTTCCGTCCCTACAGGAACCCCTCACCACATACAGAGATCCGTCAAGATGGTAAGCATCAGCATCAGTATCATCAGCATCCAGCATTCGACAGCAGCATGCGGCAATCACGACGCAGCCATCGACGAAGAGCAGAGAGCAAGCAGATTATGCATACCATCATCCGCAGCACACCCATGACATTCGACGAATCGCCTCAAAGGGCCATCATCAGCTTGGCAGGAACATGCACGCAAACATCGCTGGAGGTATAGCGCCACACAGCACGATCACCGACGCATTAGGCTGCTGTATAGCGCAAGTTTAATAGAGGCGGTCTCGGTCAAAGCAAACAGGAACGATGGACGCAGCAGATTGCGCAAGCGTAACACGCGGTGCTATAGTAAGAGGTGTCGACGACATTGCTACTCTGCTCGTCTAGACGTCAGCCGACTTTTCAACGGTGGTCAGGACCATTGATTATCAGGACCATGCAGGGTCATCCTGCGTGGAGACCGAATTGTTCAATGCAAGAGCGGAAGCGGACCGGGCGTTCGAGACAAAACATCACCTTTCCGTCCGCTTTGGCATTAGACCAGGAGTCTGTAGTTACTGGAACGCTTCATCTCGGAGCTTCATCTTGGATGCGTCTCAGCGAAACTCTCTGCTCTTCTCGGCACACTTGCTCTACACTGCTTTGCTGGAGTTTGCGACGACGACTTGTCCACAAAGCTGCATTTCTGATCCTCTCGTCCTTCGCGTCCCAATTCCCAACAGCCTCAGCAGATTACCGACATCAAGAAATTCCTCGAGATTGCTCGCAGAAAGGACGCTTCGGCCGCCCGCGTCAAGAGCACCACCCGTGCCGATGGCAAGCAGGTCACCAAGTTCAAGATCCGATGCTCGCGCTTCCTCTACACCCTCTCGGTCGACGACAAGCAGAAGGCTGAGAAGCTCAAGCAGTCGCTTCCTCCTGGCCTCAACGTTGTTGAGATTGGCAAGCCCGTCAAGGGCCGCAAGTAAATCATGTCTTGCGCCATACGCCTAAGCTCAGCAGCATCCCTTTCCTATCGTAACTTTCCAGCGCCAGGCGACTCTTCTCGCTTCGAAAACGCACCAGCCTTTTCTTTCAGGAGTGTGGGGGGTCTCACCACTCGATTCGGCACACCATTGCCCAGCCAGTCCAGTTGATATTTCTCCCTCCTTGTTCGCACTTCTTCCTTTTCCTCCAAAAGTGACCCACAAGGGTATTCCAAGGGCTTCATTGATCCCGTTGTATACTTCTCATGCCCGACGTTGGGATGGTTTACGATGGTGGAAAAGTTCCGGTCGTCTCTTCTACCTACACGTAGCCTCCTCTTTCTATTGCGTCAAAAAAAACCCGCACACACACACACATACACACTCTGCACCCTTGACCAAGGTGAACAAAATTGATCATTCGTAAAGCACTAATCGTTATTGTGGTGTCACCTTGCACGGTCGTGTGTTCTAATGACGTTCATGTTGGGAGTCACCGACCTGGTATTAGTCCAGTGCGGGGCAGCAGCATCGTCAGACTGGAACTGGCCATCAAGGCATGCGTTGCTCAACAGATCTCAGTAGGTCACAGTTGGGCCACAGGGCACAGGAGACAAGAGGGTGAACAGTGGCATTGAATCGATCAGCTGGGAAGGGCAGTGTGAGGCGCATGCGACGCAAGGCGACCTGCGCGGAAGCGCCACCAGAATCGAAGACCGAGTGCAAGGGATGCTTGTTGTCGACGTTACTCTTACGTCTCCTGCTGCGCACTGTTCATCCGACATGGGGTCCAGATGTGTGAGCCGCCTTGATCGTGAAGAGGTCGGTGCTGAAGACCTCTTCTCCAATCGTGAGATCAGTGAAGGACAGTTTGTATTTGCCGGGGACAACGTTCGAATCCACTTTCCAGAAGAAGATCCCGCAGACCTTGTCGTCCGATGCCTGGCATCGACCTGCGGACATCCCGCTTTGGGCGCCCACTTCCTTAGCGACGACGTATTCATGATCGCTGCTGAGCGTGATTCGCAAATTGTCCGATTTGTAAGCGCCCGTCTTGGGAAGGGTCCAAGCGATCTCGACGTGTTGTCCAGCTTCCCAAACAGTGTCACTGCTTATGGACATAACGTTGAAGCCTATGTCTGATTCGTAAAACCCTAGAGGCTGAGCGTTGGAAACGAGGCCGGCGAGCAGAGTTGCGCTCAAAGCGCAAATGAAGCGGACCATCTTGCCTGAAGAAATGATCGAAGAGATGAAAGTATGGTAAAGTTCAACAGCAGGGGGATTCGCTTGAGGTGTGTGTGTGTGGCGCGAGCGGTGTGTGTTGAAGGATCCGGCACCTTATATGTCTTCGCTCCTACTTGCACCCACGCCCCAAAGGTTTCTCATCACCGTCAAGGCTGTGCACTGTACCCTACAACCCTTTTCGATGGCTGCCTGGGTACAGTGCAACCAACAATGCCGTAACTTAATTGGAGTGGGGCCTGTCTATGCTCCAGTGACCTTTTCCTTTTCCGCGTGTGGGCCTTGGGCCCACCCTGTAACGGTGTCAATCAAAACTGACCGCGTAACCTCTCTCATGCCTCGCTGGGGGACCGAGGTCCTCATCTCAACTCAAATAATGGAGCTGATTCGCTGGACGTTGATGCTTGTGGAATGAAAACACCTCGTCTCATTAAATAGGGCGGAGACGAGAATGATTCGATAGAGTGCAGAACGAAAAGATGAGATGCGAGGCGATATTCTACAGTCAATATAGCTTAGCAGTACCGAAGTGAATCTTACGCAGCGAAAGACTACATTTGTTGAGACTCTACGACACTTGCTGCGTCGTATTGATTGAAGAGAGCCCGAGCAAGCTTCGCACCAGACTAGTTGGCGGGATTGGAGACGGAGAAAGGTGGGATGTACCTGACAAGAATTTTATCCTCGTTGTTAGTAATGGGCACCTAGAAGAGACCTGAAACAACTTCTTTGGTCACTTCCCCTTCGTAAATACCGCAGACCTGAGAAGGTTCTGCTGAGCTAGTGCATCCCTTATCATCGACACCGTTTTGAGCATAGACATGGTTAGTGATGGTGTAGTTGCGCTTGAGATTGGCGAGGAGGATCGTGAGATCTTCCTTCTTGTGTGGGTCGCTTTTTTGTCGAGTCAGCGGACGTGAACGGTGTGGCCGGCGCGCCAAAAGTTGCTTTCCTTTAAGTGTGCAATATGTAGACGCCATTGCCCGGCTTCTTAGAGTCCCACATGTGAGGGGCAGCGTTGACGGCGAGTGCGCCGAGCAGAGTGGCGCTCAGAGCGGAAAGGGTGCGAGCCTTGTTGCGGGAGTGGTTTGAAATGAGAAAGGGTTAGAGAATTTCAAATGGTGAGGGTGCGACCTCAAGAAGCAACGGTGTGTAAGGAGCGTGGGCAGAGAAGCCAAAGAAAGGGAACCTCGTACGTCTTTGCAACCCCTTGCTTGGAAGCAGGTCCACGTATCACCGGCTCGTAACGCGGCTTGCATGCTACGGACGCGGCTGGCAACGCCGTACGCCAGTTGCGCAATCAACCTTTTCCGATGGCTCCACTCCACCAACGCCGGCAATTGACTTGGGCGCGCGTCGGTCGAGCGCCCTTTCTCACGGTAGATCACGGCTGGAAAACGCTGAATTGGCGGCAACCCGGTCCAATGATATCTCCCATGCCTTGCTGGAACAGTCAACAAGAAAACGGGCTCGAGTTGATCCAGTGGAAGAAGGAAGTTTGAGTGGCCTTACGACGCAAGGCGACATGCTACAGTGACTTTAGAGCGGCAGCGCCGTTCTCGAACTCAAAAAGCGAGTGCCAAGCGAAACGAAGTGTAGATAAGATGCTACAGCGCCTTATTGAAGAACAGCAATGCCTCTTTTGGTCATAACCTGGAAGTAGGTAGCGTGTTTCTCTGTAGACGGCTTCATTGTCCTGCTCAAACACAACCGCCTGGTACTTGCCAAGAATGATCTCCTGGGGCGCCTTCCACTCGTATACTCTGCATACTTTGTTCCTGTTCTGAGCATGGCAGTCATCCTCCCTGTAGCCCTGTCGAGCATAGACGTTAACAGTGATGGCGTAAGGATCGGTATTTGTTACCAACGTCGATTTGTTTTCGAGGTGCGCAAGTCATGTAGAAGGTCGAGAATGTCTTGGAATAGCTAATTCCGGCCCATTCTGTATAGCTCCCATAGGTGCTCGCTTTCGAGCTCGTCAGGGAATAGGCTGGTCCCAGGCTCCAAAGGTCTAACTGCAATCTCAACGTTTCACGTATGCGTTCGACAGGCAAACTGGGTGCACGTGCATGTACTGAATGCGATTGAAACAGGCGAAAGCCAACTGTATTGATGAGACTCAGAAAGGGGGAGAAGTATTTGTCGAACCGGTACCATTCGACCTCCAGTCCCAGCTATCAGCTCGCACGACATTACTCCAACCTCCGTACATCGTGTCTTCTACCCTTGCCCTCGCCCTTCGCCGTCGCCTTCGCCTTCTTAACAACCACTGTATCCGTGTACCCAACATACTTGTCAGGGTGGGCAAGGCTCGTAACGATCACCTGGTACTGACCGGGCTTGACGTATGCTGGGACCACCCAATCGTAGCGCCCACACTTCTCGCCTGTGTCCATGTCGTTGCATTTGTGTTCCCTGAATCCGTGCACGCTGCCGACCTTGTCTGTGATCGTGTAGGTCTTGAGTCCCGTCACGCCATCTTGCGGGGCGAGCTGGATCTTGAGGCCGCCCTTTGGCGCATTCAGCCAGTTGACGTATACGGATTGGTTCTGGTACCAGGTGACTTGGCAGCGGTAGTAGTCGCACGATGGGTAGTTTACGTAGATTCGCTTACCGTGAGGGTCGTCGTTGGACGCTTGAGCGAGAACCAAGGTGGTGCATACGGCAAGGAGGGTGCTGAGGATCAAAATGAGGCGGACCATTTTTGAGAGTTGCGGCGACTTTGCTTTGAGAAAGGAAGGAGGGTGTAGATGTCGAGTTGGTCGCCAAACTAAATGAAGAGATCGAAAGACGAGTCGGGGCAGGATAAGAGCGTTGTTCGAGCAAGATGAGTGAAGATGAAGGATTCGGAAGCCACCTGGTGCCGTCTGAAAAGAAGAAGCCGGAAGAGGAGAGCTGTGCGAAGGCGAGAAGGAAGGAAGCGCAGAGAGCGGTGCGAAGGCGAGAAGGAAGGAACCGCAAAAGGACAGGTTTGTACGATAATGGTACAGAAAGGAAGAACACATAAGGAAGGAGAGGCAGACGTTCAAACACGCAGGAAGCACCGAACCGTGCTTTGCTTGGCCTTCCTCGAAGAACACCTCGGTCCCCTTCCCCCACTTCGTCCCCACTTCTCAGGCACACGCACCTACCTCTGCACAAATCTTCTCGACAGGGGGCTCGCACATCTGCAACGTTCGGCTCCCGCTCGACACCCCCGCTCGACCAAGCTCAGTACACACCCCGACCACAAGCAATCAACAGTACTCCTCTAGCGTAACTATCCACGCAGACTTCGGCTCGAGGTCTCGATTCTTTCACGCAGCTGTGTATCGTTGTGTTGTTTCGGTGGTTTGTTTAGCGTGTAATGATCTGCATCATGCATGAAAAAAAACCCTTGCCGGCGGAACAGCGACGCACACGCTGCTCGGCGAACCAACGTTGAAGAACACTTCGGTTGCAGCTTTTCTTTTGAGACACCGATGACGCACGAGCACCTGTACCATTGTTGCCGAGCGTCTCGTCGATGGTTTAGAATTGACCCCGCAAGATAGTGTCACACCAAGTGGAACAGTACAATTGCATTCGTGCCTCCAGCTAGACGACCGTTTCGAGAGCTAGGTCACAGCTCAGTCTCGACATGCTGAGACCTCCTGTCCTGGAGATCAAACCGCTCCTTCAACCCCACCCCCGCACTCTTGGCTGTCTGGCCTAACCACGACATTGTCCGTACCGACTTGTACTGCTTGATCCCTTTATGCTGACGATGCAGTTCATCCTTCTCCGCCTTCCAGTCTGTAAACTTCTCCTTGAGCGAGCGGCTGCGTTGCACTCCCCGTTCTTGCGCAGTGTCGGCGTCATGTTCCTCTGAATCGGTCGAGCCCGCATCATTGTCGTCATCCAAACCATCCTCCGCGTCACTCACATCCTCCAAATACCCATCCGCATTCATCCTCGAATTAGCAAAGTCGCCACTGACACTCCTCAATCCCAACGCCACGCAACACCTCCACGCGTCCATGACTGCCTTCGCGCCCGGATTGCCGTCAAACTTGGTGTGCACCTTGCCTAGCCCGGACTTGAACTGCATCTTGACGCACAAATACCCGATCCTCTCCACGCCTAACTCCTCTGCCTCCGCCTCGTTTCGGAAGTTGTGGTAGTTCTGACGCAGACGATGGAAATCGCACTCTGGCAACGGGCGCCAGATGGGCAGCCTCATATCGACCACCTCGTCATCCGTGAGGTCTTGCTGCCAGACGATACACATGTGCGTCGTCTTGCGCTTCCCCAGCGCGCTGAGCGCCCGGAACTCGATCACGAACGGCGCAGCATACCTTCTACGCGCTGGCACCTTGAACGGCAATTCGGCATCGCCCAGCTTCCACTCCACCGCCGCCTTCGCCTCTCTGTCCACATATCGTGCTCTGCTTGCTGCAATCTTTGCACTACCCGCTAGTGTCGCAGCGCGCAACGCCACCAGGTGGAGGTCGTGTCCGCTGGCGCCCTTCGATTCATCAAAGTCGGTCGCAACGGGCGAAGACAACAGCCGAACGGTACCAATATTCCACCCCAGCCTATTCTTGTCACGCCTCGTGCGCTGAATCGGACGAAACAGCAAAGAAAGCCGGATGCGACCATGTCCAACACCCCCGGCAAGCGGGAAGAACCGCGTTACCTGCGAGCTCTCCTTAAACAGATCCGACAGCTTGATCGGTACAACGCCCAGAATGGCGTCAGCCTCGCGCACCCTGAAATCGTATACCACCACCATGATGAGCGTCCGTCTCCAGTCGCGGATGAAACGCTCGGTGCCCGCATTGTAGAACGGATTCGAGTTGAGCGCTTTGGTACGCGTCTGAAAGATGATCTCGTCGTTGAGAATGATACGGCAGTAGGCTGACGGTGCATGCTCCGGATCGTCTTCTGTCTCGACGGTGTCGACGTCTTGACCTGGCTCGTCCTTTTTGCGCGGACGCAGCGACGTGTGGCTGTCAGTGACCTCGAGGTTCGCAATGTGATGGATCTGCATCGACAAGATGCCCGAGGGGAGGCTTGGGTCCGGAGGCTCGAAATCGACCGACGTCGCCTGGTGTCGCGTCTGCGTGTTCTTCTTACGCTCGATGGCTTCATGCGTCAACGGGCTGTCAGAATCAATTGACTCGCTATCCATCTCCTTGCCATCGTGCTCCGGCTCGTCATCGCCATCAACACTTGTGCTCTGCCTTCCAGGATTCGCCTCGCTCTCGACTTCGACAGCCTTGCGAGCATCGTCTCCTCCTGCTTTCGGCTCTCGACGCATCGATGGAGCCTTAGTAAAGAACCCCAAGCTCCAATGCACAATCCCCTGCTTCGATCTCTCTCTGTCCAAGCCCGTCAGCGTATCCGACCGCCTGAAGAGCTTATTTGGATGCCTCGCCAGATCCACCAGCTGCACCTCAGCAATCCCTAGCATGTCGTCCTGCGAAAACCGGTCCGAATCCCACAAGGCGATCGACACCCTATCGTTCGACTCCAGATGCTCCCTCGTCACCATAATAACATGGCGCTCCTCCCACCTCGGCGACAACTCGTTCAGCACCACCCTTGTGCTATATAGAATCTTGCCTACCTTGGCCAGACTCAAGGTGCAGTACGGATCCGACGACCCGCGAATATCCTGCTTCTCCAAATCAGTCGCCGAGTGAATGCACACCACCACCACCCCCAGCGCCAGCACCTCACGCTTGATGTTATCGCCCATCAGCATCTCGCCGACATCCAAGGTCAGCGACGAAGGCATGACAAACTCGCCTACAGCCGCATCGATCGAGCTTTCGATGAAGCTCGAAATGAAGGGGATGTGCGAAGTGTTGATGTGCAGCGGCACCACCTCGACGCCGACACGGGGCAGGCCGCAAAAGGTCAAAGTGACGTCCTTGACAAAGGGTGGATCTGAAGTGAGCTGTACGCGTGCGCGCACTTTGCCGACAAAGCCTTTGATCTCGACCCAAACGGGCAGTGGAAGCATGAGGAGTTTGCGTGCACCCAACCAGAACTTGATAAGAAGGTGTGCATTGCGATGCTTGCCACCGCCAACGCCGTTGGATGTGGGGCGCGCTCGATAGACAAAGCCGAGCTCGAGATTGACGTAGTGTTCGCCTTGATCCACGTCCTCGGCGTCATCTTGCTCGCCCAGGTTGTCTGTTTGCCTTTCTTCGGACGAGCGTTGTTCCCTCTTCCTGCGCATCTCTTTGACGATACCGCTGACCTGGTCATCCGGAAGAATTCGAAGGCCTGTGATGCGGAGTGGCGTCGAACCCTGTGCCAGATCTTCAACCTTAACGCTGTGGATGAAGCTTGGTATAGACGCCTGCATAACATCTTCGAGCGTGCCACCCAGCGACGAAAAAAGGTCCGGGTTCATGACCGACCACAGCGCCTCCACGATGCCATTGAGCCATTCAGCTCCTTCCGCAATGCCTTGGGGCAGTGCTTGGTCCTTTTCGTCTTGTTCAAACTCTTCAAACGACCTAGCCTTTCCACCTCGCAGCCGCTCTCTTTGCCATCTGTCGTCCTCTGCTCTCGACAGGAAAGCACGCCAGCCCCACCACAGTAGCCAGGCATTGAGAGCTACACTGATCCATGCGGGCACGACTCGAAAGACAGTGATGAAAGACCAGATGGCAAACAGCGGTAGCAGACGTGGGTGGATTCGAAGAACGGATGTGGGCAGTGGAGTTTCCGGAGGAAAGGAGCGTGAGGTGAGATTGGTGGCAAGATTCGAACGCAGGACCTCTTCTCTTCCCAGCTTGTCGCCAGCTTCTGCTCGAGCCAAAGTACGGCGGTATTCGCGCTTGCCAGTATCGTGGACCCAAGTGTCTCGACCGGTGACAGGGTCTCTCACCTTGCGTGGGGCGCGGCTTCGCTTGTAAGCCTTGTCTGCTTGATCTGGGCTCCGATGGCCGTTATTTCCGCTTTCGTCGGCAGAGTCACCTTGTTGGTCGTGAGAATCTCGCTGGCTTTCCTGAGAAGACTTTGAGCCGGAAAAGAGGCTGGAAAGTCGCTTCTTGTGCGTCTTGTGCTGTTCTTGCGCGGTCTCAGCTGTGGCAGCGGTAGAGTTTGAGAGGAGCTCAGACGGCTCTCGGCCAACCGCACTGCTTGCTCCATGATCTGCATCCTCTGCTTCAGAATCGGAGTCCGAGTCGACTTGCTTGCGCTTCGCGACAATTTCCGAGAGACCTTTTCGAAAGAAGCGCTGAATGGATGGGATGGGCGAGTTTTCAGAGTAGTAGTCGCGGTGTGTGTGATGAGTGCCGTTGGTTGGGTTGGGCATCTTAAAAGCATCGCAGATGCGGGTGTGCTGCATACACACTACTCCCTCATCAGTGGAATGGTGGTGGTGTTGGGAAGGGAGAGGGGAGAGAACGAACGGTTGAAAGTGCTTTTGGCACGTTACCGCAACGTCGAGTGACAACGTCGCAAAAGCCGTGGTGCCTCGCTACTTGGGG